>VXAY01000863.1:0-79917 GCA_013399855.1 Oxyruncus cristatus
CTGATTCTATGATTCTATGGTCAATATTCCCTTGCAGGTGAGTTTCTTACAATTGTGTTACAATGTCATTTATGTGTTTTTTCATTGGACTTCCCACTAAGTATGCAATGAAAAGGGAAGAAGGAGAGTTCAAGGGAAGTACTGCACTAATGTAAAGCCAAGACTTCAAAGAATTTTGGAGAAACTTAAGTCTCTTCACTTTGTTTGAAGAGGAAGCTTTCTTTTCTGAGGAGGTGTAGACCTGGACTAAGATAGCAGAAGAGTCCAAGAGCTCCCTTTGCAGGAAGAGAAATGGGGTGAGCAATTCCAGCTGCTACCTGGAAAGGTCATTCACAGAAGTCATTACAAAATATCGCATCTCCCTTCAGAGCAGAAAAGCTGATTTCCAGACCACATCAACAGAGACAGTTAAACATCATTTTGGTTTATGGTATCGTGTAATACTGTATACTATGTTGATGCCTGCAGATATCCTTGGGCTACTGAAACATTTACTATACTTGGAAGATAGAAGATGAGATCATATGAACTTAATCAAGAGATAAAAAATAATCCAAATTCTCCTGTAGTCTGAACAAGTGTGGTAATCATTGAAAAGCTGATTTAAAGACAGGAATGGATCCTATCACTGGGTGACTATAAAGACTATGAAGTGCTTCAATCATACATTTCCTCTGGAGATGACAGCAAAGGACTAAAGACATCCTTTTATTACCTTTTTATTAGCATTTCTTATTAGTTAACTTAGACACTTTCTGACTATCCTTCTATTGAAAAAAAAATTAGGTTTAATTCTGCCCTGCACATTCTACCAACAAAGACACCCAAATCCTCTGAACAAAATCTTGGGCAGTTGCTGTGTACTTCCCAAGTCTTGGCAGAATGATGGCAAGGCTAAATGGGTCTCAAAAAATTCTGTTGTCCAAACAGCATTCAATCATTCAATGCGTTACTTTTAGTTATTTTGACTGATTGCTTCTGCATAATTCTCAAGTGTGTAGGTGGCAGGTTGGGGACTGAGGGAACAAAGTCCTTCCCTCTGTAAGTATAGATCAGGTTAATGACCACCTGGGGAAATTGAAGGTACATCTATGGGACTCAATGAGATGCATCCCAGGGTCCTGAGGGAATTGGCTGATGCAGCTGCCAAGCCAGTCTCCATGATATTCAAAAAGTCATGACAGTCGAGTGAAGTCCAAAGTTACTGGAAAAAGGGAAATATTGCCCCCGCCTTTAAAAAGGGTAAGGAGAAGAACCCTTGGAACTACTGACTCATCAGCCTCACCTCTCTGGTGCTGGGATGACCATGGATCAGATCCTTCTAGAAGGTATGTTAAGGCACACGGAGATGAACAATCATTATCTCTAAAAATCTCGTTCTAACACAGTACCTTGACTTTTGAATCTAAAATATTTTTATTCTCCACTGTATCAACTTTAAGCAGTCATTCTGGAGATTTTTTGGAGGGGGTTACATTTTTTTTCATTTATATTTTTTTCCATCATTTTCCATATTTTGTGCCATTTGGATGCTTTCATAATTTTCAGTTAGAAAATTCTTAGGTATTCTGATTCATCCAACGTTAAAGATTTCCTCTTTCCAAAAAAACCCTCCCAGGCTGTAACAACAGCTGAAACTGTATTTGAAATTTAATCTATGTTTAAAACCAAAACATGATTCAAAGAAGCAAAACACCATAATGGTGTTTGTGGTGTTTAGCCCAATGTTATTTCAGAATTGTCAATCTTACTTAAATTTGTATTTTCATTCTTGTTATGGTCATCTTTTCAAAGGAAACAGAATAAACACTAGTTTTCATTTTTTGCAGTTTTTGACAAATGCGTGAAGTATTTGCAATGACACAATGTCATTGTTCAAATGTACTTCAAAGAGTACAAATGTTTACACTGTTTTCCAAACATTGCTTTTATCCTGCGTAATTCTCTTTCTAGCTGAAGACTAATTCAAAAATAACACTAATTCAAAAATAAGCACAAGTTCATCAAAATTTACAATATCTGGCCTGAATCTGATCTCTTAAAACACAAATCTATGTTTTCATATATATTTACATGGCATCTAGCCCAATAAAATCTTCATTTTTTGTTGCAGCTCTGGGGTATTATTGTCATGAAAATCTTAAGGAGTGAGTGCAACAAACTATTTTTCTGTCTATCTGGAATTCTTAAAGAAACCAATTTCATTTTCTGTAGAAAACAAAGCACAAAGTAATTTTGATATAAAAAATATGTTTTCTTGTTTCTAAGTAAACTAGTTTATTCTCATTTACTTATTGATATTTCTTTTTGTAACTTCTAGACTCTCAAAACGCAGGGGAGAAATTACTGTTGCTGAATTTGGAAGTAATGGAATGCCTAGTAATGTAAATAAAAACTAGAGGTGAAACAGAAGTAATAAAAATTGAAACGAGGAATAATGTAGTGCAAGAAATGTCAAAGACTTACAAATGTGTACATAGAGGGAATTAAGAAGGCTATTCTTATACGCTACAGTACCTCTATGGAAAATCCAACCCAACCAAAAGAAGCCAAACAATAAGCTAAACTCAACAAGACCAGTAAAAACATCAGAAATTGGGAACTGTAAATTATTTTATTAATTTAGAAAACCACTACTCATGGGGGAGAATACTCCTATCTCTTGAATTCCCAATTCTGGAAACTCCAAGAATACCAGTAACACCATTGTTCAAAATTTTTGAGTGTATGTCAGACATTTAAAAGGTTTCCTGGAAACAGTTAAGCCACATATCTGCTGCTCAGAAGTCTTCAAACTAAGCATCCTTTATCAGCTGAATAAGAAGTGTGAAAAATACGTACATATAATGTTGTCATTATTAAAAATCTGTTAATGATAAGTAGTTAATTTTTTACTTATTTATTAAAATATGTATATGACAAATATATCCATATCTTTGTATTTATAAACAAGATTTAGAAAATAATTTATATGATTTATGTTCTTTTACTATTTCTGTGTTGGTTTTAGTCCTTAAGAAATCAGAGAATCATAAAGTAAAAATTATTTGTGACAAAAAATTTACTAGGTACTTCTTGAACAACATCTGGAAAAACATCAGTGATGAGTTTTAAAACAAAACTAATCTACATCTGAAGAAAAAGACACCTTGAAGATTAAAGGTCAAGTTGTTTCTGAAAATATATGCTCCAAAAATTTTTAATGCTACCATAATTAGGAGAATAGAAATCTCCCACAGGGAAACAGCTAAACTCATGTTGAGGGATCACACAATTTAACCATATGGATGATGACTGCAGTTGACCACAGCTAGCAGCATAAGTGGAGCCATCTCTTGATGATGTAGATCAGGGTCTAACAAATCCTGCTGAGTTTTGGTTAAATATGCAGAACTGATCCCTGACATCCTCTACAGTGCTGCTACATGTGTCTTGCAGTATCATGAACAAACATTCTTCAAGACCATTAGCCCAAGGGCGTTGCTATATGTTTTAGATCTTTTACCTGGATATTAGAAACAAAGAAAATCAACCAGGTGGCATTTTTCTGATTGCTTACTTTGTAATAGTGCCTCTCTAACTGCTCAAATCAAAGGGCCTGTGAAGAGTATAGCAGGAGTCTAGAAAACACATCTTTAAAAAGAAGTTTTCTGCCTTTTTGACCTTAATGTCATTCTGTCCCAAGGTATCTTGCAGTATATGAGATGGATTTATCCTTCAGATATAGTTTGTTACAGTATGCCAAGTTGATGAGGAGGAAGTTTTTCTTCCCACTTAAGGAAGTCCTTCTAGGGCAGGAACGACTTTTCTTCTCATGAAATTTGACCTGTCACCTTTACATTGAAGGTCCACCATTTTTAACTGTGGAAATCCTTTATACCACTGGTAATCAAGGATTATTTCACTGCACTCTCAATTAATTCGTCTTGCTGGCTGTGTAGGGGAAAATGAATGCTCAAGAAGTAATTGGAAAATGTTGCATATTTCCTATCAACTGTAGCATTTTTTCCCAAATAATTTGTATTTTACTCAACTTACATTTATGTTCATCATCTATATTTATCAAATAAACTGTTAAACTCTGATGGTTATATTCATTCTCTGGTGAGAAGTGGATGAAGTAAGGAAGCATTAGGTACCCAAATCTTTCTATTATTTCCCATTATTTAGTTATTGTCATTTGGTAACAATTTTTTTCATATATAGAAACTTTTACATATTTCTATCAGCTTTACACTACAAAATAAAATATTTTGCATAAATATTGTATCCGCTAGCTTTTGATCACTTGGTGTGAAGTGAGTCTTGTTCCCCAGACCCATTTGAGGTTTCTCTTGTCCTTATGAAATCTTAAGTTAATAATTTTTCCATTATTTATTAAGTTAATTTTAGGTAAAAGGAAGTGTTAAATTAATCATGTTAAATTGAAAATATTTTGTTTCTTATATCAGTATTTTGAATCTTTACTGTTGCCAAAATGTGTTCTATGAATGAGAAGACCTGCTTTTCCAGATCACTAGGTAAAAAACATTTTTTTTTATTTTTTCCCCCCATAATTACCAGACCTGATTGGGAAGAAACAAGCAGAGTGTTGCTTTGCGCTGACAGAAGAGAAGTAAAATATATTAAGAATATCAGCATGAATGAGATAATTCCTACTGAAAGTAGAAATCTATCCCTTTCGGCAGAACCACGGTTTCTTCAATTATATGTAATATATCTATTAAGATAATATTTACAATACTTCAAAGACAAAGTGAAATATGGTTTAATGACTGTACATTTAAAATATAGGTTTCTCTTTGTCAAGAGTACAGTGCCAATACGGGCACCTTAAATTATATTGCAAGGAATACCCCCATGCCTACATAGAAATAGAAGCATAGCCTAGTTTGTCTTCTTAGACTTGATATTTTGCAATATTTCATGAACCTTTCCTAAATTCTTGTGTCACTCAGACCTCAATTTTGATTTATTCCTTTATTTCCTTTTAAATCTTTTCTCTCCGCTTTTTGGGTTTGCAGGTTTTTTTTGGTTTGTTGGTTGGTTGGTTTGGTTTTTTTTTTTCTGTATCTCAACTTTCATTTTACTTATAGTTAGAACTGTACTCTGCTATTCATTAAGTACCTGCAATTAGCACCAGTCAGTGATTTTCTATAATAGTAGGCACAGAATAAACATATAGAACAAGAGATGTGAATATAGAGTCAAATGTGACATCTAAAAATCTACATTTTTCTGATTGCTTACTTTGTAATAGTGCCTCTAACTGCTCAAATCAAAACCTTTTCTCTAAAGATAGAGAAATCAAAAGTCAGAACTTTTCTAAAACTTTGATTTTTAGGTAGCTGAAACAATTTTTTTTATATACTGTGTATATATGGAAATAGAAATCTGTCATATGAATCAAATCAAAATCAAGCTATCCTATTTAATGTATTACGTAATTCAAAACTAAATATTCACATTTCAGTTCATTCTTGTAAAAATCCTCCATCCAGTGTTTAATGAATAAGGCAAAAAACAGATACTTATTTTCATACTTATTCTGTAACACTTAAATAGAAGTTAGGTTCTTCATGCTACAGTCTCATGTAAATCTGTGCCCATAAGATCATGTCTATACTTGACCATACACAGTTGGAGTCTTAAAAACTCATTTGCTGCAATGGTGGTAGAGTGCACACTGGAATTATACTATTGATAAGAACTGCAGTATTCCAAACTTTTCCTTTTAGTTTGTGCAGGCCAAGTAATTTCCTGTTATTTTCTGTTATTTTATTGCCACTAGAATAAAAAAAAAAAGTGAAAGCACTTATTCTGGCTGTCCTTTATATTCCATTCCTATGTATTTGTGTCTCAGAGTTTTTAGTTACTTCTTTCAGAAAATGTTTTTGTGTTTTCATTTTCCTCCTCTATTCTTGTACTATTGTCCTTATAACACGATTATTTCATACTGGATTCAAGTACACATTAATCACTGCATGAAGGGTTACATAACATTTTTGTAATTTGTCTCTTGCTAAATATCAGCTTTTCTAGAAAATGCACTTAGTGTTCAAATTTGGATTAAAAGTTAAAGAGCCACAGTACTAATGCATTAAAGTGTTTTGGTAATCATTCTGTTGCAGTTTCTGAAACAAAGGTCTTGATAAAACAATTTCCTGATTTCTCCTGCAACCTCTTCTTTTTAGCTACTCAGAGAAATTATAAATACTCTAAGAAATAATAAATACTAAGTATAACTATCATAAGAAGATAAAAGTATACGAAACATTCATAAATGCAGGTACTGATATACGATATTTTTGGGAATAAAAATTGAGAAGTTGGTTCTGTTGCAATGTAAGAGAATCTGCAATATCAGTTGCAATATCAAATTTACAATGAAAATGCAAACCATAAGTACTAGAGAAGGGGGGAAAGTCAATAACAGTCAGTCATTATTAATTCAAATCCCTCAACATGAATGCCTAATACAATATATAATACTTTTTCCAAAGACATTGAGCATCAGCAACTCCATTTAAATTGTAGGTGCTCAGTAAAATGGAAGGTCAAGTTGAGTTTGCTTGATACAGACTGATTTAAATATTTAATGTAAACACACAGCTTCTAAAACTTTGATTTAAACAGAATGTCACTTTGTTATAAAAAGGATAAGTAGAACAAGAGGAAAATAAAGTAAGGAGTATGTGTGCAAACCTGGTATCTAATTAGACAGGTTTTTGGACTAAAACTTATTTCTTCAACTGTCCACAAGCTTCTACCACGTTTTTATAATTAAAAATTTTTAAAAGGAGACTTGAAAATTGCAGGAGACTTTCAAGACACAGAATCTCTGATAAAAATTCCACATTGTTATGAATGATGTTGTGAATGCATCATTTTCTTTTAGTTTCTATTATCTGTGTGAAAGGTCTAGGTTTCAGGATGTCACATAATGAAGGAAGCATCTGGATGTTACATATTTAAGGAATCTCTTCTGAGTGAATTTCTCTTGATGATAAACTGTCTTATAGTCAACAGAAAATTAAGAGTCTGTCCCTAAAGCTGGAAAGAAGTTACTGACTAAAAAAAAGAGCCAGTCCTGCTCCTTTATCATATAGGATGTTACCTATAATCAGAAAGCAGATGCTAGATTCTGCTGAGAATCTAATTCTTCCTCCAGAGAAGGAGATGCACTACTAGATGTCAGTAAGGAAACAGCAGCACTTTAGGGGACAGCAGGGAAAATTTGCTGGAAATACAGGAAAAAAAACCACCTTGTAAATCATCCCAAAGGACTGGGTTCCTCCCAAAAGATGAAGAGGACAACAGCCCAGCTGAAGTGCCTCTACACCAGTGCATGTAGCATGCATAACGAGCAGGAGGAGTTGGGAACCATGGTGAAATTAGAAAGCTGTGGGTTAATTACAGGAACGTGGCATGAGTTAATGACTGGAGCACTGCACCTGAGCGTTTCAAGCTTTTCAGAAGAGATAGGCTAGGAAGGAGGGGTAGAGGTTTGTTTTACTCTCTATGTTAAGGAATGGATAGATTGTGAAGAGCTGCTGCTTAGTAACAGCTGTGAACAGGTTGAGAACCTCTGGATCAAAATCAACACAGGACCTACAAAGGACAACTTTTTAGTTGCAAGACAGCTTGCAACTAAATGGGTGGTGAATGATGGCAGGGATAAAGGGGTAAGAGGTTACTGTCTCTCTGTGACATTGATGAACTCAATTTTCTCTTTCCTTTAAAATGATTACTTAATAAAGAAGCTGCACAGAGATATGTGAGACAAGTGGAAACGTGCACCACGTCATTGTATAGTTCTGGGAAAACATAACTTTCTAAATAGGGTTTAACCTTATGTTTATAAAATAACTTACTTAAAACATTAACTCAAGTTAAATTGGTTAAAAGAAAGAGCAAATGTGTTTTTTAAAGAACATTTCTTGAATAAATTAAGAGAGAAAAATCTCTACCCACAAATACAGAGTTTAACTGCTGTTCTGTATGACTTGTAATAAATTTTGTGATATAAACTGTGAATAGTGTAGTCATTCCAAATTTTTTTTAATTCTATTGTTACTGGATAATGGCGTTTGACAATCTTCAAAATATGATTTAATTTTGAAAATAATATGAGCTTCTGATGCAACACACTTCTGGAGGTTGGTCACATTATAAATGAAAGACACTCTAACACAATACAGAAACTGCTCAGCAGCTGTCTAGAACTACAGTGATGATTTATTTAAGAAATGATAAAAATTAAGACTTTGCAACCTGTTTAGATGGGTTCGGTAATGGAAAAAAACCCAAACTGTTCTTTTTCACTTGTATGTTATTCAGTTTTATGTTTATTTGAACAAACCTGACTTAATTTGAGAGGCTTTAATTTGTCTCAGAATTGAGAAACAAAATTAAGAGGCAGCAAAGTTAAAAAACATTACGTTTTTAACCAAGTGTTAAAAACCTCAATTTATGGCTTCTGTCAAGTAAGACTTGACTCTCTTTTAATTCTCACCATTTGCCAGTGTTAATCATTTTGTAATAAGTTTCTCTTACTGTGTACAACAGAATAGCATATCATGGTGGGTATCACATTTTTTGCATCCAGAAGTTATTAAAACAAAAAAAAAAAGAAAAAAACCAAAGGCATAAAATAGAAAAAAAGGATTCAATCTGATACATAAAATCACCTCAATCTATCCACATTCTTACAAAAACAGTAGATCAAAACTGTGAAGGCCACCTCATCCAATAAATGTCTTTTTTTTTTTTTTAATAGGAAATTTTATTTTTTTTTTTTTTTTTTAGGAAAAATGGAGAATAACAAGAATAAAAAAGTTAAAAAGCAAAATATATGTCAAAAGTTTGTCAGAGCAGAATGATATTAGTATGTAAAGAGAAAGGACAAGTAGAGTGAGAAATCATGTGTATAAAAAACTTAAAAAAATCAAAAAATATTCTGTAGGTGATCTAGGATTTATTGACCCAGCCCGAGAAGAAAAGAGTTTTTTAAATGATTGTCTGTGACTGTGTCCAACCCTGTATTTCTTATTTATGGGCAACTGTCTTGGTTTCAGCTCAGATAGAGTTAGTTTTCTTCTTAGTAGCTGTTACAAAGCTGTGTTTTGTATTTAATTTGAGAATAATGTTGATAACACAGTGATTTAGCTGTTGCTAAGCAGTGCTTGCCATGAATCAAGGACTGTTCAGTGTCTCATGCTCTGCCAGTTTGGAGCTGCACAAGAAGCTGGGAGGGAGCACAGTGGGGACAGATTAACCAAACAGGCCAAAGAGATATTCCACACCATAGAACATCATCCCACATAAACTGGGGGTAGTTGACTGGGAGGAACCAATCACTGCTTGGGGATGGGATGGGCATCTGTCAAAGGCTGGTGAGCAATTGTGTTGGGCATTACTTGTTTTTCTTGGGTTTTGTTCCTCACTCTCTTTCTCATTTTAATTATTATTAATATTTATTATTATCATCATTATTACTATTATAATGATCATTATTGTTAGTAGTATTCTTATGTTTTATTTTCTTTTCTTTTGGTTACTAAACTGTTCTCATCTCAACCTGTGAGTTTTACTGTTTTTACACTCGGTGGAGTGGGCAGTGAGTGTGAGGTTGCGTGGTACTGAGTTGCTGACTGGGGTTAAGCTACCACAGGAACATAAAACTGAGAGATATTAAAACTGCAATGATGCTAGAAAATACCAGTATTTCCACTGACATGTTTGATAGATTGACAGTATTATGATGGTTGGTTGAGATACAATCTTAAATAAGGTATTAAAATAGATTTAATAACCCATTGTATTGGGTTCCCATGGCCAGGTTTTGGTGCATTGGGGCCACAGGGGTGAACTGAGTGAAGTGAAAATACGTGAGAGGAACAGCTCTGCAGACACCAAGGTCAGTGAGGAAGGAGGGAGGGGAGGTTTTCCAGGACTGAGATTTCCCTGCAGCCCATGGTGAAGCAGCTGTGCCCCTGCAGCCCATGGAGGTTAATGGGGGTGCAGAAATCCACCTGCAGCACATGGAGGGGGCCCATGCCAGAGCAAGTGGATGCTGAAAAGAGAGCTGTGAACCTGTGGTAAGCCTATGCTGGAGCAAGGTCCTGGCAAGGGACCTGCTGACCCGTGGGGAGAGGAACCCATGCTAGAGCAGCTTTCCTGGAGGGGTTTGTGGCCCTGTGTGGGACCCAGGTTAAAGCAGACTGTGCCTGAAGGACTGCATCCTGTGGAAAAGTGTCCCACATTGGAGCAGTTCATGGAGAACAGTTGTCCATGGGATGGAATCATGTTGGAGAAGTTTGCGGAGGACTGTCTCCTGTGGGAGGGACCCCACATTGGAGCAGGGGAAGGACTCCTCTCCCAGAGCAGTGGCAAGAACAATCTGTGATGAACTGACTGTAACCCCCATTCTCTGTTTCCCTGTGCCACTGTGGGAGAGGAGGCAGAGCCTGAGAAGGACAGGGTGTGTGTGGGGGAAGATGTTTTTAAGATTTATTTTACTTGTCATTATCCTGCTCTGATTTTGTTAGCAATATATTCAATTAATTTCCTCAAGTTAAGGGTTTTTTGTATGTGACAATATTTGGTGAGTGATCTCTCCCAGTCTTTATCTCAGCTCATGAACCTTTCATTGTATTTTCTCTCCCATGTCCAATTGTGGAGGGGAGAGGTAGAGCAGCTTTGGTGGGTACCTGGCATCCAGATAGGGTCAACCCACTACACCCTATATATATTTTATTTTAAAATAAACTTTCCTATGAGTTCAAATGACTAAGAAGTCTTTCAATAGAAAGAAACAGAATATATAACCTGAAAGGTTACAAGGTATTTTAAACAGAAACTAAAAGGTTATTATTACTCCTTTATTACCAAGAAAGTTGAAGGTTATACAATTGAAAGCTAAAATATTTTTCCTCTCTATATCAGCATTACTTTGCAAATCTATCTGAATTCAGAAATGTGCAGACCTTTGGCCTAAATGACATATCTGATACTTCTCTGAAATAATGGTGAGGTTAAGATAAAAAAGTAAAACCTAGAAGGGAAAAAACCTAATTTATTGTCTGGTCATTGCCTGCTTCCTTTATACTTTGTCAAGAACAATCTTGTGTGTATATGATCCCCAGACAGAACTGTTTGCTTTCTTTGGACCTGCAATGCAGTGCTTTGGTAGAGTAGTCTCTTTGGTGTCAGAAATGCATCTGTGAAAATTGTGCCTCCACAGCATGTGCTTTCCCAGGCAGTTTGTCATTTCCCACAGTTAATCGATCTTCTGGAAAAGGTGCAGCTATGAACATTCCCCAAGAACTTTATGTGTATGATTCTCACATGTTGAACTTGTCTGCCACTGCCCCTCCTGCCCACTGTGCCTGCTGTGCTGAAGTTCTTTCAATCTTGTTCCTGGGAGTCATCAGATGATAGGAAGCAACCAAGTAAACTGAACAGCTCAAAAAATTTTGTTATTTCTTGAAGTTCCAGGAATGTTTGATAGTAGTTTGAAAAAGTACCAAGAGAAAAGAATGCCTGCATTTGACTTGACTGCAACTTCAAAAATTGAACTCACTTTCTTTTTTCCAGCCAATATTCTATTTTTTTTAACTTATTAAAAAAATGATTCTTGGTGTTTTACATAAAATAAATATTAATTATTAAAATTAATAAAATATAAAATAATATTTGGTTTTACCACTTATCTTGGAGGCTTGTTCTTCCACATGGTAATTTGTAGTTTAAAAAATATCTTTTTATCAGGTTTGTTAGGGCCATTAATGTAACAAACTTTGCCTAGTTCTGTTTCCTTTGTTCTTCAAGGAAAATGAACATAAAATGAACAGTTAATCTTTGCACACAAAAATATCTCAGAGTTTAAGAAATTATTCTTTCTATCTCTCTTACTGCACCACTAGGTTTCACCTCATCCAGAATCAAAGCTGTCAGCTATTTTATGGGGTAAAAGTTAAAAACAAGTGTGCTAATAAAAATGGGAGCAAGACCTGCCAGAATCTTATTTCTGAGTGACGTGATCTTTCTTTTGAAGTTTGAATATCAATTGACCCATCGAAACATAAACTCTTTCCTTGGATATAGTAAGTTAAACTCATTATTTATCCTTATAAATTGAAGTAATAAGGAGCAAAACCTTGTCTGATTAAAATTGCTATGTCATGGTCCATATAGGCATGTGTCTGAACCCAGGAGAAACCTAAACAATTTCACTGCAATTTCATTGCAAATGATTTGAAACTGTTTGCATTTTATTTTAGACACATAAGGAAGCATAAAGTGAATCTAAATGTGGGTCCATTTAAAGAGTGAAAGCAAGGTATAGGGACATTAATGCGAAAGATAAAAGATTACTGCCACTGCAAAAGATGGACCAATCTTTTCCCCAAAAGTTAAATCATGATGTGACAAGACAGCTTATGGAGGTCTTGTAGTTGATGATCCAGTAGAGCTTAGCTATGTTCATGGATCTACAAGACACCCTTCCACAGGAGATATAACTGACACATTCAGAAAATTGTTTGAAAAATAGATTAAAGCACACTCAATTGCAAGCTCTATTGAGAGGATAAATATATTAATGTACTTGAAAACAATAGAACAAAGTCTGAATAAACAGTATGAAAATTCATATATTCACCTGCATTTCTCTTTCCATTTCAAAATCAGCTCTCAGGTCTGCCATGAGAATAAAAAATGTTTTACAGCCTGTTCAAATCAAGCAGTAATGTCTTGGTTTGAATTAAAACAACTCTTTGTCAAGAAGAGTTAGTGGTAGTGAAACATACTTCATATATTAACTGGCATAACAAAAGTGAGGAATATTGTTCAAAAGTAATTTACTGTTGAGTGCAGGCAGCCCAAATGATCTTCAATATCAGCTTTGAAAATTAAACTCGAAGATTAACTGTGAACATTTCTTGCAGTATATTTCGCTCTGGCCTCATACAATAAATAGATATTTGAGCACTTCCCTTTTTTTTAATAAATGTTATCCAAATAAATATTTCTAAGGGCTTTAAGTTCAACTTTAGATGCTTTTTGGAGGCGTATCCCTACTGATTCCATTAGCCTTATTATCCTGTCATACATAAACAAGACTTTATAAAACACGATTTTTTAATTTTTTTTTTTTATATTGCTGCTTTTTTTCAGGCTGTTATTTTTCTCTGGACTTCAACACTCTTTTATTAGCTTATTAAAATTAAGATTTTAACTATGTGATTTCAGTTTCAAGGAGACAGGACATACAGTAAATTCTTCCATCAGCAGATGAAATGTTTTTACTGTATTATAGTTATTTTACTATTTTAATCTGTAGTAATCTCAGCCTCTTTGTTGTTTTTGTGGGGTTTTGTTTTCTTTTTGGTTTTATGTTTACTTGCTTATTTGTGTGTGGAGTTTTTTTGTTTTTATTTACTTTTTGTGTTTGATTCTACCAACACAGAAAAATTGTCAGATATATTAGTTAATATTATGGAAGGGATTTGTCAGTTTTGTCAGACCACTTTGTAATCCCATGCCTAATTTGAAATCTCTGATAACTAACTCTGCAAGTCTCCACATAACTAGCATGTTAAAGAGAAATATATAAAATAGCATTTTTTTCCTGTTTATTTTTTCCTCAAGATCTCCCAATGTAGTTCTTTTTCATATAATTTGCTGTTCTTGTCTATAAGTATTTATCATTCTTTTATATCGTGGAGATACTTACAAAATACCTCACTTTAAGGTAGTATTTTAGTTTAGATAGTATTTAGTGTGTTGTTCATCTCCATATTGCTAATGAAAATGTAAACATATCTAGCACTTGTCACTGCAGCATTCATAGGGAAAATCCATTCAAATCCAATCCAATGGTTGAAGAACTGTAAATGCCAATTTGTGAAATTTTTCAATCTGTAAAGCAAGTCATCCTATTCTTACTATTATTGCAAATGCCTTAGTAATATATATTACAATTATTATGCAAGTCCTCTGGCCATGTTTCTTTCATTCAGCTGCTAGTTTTGTAATTGTATTTAAAATGTTCACTTGCCTCATCCTATTCTCTTCAGGCCATTGTGGTTATACCTCACATACTGTTTTTTATGGACTTTTATGCTTTGGAAAAATGCTAAAACTATTATTCATTTTTATTAGAATTTTAAATTATTATTACTTTGCTTGTCAGGTACACAAGATTTTACAGAGGAACTCAGAAATAATTTTCATATGTACAGTAAATGCATCTGCTACATCCATTATCATTCAGGAATAGGATGAGTCCGAGTGGTTTGAATTCAGATTATGAAAATATTCGTATTCACTAGGTTTAAGTAGAGTGACAGCAGGACTTGCACAAGGCAGAGAGGAAGAGGTAATGTTTAGAAAAGGACAAATCATGTTAGATTCTTCCCAGACAACCAGACAACAGATGAGCATGGTGTCACTTACTAGCACTTCGTCTGGGTAAAATGTAACATTTAACTGAGATATTTCATGTGACTAGTCACATGAAATATTTCAGTTAAATGCCTTTGGCTCTTACCATATTGGTGACTAAAGGAACTAAAAGAAAAAGATCAGCAAAGAACAGTAGACTTCACTGTTCTGGTTTGGGAGTCTTTTTTTGGTTTTGCTTCTTTAGTGTGTCTGTTTGTTTTTGTTTTCTGCACCTTAAGTCTTTCTTCAATGGGGGATTCAGAATGTTTATGTCTGTAAATAGTCTTAGAATATAATCCTTCTATGCCCAAATTTATTTTGATTTATTTGTTACATAGAGCAATCTCCTTCATGTATCCACCGCTGAGCTGCTTTCTGATGATCAATGTAGTGTTTCAAGGTTTTGTTGGTTTTGGGCTGTTTTTGTGTGAAAAAAAAATGTTGATTTACAGGTATAAGGATCAGACACAGCAGTAATGGAGCCAATCTAGACTTTAATTTCTTGGGTTGAGTTACATAATCTTGATTAGGATGAAAAAGCACAATAACTCTCAAACATAATGCAGAAGTAGCAGCATCTGGATCCAGACATGTTTGCTCCAACCAGTTCAGAATTGCCCGGTACATGAAGGGTATCTCCCTTTGGTAAGAAATAGCACATCTGTTTCCCTGTTTTTTCCTCTAAACTGTTTATAAGCTGTGCTGGGTTACTTCTGTCAAGACTGGGTAAGAGGACTCAAGTGAGGCAACAATAGAATCCTATAATTTTTGTATAGTAACTCTTCTTTCCCTCTAGCAAATCTTATCAGTCTCTCCCAGTCACCAGTGTCAGTTAGTGTTAGCAACAAGAGAGTCACATTTTCCACATGGTATGCAGACCTCTTCAGCAGACTGATTTCTACAGCATATATCTGTGTTGCATGAGTTATTCTCTAAATCAATAGCCAGAAGAGATGAGAGCTTTAAATATTAAGGCAGTTATGTCAGCACACTCCATCTCAGCAGGAAAGCTGAGAGCCTGACAGGTTTGGTTCTCTGTGGTTTCCAGCTACTTTCTAACATATATACAAATTTTACAGTGTTGGAGGTTTTTTGTAGGTTTTTTTTTTGCAAACTTTCTTGTTCCACAAGAACTTTCTTTATTTTCTCTTTCCTATTGCCTTCTTCATAGTTATTCTTACATTTAAGGGACCAATATCCTCTGGAGAAATATTTATGACCAGACAATCATAGAATCATGAAGGGTTTGGGTTGGAAGGGACCTTAAAGATCATCTAGTTCCAAACCCCTGCCATCACCGGGACACTTCCACTATACCAGATTGTTCAGAGCTCTGTCCAACCTGACCTTAACATTTAAGAGGGGGCCTCTAAGTTGATTAGAGCGATGGAGAATCTCCTATGAGGAAAGGATTAAAGAATTGGGTTTGCTCAGCCTGGAAAAGAGAAGGCTTCAAGGTTACCTAATTGCAGCCCTCCAGTACCCGAGGGGAGCCTACAAGAAAGTTGGAAAGGGACTTTTTACATGAGCATGTAGTGACAGGGCAAAAGAGAATGGTTCAAACTGACAGAGAGTAGGTTTAGATTAGATATTAGGAAAAAAAATCTTTACTGTGAGAGTAGTCAGGCAGAGGTAGATGTTGCAGGCAGAGGTAGATGTTGTAGTTGTGGATAATGAGAGAACTGGAAACAAAACACAAAGAAAGTTCAAGGTTGTAGCCTGAGTGTAGTTAATGTTGTCTTGTTCTCACATTTTCTTTAGTATTTCCAGGTACAAGTAGCTTTTAGGCATAAATCAAACAGGCATCTCTATTCGAGACTCTTTTTCTCGTTGTGTCTGCGAAATCCAGTTGGCGGCCGGTCACTAGCGGTGTCCCCCAGGGATCAGTGTTGGGCCCAGTTCTGTTTAATATCTTTATGGATGATTTAGATGAAGGGATAGAGTGCACCATTAGTAAATTTGCAGATGACCCCAAGCTGGGGGGGAGTGTCGATCAGCTGGAAGGCAGGAGGGCTCTGCAGAGGGACCTGGACGGACTGGAGAGCTGGGCTGATTCCAACGGGATGAGGTTCAACAAGGCCAAGTGCTGGGTCCTGCACTTTGGCCACAACAACCCCCTGCAGCGCTACAGGCTGGGCACAGAGTGGCTGGAGAGCAGCCAGGCAGAAAGGGATCTGGGGGTGCTGATTGACAGGAAGCTGAACATGGGCCAGCAGTGTGCCCAGGTGGCCAAGAAGGCCAATGGCATCCTGGCCTGGATCAGGAACAGTGTGGCCAGCAGGACTGGGAGGTGATTCTGCCCCTGTACTCGGCGCTGGTGAGGCCACACCTGGAGTGCTGTGTCCAGTTCTGGGCCCCTCAGTTCAGGAAGGATATTGAGGTGCTGGAGCAGGTGCAGAGAAGAGCAACCAGGCTGGTGAAGGGACTTGAGCACAAGTCCTATGAGGAGAGGCTGAGGGAGCTGGGGCTGTTTAGCCTGGAGAAGAGAAGGCTCAGGGGAGACTTCATCACTCTCTACAACTCCCTGAAAGGAGGTTGTAGCCAGGTGGGGGTTGGTCTCTTCTCCCAGGCGACCAGCAGTAAGACAAGAGGGCATGGCCTTAAGCTGTGCCGGGGGACGTTTAGGTTAGATATCAGAAAGAAATTCTTTACAGAGAGAATAATCAGCCATTGGAATGGGCTGCCCAGGGAAGTGGTGGATTCTCTGTCCCTGGAGGTTTTCAAGATGAGGCTGGACGTGGCACTTAGTTCCATAGTCCAGTAACAGTTTCATAGTCTAGTAACCGCGGTGGTGTTGGATCAAGGGTTGGACTTCATGATCTCCGAGGTCCTTTCCAACCCATCTGATTCTATGATTCTACCTATCGCTTATTAAAAGAGTGTTTTGTTTTTCTTCTGTATTTGTTGTAAATTATTTTGTAGTAACATTTGCTTTTATGGACTAAATTATATAATGTGTTCAATCAGTTCTAATTTGCACATAGGAAAATAATTTATTCTAAAACATGGGCTGCTTGCAACTTGAAAAAAATTGCTTTTTTACTCTTTCCACTACTTCTAATCTTCCGCAGAAGGCTGACTGCTCCCAAACACTTTCTCAGGTGCATAAGCGAGTAATCAAATAAAATTAAGCAGAAATACAAATCTATTTTTTACTGTCTCTCGATTTTTGCCTTCACCATATTTTAAAAAGCTTAGATTTTGTGCTTTTGGATAAGAGTTTAGTTGTTTGGTCTTTTTTTCTTGTGGTTTGGTTTTGTTTTCAAAACAAAAGAGATTTTATTGTCTTTCATTTGCATGTAAATACCCCCTTTCTAGATCTTTATTAAGATGAATAAATTTCAAAAATAGCCTTAATAACATTGATAACACAACTAATAAAAATCTGGAAAATTTGTTTCCAAAGATATTTCCTTTAAAGAATTCTCTGACAAAGCCTTTGTACATATGGTTTTGTTGTTATATTTTTGCATCTTTTCAAAATAAATATTTAAGCTTTTTCTCATAAGTCACTGGACCAGTTAGTGTGTTCTTTTAAAGGCATGAATTAATTTTGGTATGCTTAAACATGAAAAAAAGACAACAAACCTTCTCTGTCCTCAAAACAATTAATTAAATCTATTCAACTGCTTATTTCACTAGCTAAACTTAATACAGATAGACAGGATTGCTTAATAAATCAAATGGTCAGATCTCAACCCAATCAAAGTATTATGTAAGGACTCTGAGACAAAAAGCAAGTAAAGTACCTAAGTTTTCACTATCATAACAGTAAAAGAGAAATCTAGAATACAAAACCTGAGGACTTTCCCAGGATGTTTTTTTACCTATTTTTAAAATGGTCATTAGTTACTCCCAGGTCTGCTTCACTTGATACACAGTTAGTTTCATTCTGAAATCCAGTTTTTCTTTCCTTTGCATTATGCTCCGTAATGCTTGGGTAAGTTTTAGTTAATTGCTAAATGCTTGATATTTAATAGGGAGCTAATCGACACTGCTTTAAGTAGTTAAAAGCCATTAACAATGCACACTGGAACTTAATAGAAGTATTTGTGTTAAATTTCTAAATTTAAGTATGTGAAGAGTTAAGTGTCCAGTTCCTTTAGGAAAAGAAAACATTAGATAGTCCTAAAAATGCCATTTTAAAGCAGGTGGCTATAAACAACTATTTGAATTCCAATCCACAAAGTTTGAATTTTGTTTTTGAATATACGTGACTAGGAACTGATCTTGCTCAGAGTAATGCAAGGACTGTAGTGGCATGGAAAAAAAAATGATTGCATTATCCTTTTGACATTGGCTATGACAAGTAAGAACCAAGCATCATTCCTTAATAGGTCCAAGAACTCACGGAAATGATACTTTCTTAAAAGAGACCAAGTGGACAGCATGGTTCTATTGTCTCTGTACTTCTGACAGGGGGCCATGGGGTATCTCCACAACACTACCTGCTTTTCCTTTACAATTTTGTGCTATATCTTTACCAATTAAGTAATAATTTAAAAGTCTCTATATATTGGCCACTTAATTGCTTCCAACATTTTTTATATTTTTTTCAATGACTTCTTTAAGATACTCTCACTATCTGACTGCAAAATATTGTTTGACTAAACATTTCATGACTAATCATAGTCATTCAATTCCTTTATAAAAGATGGATTATGTCCTTTAGTCTGAAGAAAGTTAGAATTTAACTGGCCAATGCTTTGCTAATGAAGTAGTCACGTATTTAATTTTAAGCTATGCCCTCTGAGTCTGATAAAACCGAATGAAAAATTTTAGTTCATCTTTCACTGTTCTACAATCCTAAATCACTCATCCTATACAAATTGTTTAATCGTTGATCTCAAGGACCAAAAAGAAGAATCTTGAAATATCAAAGGACTTTTTTTCTTTTTTCATAGACAGTAAGAGGATTCCCATATTTGATGGACAGTCATAAAGATGGTTTTAAGATTTAATTAAATATTTTCCAGTAGATGGCAGCCTTTTACAGTAATTGGAAATTCTGAATGGTACCTATGAAGGCTCCTGTACTTCACAAGTTGTTACGCCTTTCCTCTGCAAACATTGGTTAAAAGGGATTTAAAAATTTGCTTTTTTCAATTTAGGAATGGCCAAAACTTTTTATGCATGCTCTGTTTTGCTTTCCTAAATCCACAGGAAATGTCTATGTCTGTGTTTGTCTGCATTAAAAAAAGAGTAAAAGTACTACCTAAACCCAGGAACTAAAAATGAAAAATGCTCCTGTTGATTAACTTGATACTAACTTAAGTCAAGATGATTTGAATTTTTAATGCTGGTAATATGATTTGGGGCAAGATATTGGAAAACTTTTGTGATATGTCTGAGACTGGCCTTGTACAGTATTGGAATTTAAATTAATATTTTAAAAATATGCATGTAAGAGAAAGTATGCTTTTCCACAGGTTTTCATCAAAATTTACATCCTTGTGTTTACTGTAAAAATTCAGCTTATTAGGACCTGACCCTTCTCCACCCCAATGTAATGCATTAGCTATAGTAATTCACATATTTCATCTATTTGCACATAGTATTGTAGTTCAGAATTCTAAGTATATCCCCAAACAGAAGACTTTAGTGTTTACATCACTTCACACGTGCCAATGCAATCTCTTTTCTTAAGCTTTTACTGCATCCTCCCACCTTCACTCTTTCTTATTTTCAGTGTCGTCTTGGAGTCCTTATACTTCGAGAACAACAAAATTATTTGCTTTTCTACTTCAGTGTCAGTGAGATAGGATTTGATGGAAAGAGGTACTATCTTTTAAGAGAGCTGTGTCTAAGGAACTATATAGTTCAAATGTGACCTACCAAATGATGAACCAAAGCAAAGTTCAGACAAAGAATTTTAGCAGGATGTGATGTCTCCATTTTATGAGTGCTTTAGTACAACAACTTATATCTT
This sequence comes from Oxyruncus cristatus, assembly GCA_013399855.1. Lineage (NCBI taxonomy): Eukaryota > Metazoa > Chordata > Aves > Passeriformes > Cotingidae > Oxyruncus > Oxyruncus cristatus. Next base: position 20,378 of record VXAY01000863.1, read on the forward strand.
CTTGACATTTTAGATATTTCAGTACATTCAGTTCTGTTCTAAAAAGAAAAGAGTATTTCAGTCCCATTTAAATAATATTAAAAAACAAAACAAAACAAACAAACAAACAAACAAAAAAAACAAACAAAAAAAAACCACCACCCCCCCCTCCAGGATTTTTAAGTGGAAAGATATAATGCTCCTTGGAAACATTTAAATTTGAGAGTGAATAATTCTACGCGGCATGCAAAGGTGGACTGAGATTATTTATTTATTTATTTATTTTTAAGTGCCATGATCAAATTACTAAGCCTATATCAAGGGTACTGTGTCCAGCGCTGGACTCCCCAGTACAAGACAGAGTACAGTAAAAGGACAAGAATCTGATTAAGGGATTGAAGCATCTGTCATGTGTGGAAAGGATGAGAACGCTGGGGTTGTTCAGCCTGAGGAAAAGAAAGCTCACTGTGCTCTCATCCTTGCCTTTAAATACCCAAAGGGAGGGTGCAAAGAAGACAGAGCCAGACTCTTTCCAGTGCTGCCCAATGATAGGACAGGAGGCAATTGACACAAATTTAAAAAAATGGATTTCAACCTGAAGAAGAATACACTTTTCACTGAGAGGGTGACCAAGCACTGGAACAGGAGGCCCTGAGAGGTTGTGGAGTCTCCATCTGCAGAAATATTGAAAACCCAGCTGGACATGATACTGGGGAGCCTTTCTGAAATGACTCTGCTTTAGCTGTGTGTATTGGACTAGGTGATCTCAAGAGAGCCCTTCCAACCTCAAATATCCTGTCATTACAGACAGAAACTTTCAGGGGACTTGAAAACTCATCCAACATCACACAAGTATTTCAGATTTTTATTATTTCTCTGTTGTCAGAATAGTCACTGAAAATTACAGAGGCTTACAAAATATTAACGGTATTTCAGAAGTTAGGTTTCAAGTAGGAAGTAAATTTTTTCTAAGTCCTTGTGAATGACTACTGAAAAAAACCCTATTGCATCTTGCTCACAAGTCTTATTAAGCTGACAAAATCTTAGAACTTGAGAAGTTCTCAAAACACTACAAAAAGATTGGTGTGCAGTGCCTTGCCAGTGTACTTCCTTGGATATTCATGAGTTTCTCAAAACTTTTATTATTTTATTGCTGTCCAGAGTTGAATAATGTGTGGTAGAACACAAAATTGGCAAATCCTTTATTGCTTTAAGTATATCCCATATTAAAAGACGATTCTGTGTTCCCCGTTTAGCTGACTTGTGTCAAACTTTTATTTTTTTACTGATGAAATCAAGAATTGGATTTAGGAGATCTAGGAGCACTATGATGAGTTCAAATTTTAAAAAATTGGGTAGTCAAGGGTCCAATACTTGCCTTTGTCTATATAAAACTGTTACAACCTGGTGGCATGGAAAACAGGATTGTAAGATTTAAAACTAGATGAGAAAAAGATCAAAATTGTCGGGGCTCATCCGTGGAGTGATCCTCACTGCTCTGCTATGGCATCAGTCACTTCTCTACTCTGTTTCCTGTGGAGTGGATCAATTTTCTGTCCTGCTCCTTGTTAAAATGTGAACTCCAGTTGATCTTTACCTTACAGAAAACAGACAATCTGAGGATTTGGTTCTGTTTTTCTTTTTTCTACCAATGGCTTTTAACAAAATGATGACAGAAAAGTCAAAGTTCCTCAATTCTTATATGAAAATCCCAAAGAACAGAAAATAATGTGAGAGTAACAGAGATATTTCATAGATCCTGTCCTCTTAAAACCTATTTGAACATGTTGAATATCTTGTTTTATCGAACAGGTAGAAGAAACTTTTAAAATAACTCAGAAGAAGGTTTGATATATTTTGCTCAGTCCAAACTAATTAATTTCAATACATATCCACTAATGATGTTGTTCAGCATTTTGATATAAATGGTAATTAACTTAGGCCATAATTCGTATTTTACATAATTCTAGTATTGCTTTCAAGGAACTGTGTGGTAGGTGATTATCAAGTTAAAGTGTTAAGGAACAAACTCTGATAAATAGTCATGCTTTATATTCCTCTGAAACAAAGCAGTTCTATACGCACATCTTGGAAAATATTTTACATTTATATTTGTCCTATAGGTGCAGTAAGTGGGTTGTATCCTGTTAGGCACCATCATAAAATCATGAAGTCACCTTCAAATTTTAGATATTTGCTAAAATTCTGAATTTACATTCAGTAAGTAAATAAGGCAGGAGAACAGTCAAATTAACCATCTTTAGAGCCCACAGATGCTTCTGTGACATTTCCAAAATTTCTGCATGTAAAATCAAATTTTTTCTTTTGAAAGTTAGGATGCATCTTGGATTTTTCTGACATTTGTATTTATTTCCTGATTTACTGGATGGTTGTCTTCAACCAGAGAATAGAAAAAAATAAAAGAATGTTCCTTTTTGCTTCAAAAACTCAAAAAAACACTTCTTAGCCAATCTCGTGCTGCATTGCTTGGCATATGAGGAATGACTGAGAGAGCTCAGCTTATTCATGCTGGAGAAGAGTGTAAGGGGATCTTATCAATGCACACAAATATCTTAAAGATGGGTACCAAGAGGATGGGGTCAGTCTCTCTTCAGTGGTGCTGGGTGACAGGATAAAGGTCAATGAGCAGATACCGAAATACAGGAAGTTCCACCTGAATATGAGGAAAAACTTCTTTACTTCGAGGGTGACTTAGCACTGGTACAGGCTGCCCAGAGATGTTGTGGTGTTTCCTTCTCTGGAGATGCTCAAAACCCTCCTGGACACAGTCCTGTGCACCCTTCTCTAGGTGAACCTGCTTTAGTATGGGTTATCTTAGAGGATCTCCAGAAGTCCCTTCCAATCCCAAACATTCTGTGTGATTCTGTGATATCAAGTAAAGTGTGTGTGTCCATTCTGAGGCTGTTCAGGCCAACCTAACTGTAATTAATATTGCTTTTTTATATCCTCAGTTCCAATATCCATTTATCAGTCTTTCTCCATCTGTTCTTCCTGTCATAATCCTAAACTTCTACCATTTGTTATAGATTGTTTTTGTTCTAATAAGTGAAACACACCTAAGATGATAGGTTCCAGTAGTATGAATAAAAATATAATACTAGATAGCTCTGGTCTTTATCACCTTGGAAAGCTCCACTGATTTCTTATGTAATGTAATTAAGAATTAATTAGATCCCAAGGCCTCCAAGGCAAACATGTGGTATTAGTGTTTAAATTGCTGTATTAGTTCTGTCCATTTTTTAATCCCTCACTCCTTTCCACATCAAATACTAAAAATTAATAGAAACTCATTGAAAAGCTGTTTTGAAGTTGGTTGGTTGGTTTGTTTGTTTTGGTTGTTTTGGGGTTTTTGCTTGATTGCTTTTTGGTGTGGGGGTTTTATTTATTTTTTTTTTTCCTCACAAAGGTGAAATGCCAATGCTTAGTGCAGCACACAAACTTTTCTTTATCCTAAATATATCTCCAGTGCTGATCCTAATGTCCAGCCTTTTTGTCTATATGGCAGTGCAGAAGTATTGCTAAGGCAATCTGGCTACGGACTATGGAAATTGTTTTCCCTCAAGACATGGACAGTCCAGTACATTCCTGGTGGGAAAAAAAATAAAAGTCACATTCTCTTTCCTTTATGCAAAGACATTTGGACTATCAGGATGGTGGCCTAGAAATAAATAGGTTACAGGTTTGTTGTTTTGGATCTTTTTGTTGGCAGGTGCTCCCTTGACAGAAATAGACCTAATAGTATTTGATAGCTAGATGTTGAAACTGGACAAGAGTAGGCTTTTAACATGGAGGTAATAAATCTTTGCGTTACTGATCTAGGGCTGTGAAACAATCTCATCAATTTCAGGCTTTTAAGTCAAGGTTAGACATTGTTATAAAAGGTATTCTACTGCAAAAACAAAAGTAATATTTTTTAGCTGAGGTCCTTTAATTTGCACTATGAAGAACATTAAAATTGGAGACCAAAATTAGTCTACTGGTGTTAAAAGCTATCTTATCCAAAAATATACATACGTGGATTAAGACTATGTGCAGCTGCCAAAATCTGCATATCATGACACCTGCTTGAAATACAGTCTGTGGTCCAGAAGTTTCTTGAGTTTCCTCATCTCTTATCTGCCAGCTCTGTGAGGATGTTTTGGACGTCATCAGGCAGCATAAATAGTTTGTTGTCACAAATACATATGTTTAGGCAACTGAATTTATGTCTCTTTGCTGGATTCTGAATTATGACATAAAGTTATTCAAGTTTATTGACAATTCTCATCCTATTTCAACATGGCTCTGACTGCATATAAGTAGTAAGCATGTATAGGTGAGATGATGTTGTTTAAGTGTCAGCTCAATGCCAGAAAAAACCGCAGGAACCTTACAGAAGTCATCTCCCTTTAATCATGTTAGAGCACTCCTGCTATTCAGCTTCTAGCTTGATACATTGTTGCATTGCTTACAGCACACAGGACACAATTTTTAGGGAGGGTTCCAGGATATTCCCTCCTTTCCCCTGCAGAATCCTTCCTTCATGGTATGCAGGACATTTTCACATATATATGCAGACCCCAAACAACTAGAGATAAGCAGGCACTGAGAAAAAGGTTTTGGTGGTCAGGGTAGGTGTTATCACAGCTATACTCTCAGGCAAAGGGAAGATGTTGCGGAGCACTTTGTTGTCCACGCTTTCTGTATGCTCTAACTATGGTGTTACTAAAAAATTCTGTCCACTGGAAAACAGGTGAAAGAAAGATTTTGATGGTTTGTTTTGACAGTTTGTTTGGGGGTTTATTACAAAATTGGTTTGCATGGAACTATTTCTGCTCTTCGTAAGACATTAGAGATAACTGGGACGTATTGCAAGCAGATGGGAAAACTCTGCAGTGGTTGCTGTAGTTTACCTACAGCCATTTGGTTGCCATAGTTCACTAGAACGTGGAATGACAGGAAATATTGTATAAGACTTTGATAGGTTCAGAAAAAAATTTGATTATAAGAACCACAGGGACAATTGAATAGAAGGATGAAGTAAAGGTCTCTGGGGAGTTGAGTGGCAGGCACCAAAACATTACCTATATCACACGAAGGTGATAGAAATACCGAGTAATAAAAATTTGAAGAGATAAAGATCATGTTTAAAGGATATTGTAGAGAAAAGAAATAGCAGATCTTGTCAAAGACTTAAAAGTGAAAAGTCAATCCTGTTAGTATGACCTGTTAAAATATCTAATTAAACTGTAGAAATTCCAGTGCATAATAAAAAAACCCCATACATAAGCACTTAACAAGAGATGGAAATGACATTATACAAGGTGACATATGCATGCTAAGCAGACAAACAATTAGAAAAACAAATACCAGGCTGCCGGTAAAGCAAAATGGGCCAAATTCATTTATTTTAAAAGACAAAGATGGACAAAGGCAATTAGTCAAAGCCTTGAAACTGCTCATGTTTAAAAAATGTGCAGATGTAAGTAAAAAATAAATACTTTATGCCAGGGTGTTCAGGGAAAAAACACACCAAAACAAACAAAAAACACAAACAAAACCACCAATAATCAAACAAAACCAAAAACAAACAAGCAAACAAAACCCAAAACCAGAAAGCATGTGTTTAAATTCCAGAAAGGAATTTTTTTCAATTAAGAATCAGAATCACTAAGATTGGAAAAGACTTCCAAGATCTTCTAGTCCAACCTTCAACCAAATACCAAGAATGTGCAGAATTAAAGGATGCTAAAATTGTAATCTATCCACAATAAATATCACACCTGTCATATAAGTGAAATACAGTGGAGCAGAAGCAAACACATGAACTGTAAATGGGATGTGCAAGAAACATATTCAAATAGAGGAATATTACAGATTTTAGCTGGAGGGGCAGATCTGATAGTTAGAGACTAATCTATACTAAACACTTAAAAATGTGTTAGAATGGGTCTGGTCTTTTTATCACAGACAAAAGAGAACTAGAATCACTTGGCAGTGTTAAATAGCATCCTGTAAGGAGACACAGAAAAAGAGAGCAGTTTATATTTGTGTGGGGTGTGTATATAATGCCTTAGCACTGTCTCTCTCAGAGCCAGGGTGAACAGTGTTAGGGCAGTTGCTGGTAGTGAGAAGTCCCAAGGGTATGTCTGCACATTTCTTTCCAACGAATAGATAGTTTAGACTGAATATTGATCTGAATTCAATGTTTACCTGTCAGTGCACAGTCTGTACACACCAAATGCACTTTGTCTCCTGGGGTCTTCTGTGGAAGGCAGTGAATTGTCAACTCATTTAAGAATTGCAAAGAAGTTTTAGGTGCTGGCAGCTCAGTCTGAGACTTCTGCTCCTTAAGGATTTGGCAGATATGAATTGTAGGCGATCTTAATCACCTCCAGAGCTTAGACACCCAAATTCTTACTCCATTGCAATTTGAATTGATCCTATTTTTCCCAAATAGTTTATTAACTGCAATAAAAATCCCTTAAAACCATAAAAAACCAGGAAAAATATTAATAGAGGCTACAAAGTTGGACAGATAACATGCAGCAAAAATATGCTTTCTCTCTCTGTAAAGCATCTATGAAATATGTCAAATCAGACACAGAGTATACAGAGTAGTGAAGAGGTGACCTTCAGTTGTGAGGGTATTTATCAAGACAAATAGATTATTCATAGCCTCATTCATTTCTTTTAGTGTCCTTTTTAATCAGTCACAGATATGGGTACTCGGAAAAAAAAAAGACATATAAGAAAATAACTATTTTGACAATGTTAACAAAATTTTACTGATGGTTCTTCATGCCAATAGTGTTAAGTCATACAACAAAGAAATATTCTATCATAAAACTTTTATACTGAGGGGAACGGTTAAACTTTGTTTTTGCAGGTGTAGTCAGATGTAGCACTGATTTTTACCTGGCTAATTCAAACCATTATAAAACATTTTGTGACACATAAGAAGGTACATGCTAAGTTGTTGCAGGTCGCTGAATTCCATGGGTATCTATGATATAAACTCTGAGAATGTAAAGATTTATTAATATTTATATAATCAGTTGTACATCATATTGATTATTAATCCTATTACTACACATAATATATCACTGCATCTTATAATTTGGGTTGCAAATATTAAGGATTGAAACCCGATCAGATTTGTTAATTCCAGAATTAGATATTTATAGAAATATGGCAAAGATAAAACCCAGGTTTTTTTGCCTCAAGCACTGATGTAGTGTGTGACTGCAGTTAATTTCGTATTAACCAGATATGATGTGTTCTGTCCTGTCCAGGTTCAGTGCTCTGTTTTGATTATTTAGTGCTGAAAATAGTAAGTACTACTTAAAACAAGCAGGTGTCAAATATGTGAATTTTAGGTATTTTTTAGGTTCTTTTAGGTATGTATCAGGAACTGTAGTAAATAGGACAAGGAGTAATGGCTAGAAATTGAAAGAGGGCAAATTAAGGTTAGATATTAGGAAGAAATTTTTTACTTTGAGGCTGTTAAACGATGGAACAGGTTGCCCAGAGACATTGTGAATGCCCCAGTTCTGGCAGCGTTCAAAGCCAGGTTAGATAAGGTCTTGAGCAGTCTGGTCCTAGTGGGAGGTATCCCTGCCCATGGGAGGTGGGGTTGGGATTAGATGACCTTTCAGGTCCATTCCAGCCCCTAAACATTCTGTGATTCTATGATTACAAAGTAGAAGACAATGTTTAATACCAAGCTTTCTTGCCTGAGGTTGATTGATGCTATACAGGACTTGTATTTAGCAAAGTGATACAGCAATGTACTGATACCACAATGCAAGTACAAATTACATCTAATGGAGTACAGGAATAGCAATATACAGCTATATATACCCACCATATGCTATCTGTGGCATACTCACTGTCATTAGGCTGGGCAGCCTGATTGTCAGGAAGGTATATGTAGGTTGAAACTAGCTCAGTCCTGTTGCTCTTGTGCAGATTTTGGCCTAGTTTGAATGAATTTACTTCATAACAACTTGCATGAAGTTTGGATTTGTTCTGCAATCAATGTTGATAATGCAGAGATATTTTTGTTATTGCTGAGCAGTGCTTACACATAGTCAAGGCCTTTTCTGTCTCTCATACCACCCCCACCCCAACCCCAACTGACCCAAGGGATATTCCATATCATCTGGCACCATGCTCAGCATATAAATCTGGGGGAAGAAGTGAGAGGGGAGGACATTCAGAGTGATGGCATTTGTCTTCCCAAGTCATCGTTATGCATGATGGAGCCCTGCTTTCCTGGAGATGGCTTAACACCTGACTGCCCATGGAAAACAGTAAATTAATTCCTTGATTTGCTTTGCCTTGCTTACGTGGCTTTTACATTACCTATGAAACTGTCTTTATGTTTTTATGAGAAGACTGTCTTTATGAGAAAACCCATGAGTTTTCTCACTTTTACTCTGCTGATTCTCTCTCCATCTTGAGACAGGGGAAGGAAGTGAGTAGCTGTGGGTGGGGCTAAACCACAAGAGGTTTCTTTGAAATTCTCTTTGTTCATTGTTATATTTTGAGTTGGTAAGAGGCAAATCTACATCCCCATTCTAGCTTCACTGGCTCAGGAATATGTTTGCAGTCTTCTGATAAAGTCAGGGGCAAACAATTGCAGAACTGGTTGATTGACTTGGCTGATATAACTGCTTGATTTGCTCAGCCCATGCTGCTCGTTGATTCACTCAGCTGATGAAACCATTTATCTAGGACAAAGGCTACCTTCTGGTCACCTTTGTGTTAAGTTCATTTTTCCTTCTCAGAGCCTTCTTTTATTGTAGATATTCATTTATTGGTCACAGCAGGTTGAAAGTACTTACTTGCCATTCATATTGCTATTTATTGCTCTTATACTTGCTCTAGTGTTGTAGCAGGATGACACTGCAAATAGAGGAATCACTTTTTAATGATTATTCAGTGGCAACATATTCCTGCTCTTAGAAAACAAGTAGGCAAAGGAAAAAAAAATTAAAAATTACATAGAAAACCTAGCAAGGGGCTAGAAGTATAGACTGGTTAAAGCTATCTGAGGTTCATAGAAAGTTAATATAATATTTTTATAGCAAATCTGCACTCAGTTTACTACTTGGGATGTGTATTTAGTTTTTTGGAGGGCCATTAAACATAAAGGGAAAGGGCTAACTGCTACAGTTTTCAGTTCTGTTGCAGAGAAGTCTCTGTAGTTTTTCCCTATACCTACCTCTCATCCTCTCTTTGAACAGAAGAAATGAGGTACGAGAAAAATAGTTACAGCCAGATTGTTCAGGTGAGCATGTAAATCATTCTGACAGATTCTTTACATTATTCATTCTAACACAGCAAGGAAAGGCAGAAGAGACCTGTGTGGAGAACAGCAATCAACTCTACTTTTCATAGGGAAGACACTGTTAGTGTCATGCAGGATATAGCTAGAGCCACTTACATCTGGACAGTTGTTTGTTACTGTGCAGTTTTCCAAAACTCTTCGTAAAATACTACGACGACCAGCTGTTTTGCGGAAGAAATGTAATTACCTTGAATAGAAGTTCTGCATGAGGTATTTTGTCTAGAAAAGAAGCATCACTTCTTGTAAAGCCAGAGGGAGCACTGAATGTGTTAAAATGCCTGTTAGAATAAGGAAAAAGTAGCTTAGTTTCTATTCGATTTGTAGTTCAGATGGTTATAATACCATGTTAACTCTGGGCTTTGTTTTGCACTCTGATCCACACCATCACCATGCAACTCAAAACACTTCAGTGCATCACCTCATTTACTAAATCGAGATGTTGTCACCTGAAACTTAAAGATGAAACAAGACTAGCACAAACTTTCATTTCATTCCCCAAATATAGCCCCTAAAACTAGCCCCTTACTCCACCATGGACCTGCCTGAAGTTCATCTCCACAAAAATGCCCTATTTCTACATTCCTGTGTTCTCCTCAGCAGAAAAACAAGATACGGGAATGCTGGAAGGGGCTCTTCTGAGTGGAAGCAAAGGCATATGAGGTACCGGAAAAACATGTTCATTCTGCCAAAATGTGACGTGAATGCAACAGTGGTGAGCCACAAGTGAACCAAGACAGATGATTTGGATGAAAATAGCTCAACCACAAGTGAGCAACAAATTGTAACCTACATTCAGGAATGGTGACTAGCAGCACGATAGGCTTGTAACAAATCTGGCAGAGTCCAGAAAAGCTTTTTCTGCCAGCAGATTATAATAAGAGATTACATCTATTGTACACAGTTTACTGATTCAATAGATAATACAAGGATGAAAAGAAAGATTGGCATGTAAAGACTTGGGAAGATTTTATGCTAATAGTCTCTAATTTTTCTGTAGAAAAGAGAACATAATCCATTATTATCTTCAGTTTCTCTTTTCTGGAGTTGGAGATTCAAGCAAACACAGTTCAAGTTGCCTTTGTGCTGAGTACTAAAGCAGCTAACTGGGATTCTCTTTACCTCTCTCTCTTACTTTTCTTGTTTAGTCTCTTACAATTTCAGGATTTAAATCATTTATTAAAAAGTAGAAGGAACAGCAATCCTTCTCCCACCTTAACTTTCTAGACTGAAAGAGAGGTAGTCTTTTATAGCTCATAAACTTTTCAACTGTATCTATTAAAAGAAGAAAATAGTGAAGGGAAGACAAAAATATATCAGTTATGCTTTTTATTCTACAATAAATTATTCTGGGATCACTCTTACCTCTCGTCCCCTTTCAGTCCTCCTGCTCTCATCCTCCTGGAAGACTGGAGACGGGCAAGAAGTTGGGAGTGGACATAGCTAAGACAGCTGACCCAAACTGACCAGTAGGATGGTCCATGCTGTGTGATGTTGTCCTCAGCCCAGGGAAAGAAGGAGGGAGGGTGGATATTTGTGGTTATGGCGTTTTTCTTCCCAGGCAACTGGTACATGTGCTGAGGGAAGTAGCTGGATATCTGCCTGCCAGTGGAAAGTAGTGAAAGAATTTCTTAATTTGTTTTGCTTGCAGGTGTAGTTTTTGCTTTTCTTATTAAACTGCCTTTATTTTGAACCAGGTACCTCTGTGTCTATTATTTTTTTACCCCAATACCTGAGAGAAGGGTATGAGTGAATGGCAGGGTGCGTATTTAGCTGCTGTCTGGGATCAACACACCACAGCTTCAAATGAATATGTAGAAATAAATTTACTTACCACCAACCAGATCAGTTTGTAAATCTGATTTATTGTCTTGTTACTTCATGAAAATTTTGTGAAGTACTTAGTCATTGCATTTAGTATTACATTAAAAAAAAAAATTCCTAGTGAGATTAAGAAATAGTTCAGTTTGGTTTACAACAGTATAAACTCTATAATGGCCAGAGAACTGCCTATACTGGATGGAAAAAAAGCACGTTATAACAGAGTTTAATATCTTTTCATAATTACTGAAAGCTAGAGTTATCATTTTAAAGCAAACCTCATTGGAAGTCTGGTGTTTTTTATTTCTGAAGGAGAAATTCCTTCTCAAAAGAAACATTTTCTGTGGTGGTGAATATTTTCATTCTAACAAACCTGGAGTTTTTTTACTTCCCTTAAAATTTCTATTACAAAATGCATGTGTCTCCCAGCTCCATTGACTGCATTGATGAACAGAACAATTCTGCTCTCTGAGATAGATGTCCAGCATCACTTCAGATGACTTAGAGCATTCAAGACATTGATACAAGTCTGGCAAATGATACAAAGGGCATACAGGATAATAATGTTCTTCTACTGCGGTGTCCAGAGGCGAGGTGGATTTCATGGCATATCTGGGATGGCAATACACACATGTGATTAAATAACTTTAATGAACCCCAGGTACTCATCGACCATGTAGTAGCATAGATACTAGGACACATGTGAATGTCTATGTGCAGATACATAAACATAGGAAAAATAACAGAGGTCTCAAGAATTGTCTCAATTTAAGGAAGAGAGAAAGTGGGTTAGAAAATAAGGTATAGGAAGTTGTGGGATTCTTGCTGGCCGCCTCCTCTGACAGGAGGATCTGGCCATCTCCTCTGCCACATATGTGGCACGTGGATCCTGCATAAAAAAGGAGAACAGGGTCGACCTAATTCCTACCATATTAACAGAATTTCCAAGAGAGAAAAGTTATCCCCTAACTGCAGGGTCAGCTGAAGTTTTTTTGAGGCTAACACTTGGTAAGCATAAGCTAAAAGGAGATTATATGCTTAACCTTAGTCATCAGTGCAGACACAGACACATGAATCAAACTAACAGTATTTTGATTTTTTTTAAAGACCTACATAAGTTCACAGAATACCTGACATCTCTTTGACTGGTGTAAATTGACATACCTCTTTAGAAGCCCCTGAATCTACCCTGCTTACCTCACTGAAAGATATTTCTTTTTCTAGAAAGGGATCATGATTACAAAACTGTCCTCTTAAGTATCCATTTCTATCTCCAAGTGTTTTAAAAACAAACAAAAACCCAAACAAACAAACAACAAAAAAAACCAAAACACAACAAAAACCAAACCAAACCAAACCAACCAACCAACCAAACAAAAATTGCGTTTGCTTTTTATAACTAGAAATATTTACAATAACATTTATGATACTCAAATAGGGAAATAAGGTCCAGGAACATTTATCAGACTCAGGGACCTGACCCTCTTTTGTGTTGGAATGTGTCTAGTCACCATGATCTCCACAAGAAAATAATGTGATTTTTTAGAAAGAGAAATTAAGGCAGTGTCTTTTATTAGGTTTGGGAGAGAGGGAGGATTGTATTGATCCTGTGAGACCTTGAAAAATCTGGTTTCAATTTTTCTGAACTTAGTAAATATTTTATAGTAGTGCTAACTGGATACAAAACTCCAGTCTTGCTTATGGAATATTTCATATTTCAACATTTCATATTCCACAATTCAATATTATAGATTCACAGAATCACAGAATTTGCTGACTTGGAAGGGACCCTTCAGGATCATCAAGTCCAACTCCTGGCCCTGCACAGGACACCCCAAGAGTCACACCATGAGCCTGAGAACATTGTGCAAATGCTTTTTGAACTCTGTCAGGCTTGGTGCTGTGACCACTTCCCCGAGGAGCCTGTTCCAGCGCCCAACCACCCTCTCTGCGGGAAAAACTTTTTCCTGCTATCCAGCTTAACCTCCCCTGATTCAGTTTCATGCCTTTTACTTGAGTTCTGTCACTGGTCACAAGAGTCAGGGGATCAATACCTGCCCCTATGATTCTATGATTTTTTTCAATTTTAAAATTTCTACATGTGGTTGATTTTCAGTGAATGATATTTTGTTCCTCAGTCATAAGAGAGGATGAAAATAAGTTCCAAGACACTTGCAAATTATTCTGAGGTGTACTGCATAATATGAGAAAAATATGAACCTTACAAGACCTTTGGGCTCAATATTATTGTCATAGTATACACAGTGATGTCTTTTGTAGAAGTAATGTAATAATTGTTTATTTTATATAGAAAAAGAGGCTCATTTGCATACGATTTTTTCCTTTAATGTGAATTTAATGAAACAGTCATGTTCTGTAGTTCATAAAAGTAATAATCTTCAAATTAAATACTGGGTTTTTTTTCATATTCTAACGTTATAAACAGGAAAACAAAAAACTTTTTATACTTTTGTATTTCATCAGAAAAATGCAATGCTTTGCATTAAATAACATTTTATTTATATTAATAATGTCTATCAACAATCTGAGAAAGATGTGCAGAAGAAGGAAAAATTTTAGTAGACGTGTTAGCACCTTAAAGCACCCTTTATACGGAGGGCTTGTTGCTGAGCATTTTCTATTTCTTGTCTGGTCAAAGGAAGGTGCAGAGACTCAGCCTCTCCTAGGATGAGGTCCAACTTTGTTATTCTATTGAGCCAAGAGATAATTAACATTTACTTAGGTATTAACTATGTGTATATATATATAGCACATAAAATATCACAATTAAAAATGTGTCTGTATAAAATTTACCTTTCTGAATAAACGTGGGAGAATTCTTCCTAATATTTGGCACTACCTTCATCTGAAGATTAACCAGAAATTAGTCAATCTATGTAGTTCAGTGTTGCATTTGCAAATCAACCCACTTATATGAGAACTTAAGTACTTATTTAGAAGAAAAATAGCAGTACTGGGCATGCTTAATGCTCTGAGGAAAAAAACCCTAAACCCTCCTGTGATTGTACTTTAAAACCAAAACCAAAAGTGTGTATTTTTAAAAAAATAACAGATTCTTGAAATAGTACATTTTATTTTTCTTTTGTTATTGTTAGTGTAGGAAAAAATATATTTCTGATTTATAACCAACTGTTTGTCAATTCAAAAACAAACCACATTAACATTACTTCCATTTTTTCCCCCTGCAATAACCTTTGTTGGAACATTTCAAACTGAAATGAAGGTGGATTACATGTCTGAAATAAAGTGAGGGGGCAGAGAGTAAGTTTTGTCCCTAAATGTTGGTACAAAACTGTGTTATAGCATAGCAGTCGTCTGGGTCTTACTTTGAAATGATGTGACATAATTTTGCTTTGAATTGTGTAATGGAATGTATACCCATGCCACTTAATTAGAATAGTGAGGGATTTAATTCCCAACAAATCTAATTTCAAGTGATAAAACTTCAATAGGAAAACATATATGACTTACTGACAAAATAAGCAGTAGTTGGGTAAAGAGCCAGTTAGTTTTATTAGTAGTCTTGTAGTAAATCTTTCAGTATAGGTCATAAAAGCATTTTACATGGTTCCTGTTGAGTTATGTCTGAGACTTTCATGACATGAAATGATATACTGAAACAGGGACTGGCTACACTAAAAAAATCTGAAGAATCCTTGAGTCAGATAACTGTCAAGATTTAAAGAGATTTACCCATAATATATATTTTTATGTGTAACATTGCCCGAGGAATACATCAGGATGCGTATAGTATTTCAGTATGATGGCAGATTAAATGTAAGGTACTGCAGGGTGACAGAAATGTATCAAAATATACCACCAACTTGCACTTCTGTAAAACAAAAGATTACAAAGTCATGTAGAAAGTTTAAAGAAAATATCTGTTGTGCTGCAACAGTTAAAGTATAGCTGTCCTACACATAAGTGGAGATGAAGTCAGATAAAAGGATTCTACCTGTGTCCTTTGCAAGTAGATGCAAATTTTTAGAATTCTGAAAAATTTGAAGAATGTTTCATTTTTAAGAGCAGAAAGCAATTGAGCCAAACTATTCACAACTTATGACAGAATTATTTAGAGTGTGTCTTAGCCCTTGAAATTAATTCAGCACAAGCACCAATTTTAGACAAAACTGGGCTATTTTATGAGTAATCACTGTTGTAATTCTACTCTTTAAAACAGATAAATCAACATCTTTAAAAATCAGCTAATAACTAGACACAGAAATCTTCCATTTTTTCATTCCTGCATATCCCACTACATAACAGATAAGGTTATGAATGCAAATATCAGTGTTCTTAAATTTATGTATAAACTGTATAAAGAAAGATTTTTGAATTACTAATGTGATCTGCCACAACTGTTTGATCTGCAGTACTAAAATAATGGCATTTACGGTAAAACTCTTCTCTTGCAGATCCATATAGTTTACTGGTAAGAAATACAAAATTATTGTGCACATAATAAAATATTAGAATAGAATAGAATAGAATAGAATAGAATAGAATAGAATAGAATAGAATAGAATAGTTCAGTTGCAAGGACCTATGACAATAATCTAGTCCAACTGTCAGATGTGTTGTGTGTGTCCTTTCCTTCTAGTCTGGCTAAAGTGACTAAAGTTGTTAAAAACCAGAAAGTTATTCCTGTCAGCAGGAATAACTGCAGGCATGTCTTCAAAAGCTGCCATTTTTGCTGGCATGTTTTACTGACACTGTTTCTAGAAAGACAAGTGGCTTTCTTATGAATCAGTTTGAAAATAAAATATTACTTGCTACAAAACCAAATTCAAGCTATGCTTTTTTTAATGTTAAAATATTATTAAAATATTATTGCTTTATCTCAGGTCAAATGCACTCTGAACAGTATGCATCCGGAGTTTCAAAAACAGTTCACACAATAACGCCACTGATAAGCATAATAAAAGATATGTTCTTTTCATTTCTCATCAAGGGATGTATTCTAAAGAATTCTATTGATAAGGATCTATTAACAAAGACCTGACAGTTGCTAGGAGCTGCAAGTCAGAACTGAATACAAACAGGGAACTCATTTGTAAAATGATTACCAGTGTTGTATCCCTGATCTCAATTAACTGCCAGCTAAAGTCAGATTCTCTTAATGTGATTCATTTTAACATATCAAGAGTAAATAGTTTTGCCATGCAGAACAAACTGATTATTTCAGACACAGTGGAGACCTTACTTAAAATGTCAGCCAGATTATGAATTCATGCTAAATAAGTTAATGAAAAGATTAATATCAGTGACAACATTGCTTCCAGATATAACTCCTTATTATATCTAAAATGGGCACTCTTTATCTTTTTTTATTTCTTCTTTTTTATTTTTTCCCCGTGGCTAATAGACATTTTCTTTGAAATGCATAATTTTCTGTACCACTTGAAACTAATTGGTAAATTGAGAGTTTCATATGTTTTCACCAAGATAAAGAAATGAACATATATTTCTACAGATTGCTTTTGTTAGTTTTCAGTCCTATGGTATGAGTCTGTGCCAGCAGGGAAATGTTTTTGCAATGTATAACTTTTACTCAAAATAATTTCAGAGAACATTCTCAGGTCGGATAGGTAGTATTCGTGTGACATTTAAATCTCGCCACTTTAATGCTTTGATCAAGTTTGCTTCCTTAAATGAAGACACTGGTACAGGCTGTCATCTTTCAAGATATGGGTGGTCTTAGCGATTTCTAAGAACACATTTTTTTTCCTCATTCTTCACGAAGTCCTTGTTTTTCCTGTTTGATTTATTTATATTTTTTTTGCTTGTGTAGGTACACATTACAGTCAAATTCCTCACTCCCTTACATATTCTTGAGAGGCTGAATAATAAGACAGGTACCTTGTATTAGAATTTTTTTTTTTTTTTTAATCAAGCTAGTAGTGTGGTGTTTAAGCAGATAAAAAACTAGTAGTCATTCCTTTAGCATTCTTGG
The DNA here is from genome assembly GCA_013399855.1 of Oxyruncus cristatus. Classification (NCBI taxonomy): domain Eukaryota; kingdom Metazoa; phylum Chordata; class Aves; order Passeriformes; family Cotingidae; genus Oxyruncus; species Oxyruncus cristatus. The sequence goes on from VXAY01000863.1 coordinate 37,504, forward strand.
GGGTTTTTTTCTTTTCAGAAAATAGGGGAGAAATCTTCAGAGCTTTCCTTTGAAACCATTCAAAGGAAGATAAAATGTGAAGTAAATAAACACACTGAAAAATATTTACATAAGTGTACATTGGGGTTAAACCACAACAACATACTAAAACTTGTTCATCTACTGGAAATTAATTCATACTTCATGATGCTGGGAAGGGAAGAGCTCCATAACCTCCTTCTACCAGCTTTGTCAAAAACTGCAATTTATAAAATTATTGTAAAAATAGGCAGGAATGGTCTTGCTCTTTCTTAAACATCTCCATAATACTATTGATCAACATACATATGAACAGAAAGGAGAAGGGTAGATACGAGCTTTGCAAGTTTCAGTAGGTTTAGGTTCTCACCATTAAGTAAAAGAGTTTGGAGGTTGGGATGAAGCAATATCTAGATATGGTGAAAAACATCTACAAAAAACTCCAGAATCTCTGTATAAAAGTTAATGCCAGAGTCACTTACGGAGTGATGTGCTACAGAAATATTTATCAGTGTGATGTTACACACTACCTGATCACATATCACAGACTTTGCAAGTTCACCTGTTAGACATTGACAATACTGAGATACACTTCAGGACCTGAATTTCACAGTGACTGCTCTATAAAACAGAGTGAAGGTAACTGAGTACCTGAATACAAGGGACATATACATTTTACTTCCCTCTATTCTTTTCCAAACTTTCTCAAAACCTGTTTTTTTGTGCCATCTATGCAGAATTTTCTGTAAATGAGTGTAGTGCCATGGAAGAAAATTTTAGTCCATCATAAAATTCCTAATAATCAAAAATAGTGATATTTGGTTATACCTCTTATTGTCACTGTTTGATGAGTGAATCTAAAACTGTTGAAAGTTTTCATTGTACAGTCTTCAAACATCTTTTTTAATTCAAGGGGGATATGTTAGATCTTTTCTGTTTCTAATTAGAGCTTGTGATAATGAAATATAAAAATGTATTTAATAAAGGAAAGCCAGGGTCCTTTTCTTTCAGAACCTATTCTGTAAATACTCACGTAAGAAAGTGCTCACATGTTGCAACATACAGGTTGGATTGGTATCTAAAGAAAGGTGAAAATCCAGTTATTTTCTGCCCATTGCTAGAAATGTAGTTATTTGATTAGGAAAAAAAAAAAAAATAGAGACAGAAAGCCCATGAGAAAAAAACTTAAGGAATAGGCAAGCATTTATTCTCTAGCACCTCTAAAGCAGTGACTGTGAACATACAGTTTAGGAAAGCAAACAAGACACTGGGTTGGCTGACCAAATAGCATCTTCCGCTGTCATTGTGCTAGACAGGCCTGGATCTGAAGGAGCAGAAATTTCTGAACTCTTGATTTCTTTTGTTTTTAAACCACCTTCAAGGAGTACAGTGAGAGGTAATTTTCCCCTGCTGCCTCAGGTTTTCCATCACGCCTCAGGTTTTCCATCACCTCTCAGGTGCAAATATGAACCTCTATATCTAACCGGCCTCAAAAGGAGAAAATAATAAAATGTGAAATGAAAAGAATACAGTTTCTGTGAGAACTTTGTGTTGATTAAGAAATATTTCAAATATACAGATTAAATGAAATAGTTATGAGTTGTTGAGAAGCTGGGACCAGCTGTCAGAGTATCTTTAGCTCAAGAAGTAAACTCTCTTGTCTATTGAAACACTTTCTAGTTGTGAAATAAAACCTTTGCTGAAGGAGACGGTTTTGTTACAGGAATAACTTCAGTGCCATCTTCCTCAAACCTGATTCTGAACTGGCCACTTAGTCTGCCACCACATTTAGTAAATCAGCAATGACTAAGAGCAAGGTCTTCCTAAATCCACACTAATGTTACCATATCACATTTAGTCCACTAGTCATCTCATTCTCACTCCATCAATGACTGATCAGAAGGAAGACAGGAAAATGAGCAGCTTGAAGTTGCAGCCCTGTCTAGCCTGAGAGAAAATTTTGTTCATATTTTCAATAGTTTATATTTCAAGGAGTCTCCTTGAAGCCTTGTGTGAATATTATATAACACAAAATGTTTTACTTGTGCAATCACGGACTGGGATATTTGAATGTTCTAAAACATTAAAGCAAAGTGCAAGGCCTTTCACCTGGGTTGTGGCAATTCCAGGTACACCTAAATGTAGGGCAGAGAAGTGACTGAGACCAGCCCTGCCAAGAAAGACTTTGGGTGATGGTTGATAAAAAACTCCACTTGAGTAGCAGTGTGCACTCCAGCCTGGAAAGCCAACAAAATCCTGGGCTACATCACAAGAAGTGTGACCAGCAGGTCGAGGGAGGTGATTCTCCCCCTCTCCTCTGCTCTTGTGAGACTCCTCTTAGAGTACAGCATCCAGCACTGGGGCCCCCAACAAAGGACATGGGACTGGGTGAAGCAAGTCCAGAGCGCCACAAAATTGATAAGAGGACTTGGAGCACCTCTATGAAGAGAGGCTGAGAAAGTTGGGGCTGTTCAGCCTGAAGACGAGAAGGTTGTGTGGAGACCTCACAGCAGCCTTCCAGTATCTGCAGGGGCCTATTGTGGAGCTGGAGAGGGACTCTTCATCAGGAACTGCAGTGATAGAACAAGGATTAATAGGTACAAATTGAAAGCAGGCAAATTTAGGTTAGATATTAGGAAGAAATTCCTTACTGTGATGATGGTTAGACATTGGAACAGGTTGCCAGGGAGTCTGTGGATGCCCCAACCCTGGCAGTGTTCAAAGCCCGGCTGGATAAGGTCTTGAGCAGTCTGGTCTAGTGGGAGGTGTCCCTGCCCATCGCAGGGGGGGTTGGGACTAGATGACCTTTCAGGTCCATCCCAGCCCCTTAACAGTCTATGATTCGATCACACTCCATGGAATCAACCAGCATCACACTTTTATTCTACATTTACTATTCATTATTTCCACTCTACATTTTATTACATTGTTGCTTTTTTTCTGTAATGTGATATGGAAAGTTATGTAGTAATTAAATCACCCATCATATTAGCAAAAACAGTAATTTGACCCTCTGTTATAATTCCAGTTGTATTATTTTATGACACAATAAAAATTATTTAATGAAATGTGAATGGATTTTACCCTCCTTTATATTTCATAATTTTTCTTAAATTTAAAAGCTCAAAAAAGAGCCTTTACCTTTAAATTTGTGGCATCTTTCCTGTGAGTCTTCATGCTTTGATGCATATATATGGAATATACATCTTTGCCTTCTTTCTAAAAAGCATGATGATTCCACTCATTTTTGTTTTATAAAGAACATATTGGTACAGAGGCTGTTGGAGCTATCCCTCTTTGCTCTAGAGTTTCATAAGTGAAGACTTGTGCATTCCATAAAAATACTTTCCTATAATTTATTTAAGCTTTTCCCTATTATATATCATATACCTGCAACAATAAGTGACATGCTTGATTAATGGGATTTGACATGACCTGTGTCTCAGAAATTTCAAAAAGGAATGCTGCTCAATATTAGTCTATCAGAAATGACACATGTCATCATGTGATTAGATTTCCAGACAAGGCCCAGGTATAGCCTCATTTCCTAGGCCATAAAAACACTGACACTCAAGATAAAAGGACAATGCCTGTCATGTCCTCCTTTTCTCCATAGAAACTCTTCCAAAAAGCCTTTAGGGTTTTACTCTTCTCTTCCAAGAGACTACGGAAAGATATTTGTTGAACATTTTTCTGAGAGACCAACCATTAACTGAACTGAGATCACATTTGAAAATATGTTTTTGATATTACTAACAAATTTTGATTAAGTGAGGGATTCTTATAAAGATGAAAAGGGAAATTAAAATACATGTTTGCATACACACAGAAATGTACACATACTTTTGTTTAATTTACATCATTTTGTATGCAAAAACTTTCTTGTGAAAAAGGTGATTTACACATTGCTCTTGAAATAGGTTATTTATTGTAAATATGTAGTTTGTTTAGTAATGGTTTTAATCAGTACCATGAGAGTGAACAATAAATATAGAAAGAAGATAAAATAATAAAATTACAATATTTTTCATTGTAATCTAAGAAATTCATTAGTAAATAATTATTAGGTATAATACAGAATTCAGACATATATATGTGTATATTTACAAGCATATATATACAAATGTATATACTTATATTCCATATACACAGGCAGGTACTCAGACATATGTTTTAATGCAATTACTTTTGTGTGGAAAGCACAGAGGAATGAAAAATTTGTGAGGCTTTAGTTGCCTTTGGGCTATAGAAGCAATTTTAGAAATTGTTACTTTCAACCATATTCAGATGGCAAAAAGCACGAGAAGTGACTGCAAATGCCTACCGAGCTTGTATCTGACATTGAGTAAAACAATGGTACTTTTTGTTTTTTTACAGCAGAAGATATGAGAGATTGTAAGAAAGTACATCTATAAATTGCTTTTGACTTTTACTTCAGAATCAATATCAGGCAATGGCAGTAATTTTCATGTAATTGTAGGTGTTGAGGCCCTTTTCAAAGGGGTAATATGACTTAAAATGCTTCTCGCCTTGGCAATAATTGTTGTACTTTGTGGTGTATTACACAATGACAGCAGGACTTAAAGTTAGGAAGAAGGTCAACTCTTCAGACAGTGATGCCTTGGGGAAAACAGAAATTGTTCCTACTTCTCAGTCTGTGAAGCCACTGGCATCCCAAACAGTCAAAAACCACTTCAGTGCCTTAGGCTATTTCAAAGTCAGAGCTGCTTCATTCTAATTAAAATATATTTACAGTGTTTAATACGAAATAGCCTTTTAGACAGAGTACATTATTGTGTACAAGAAATCCCAATTGTTCCTCTAAAGCTACTTACATACAGTACCAGTTACTAAAACAGATTCCAAACACAGTCAAATTGGAAGAAAATGTGATAAGAGATGAATAATGAACTCTAGCTGTTCTCACAAAGCGAAGAAACATTAAGGCTGTTATAGTCCCTAGAAGGAAAATGTTTGAAGATTGGTATCACTTCTCAAAGTCCACCAGTAAATTATTTTAATATTTTCTCTGAATATCGGAATTCAAGTAAATATATATATCCTAATCTACCCCACCTATTTTACGTGAGTTTCATAAGATGAGTAAGGATTTTGGAATTGAACCAAAAAGCAAAACTTAAACTGAGAGGGAAAAACAAAACAACAACAACAACAACAACAACAACAACAACAACAACAACAAAAACACACAAAAAAATCAAACAATATTTTGTCTGTTTTCCATCTTCCCTTCTCTTCTCTTCCGTGTTGTAAACTAAAGAAAATAATGCATCTTTAATAACCATCAAACTTACATTACTGTCCATCTCTTCATGACCCTTTAAATTTTCTTTTTAGAAAGGAGGCAAATAATAAATGCTAGCAGTTATTCTAATGTTAAAATAGTGGAGAAGAAAAAACTTTACAAAGTCAAATTTGACTCTCTAATTTGAGTCTAATTCTGAAAAAAAAATATATGTAAGAAGTTTGAATTGTCTTACAGGACGGTATTCTGAATGAATTGACAGTAATTATTGAGTTTCTGGGAAAAAAAAATATATGAAGTCTTGTTATGCGTAAGAGGGTAAACTGAGAAAATATTATAAAGATACAATGGAACTCAGCTGAGATTGCATGAAGGAAATGAACTAAATAGTAAGAAATGTTGATATAAAAGATCCATAGAAATGCCATAGGAAGTTCTAAGATATTTTTCCATCAGGACCCCCCAAGATTAAATTAACAGTGCTGTAACAATGGTGTATTACATATATTCTTTTTAATCGTTATGAAAAAATCTAACAGTCAAAGAGCATAAACAAACAAACACGTAGGTTATGAGGATAAATATGTTGACATGTCATTCATAATGTTCTGTTAATGTTTCAGTTAATTTGTTCCTGGATGTAATCCCCAAGAATACACAAGTGCTTTAATTGGAGCTTAAAGAGGCTCAACTCTTTCCTAGAGAATTCCTTCATATTTTTGTGCAAACTCACCGATTTTCTGCAATCAAACCTTGCTATCATAATGGGGTACCAAACTGATCTTTTTGATAAAATGTCTAAGGCATTTATAGGAATGATGACACTCTAATTCTGCATTTTTCTAGACCTTTCTCTACATTTTTCAAACACTTCCATAAGAAAACATTTGGGTGGATATCAGTCAAAACATGTGAGCTTGTAAAATTATCTATTAAATCACCTCAGTTTTGTTTCTAGATTTCTTAGGAAACATTATTTGTTACTGAAGTCTCATGAAATTTAAAGTCTATTTTTACAATTGTTTTGGTTGTTATATACAAAGATCCCTCTTTATTAACCAGAATTAATGTTCACTAAATAGCTGTCCTTTCAACTGGCTAGGGTTACTTGAAATAAGTATATGAATCATTCCCCTGTTCTCTGACTTTTTATAGGGGAATATAATTCATAAACAATTCATCTGAATTATTCTCAGTTTCAGATGAAGCTGTAGTCTCACCGAAGGATGGGAACTGTGTAATTGGCTTTAAAGAAGCCATTGAGTAGTTCTCCATGTAATACTTGTGTCTGCAAAAACAAGGTAATTAGAAACAAAGATTTTCACATATTAAAGTTGAAGTGGGAGCAGGAATAATTTTCCTTTTATTTTCTTGCTAATGGAGAAAGTGACATAAAGAGTTGAACATATCACTGTGATGTGCTGCAAGGGGTGGGGGAGGGAAATGCTGCTGTAATGCTGGCTGCCTGACAGGATCCTGAAGAAATTACTCAGGCTTCTTCATCCTTTCCACACCTCCTTCAGAAACTGCAGAAAGAATTAAGCAAGTTTCTGTCCTCAGTTTTGTAGGACCTAAGTTTTTACTCTTTTGGCATAAATGTGCATGCTTGGGTAAGGAGGGTAACACAATATGTTTTACACAGAAAATAGTATATTTCCTGTTAAAAAGAAAAATATTTCCAATTATTTACAAAATTTTGTAAAAATGCTAATAGTTTCAAAGTTTTTCTTACAGTGTTAGGAGTTAAATTCACATTGCATGTATTCTCCAAAACGTGCTAGATTTAGTCAGGATCTTTTGTCAGAAGATGCAACACTAACTTTTTTCTTATCCTCTTTATTCTTTTTGCTTTGTTATGAATGTTACTCAATCCTATATATTGAGATATTTGTAAATGCACCCAATACATGGAAAACATGTCTTCTCCAGTATCTTCTTTACCTCCCTTCAATTTTAAAACTGAATTTTAATGAATTCCAGTTGTTCATTTTCCTACTAACTTTCCATATTGTTGTGTGCAGTGATGTTGTCCAGACTAATTATTTCTGAAAACTGATTATAGTCCTTTTCCATAATACTTAAATAGGAACCCTTTCTCTTCTTTATATTTTCTAATTGGTTGGACATGTAAAGACAGCTGGTATTACCAGTAGTCTTTCATGTTTGACATGAGCTTACTACCCTTTTTCTTTTGGAGGAGAGAGCATCACAACTATTGTTACCTTAAGGAATAGCCACAATTTGAAAGAATGATGATATCTTCTGATGATAAGAAAAGTGTTGCTATCTGCTTTGCATGAGCTGCATTTCAGCAACACTGCATCAGTAGCTAAAACCAGAATGATCTTTGGAAGTTGTTGCTGTTTCTATGTTTGGTATTGGACTTCCCTACTCCACTGCAGAAATAAATATCATGCTGATGAAACAATCTTGCTTTAAATTTAATTTGAAACAACAATCTTACAAACCCAGGTTCACAGGATACTGCGCAGTGCGTATTCCTATAACATGGTATTGCCGTAATGGGTCACAAGCTCTGTACTGAGTCTGACAGGCTTCAGGACCAAGGCTTAACAGTTATTCTCTGTTATGCTGTGACCTACTTACAGTCATGTTTCACTTGTTCCTGCCAGGAGCCTGCTCCCGTGGGCTTTCCACAGGGGACATCTTCCTTCAGGACACATCTACCTGCTGTGATGTGGGGTCCTGCACAGGCTGCAGTGTGGCTGTCTGCGCTGATGTTAGTCCTTCTGTCCTTTTCTCAGATGCCACTCCCGCAGGCTCCCAGCTACCTAAAACTTACCCCTTAAATGCAACACAAATTCACTGCATGATTTTAATAGGAGCAACCCTGCTCTGTCTTTTTGAGTGAATTTGGCGTATTTTGTTTTGTTTTATCTTGTTTTGTAGTTTTAGGATTGTTTTGTTTTCCTAATGACAGATCATATCACAGTGGCATGAATTACTTAGCTGAAGTTTTCATAGGCAGTGTTTTTTTACCTTTTCTTAAATATGTTATCATGGAGTCACACCAACATGGGCTCAGCTTCAGTGGAAGTTAATTTTGGAGTCAGCAGAAACTGTCCCTGACACAGAGACAGTGCCTGACTTTTTCTCACACGAGTTGCCGTTGCAGCCCCTACCACTACCAAAACCTTACAACATATACCAAATACACTGTAACATGCTTTTTGCCCATAAATAAAGTTTTGATCATAATAAATGCAAAATAAAGAATAATATGGAAATTGAATTTTCCACAAACTATCAATTCAGTGTGACTGTGTTTGATTTAAGTGATATCTTTGCATGATTGATTTACTGATATCTGAGGAGAGAGAGGTTAATACAGAAGTGTAAAACAGGAGGGACTCTATCATATGGCACTATGTCAAAATTAAAAGACAGAACTGTATATTATATAATTTCATATCAACTTATATATTGTACAAACATCATTCCTTATTTCAAATAAGGAATTCAAAGACATTCTCAAAACCTGAAGAAATAAAATATTTCTGAGGGGTGAGTGGAATGAATATTGGATTATCTTCCAACTGTTTCCTTATTCATAATTACATGCTTTTTTCATGTCTTTCCCTTTTCAAAGTTCAGATTCATAACTAATGCTACATTTTGGCGAAACACACTTATTTTGTTTCAGGATACTTGCTTACTTTTAGGATTCAGATTGTGGCTAACAGAGAAAATCCCCCCACCTGACTTAGAGAATTCTGTTTTAATTTGTATTTTCAATGGGAACTTCACTGTCTTGACTATAAAAAAAACCTAAGAAAAAACCCTCAAACCCAATATGCTACTAATGACACAAATGCATTTAGAAGGTAAACATGAAAGGTTTAAGACTAGGTTTTTCGTAATTCATCGTGTCCTCTTCAGTTTGTCACAGTTAGTTGATCACAGAATGATTTGGTTTGGAAGGGACCTTTAAAGATCATCTAGTGCAATGCAGCCTGTCCTTAAACACTTACAGGGATGTCACACCCACAAATTCCCTGGCAACCTGGTCCTATGGCTCACCACCTCCTTCATAAAAAATTTCATCCTTATAAACAGTCTACATCTATGCTCTTTCAGTTTAAACCTATTACCCCTTGTTCTGTCACTACAGGCCTTTTTAAAAGTCTCTCTCCATCTTCCTTGTAAGCCTTTTCTATATATTGAAAGGCTGCTATAAGGGCTTTTCAGAGCCTTCTCTAGGCTGAACAACCCCAACACTCTCATCTTTTCCTCACTGCAGAGGTATTCCACTCCTCTTACTAGCGTGTCCCTGGACATACTCTAATAGGTCTTTCTTGGCTGGGGACCCCAAATCTGAAGGACGCACTCCAGGTGGGGTCTCACAAAAGCAGAATAGATGGGGAGAATCACCTCCCTTGACCTACTGGCCATGCCACTTTTGATGCAGCCCAGGATACAATCAGTTTCCTGGGCTGCAGGTTCACATTACTGGCCCACATCCAATTTTCTGTCCAATGTCCCNTTGCTGTTTCTATGTTTGGTATTGGACTTCCCTACTCCACTGCAGAAATAAATATCATGCTGATGAAACAATCTTGCTTTAAATTTAATTTGAAACAACAATCTTACAAACCCAGGTTCACAGGATACTGCGCAGTGCGTATTCCTATAACATGGTATTGCCGTAATGGGTCACAAGCTCTGTACTGAGTCTGACAGGCTTCAGGACCAAGGCTTAACAGTTATTCTCTGTTATGCTGTGACCTACTTACAGTCATGTTTCACTTGTTCCTGCCAGGAGCCTGCTCCCGTGGGCTTTCCACAGGGGACATCTTCCTTCAGGACACGTCTACCTGCTGTGATGTGGGGTCCTGCACAGGCTGCAGTGTGGCTGTCTGCGCTGATGTTAGTCCTTCTGTCCTTTTCTCAGATGCCACTCCCGCAGGCTCCCAGCTACCTAAAACTTACCCCTTAAATGCAACACAAATTCACTGCATGATTTTAATAGGAGCAACCCTGCTCTGTCTTTTTGAGTGAATTTGGCGTATTTTGTTTTGTTTTATCTTGTTTTGTAGTTTTAGGATTGTTTTGTTTTCCTAATGACAGATCATATCACAGTGGCATGAATTACTTAGCTGAAGTTTTCATAAGCAGAGTTTTTTTACCTTTTCTTAAATACGTTATCATGGAGTCACACCAACATGGGCTCAGCTTCAGTGGAAGTTAATTTTGGAGTCAGCAGAAACTGTCCCTGACACAGAGACAGTGCCTGACTTTTTCTCACACGAGTTGCCGTTGCAGCCCCTACCACTACCAAAACCTTACAACATATACCAAATACACTGTAACATGCTTTTTGCCCATAAATAAAGTTTTGATCATAATAAATGCAAAATAAAGAATAATATGGAAATTGAATTTTCCACAAACTATCAATTCAGTGTGACTGTGTTTGATTTAAGTGATATCTTTGCATGATTGATTTACTGATATCTGAGGAGAGAGAGGTTAATACAGAAGTGTAAAACAGGAGGGACTCTATCATATGGCACTATGTCAAAATTAAAAGACAGAACTGTATATTATATAATTTCATATCAACTTATATATTGTACAAACATCATTCCTTATTTCAAATAAGGAATTCAAAGACATTCTCAAAACCTGAAGAAATAAAATATTTCTGAGGGGTGAGTGGAATGAATATTGGATTATCTTCCAACTGTTTCCTTATTCATAATTACATGCTTTTTTCATGTCTTTCCCTTTTCAAAGTTCAGATTCATAACTAATGCTACATTTTGGCGAAACACACTTATTTTGTTTCAGGATACTTGCTTACTTTTAGGATTCAGATTGTGGCTAACAGAGAAAATCCCCCCACCTGACTTAGAGAATTCTGTTTTAATTTGTATTTTCAATGGGAACTTCACTGTCTTGACTATAAAAAAAACCTAAGAAAAAACCCTCAAACCCAATATGCTACTAATGACACAAATGCATTTAGAAGGTAAACATGAAAGGTTTAAGACTAGGTTTTTCGTAATTCATCGTGTCCTCTTCAGTTTGTCACAGTTAGTTGATCACAGAATGATTTGGTTTGGAAGGGACCTTTAAAGATCATCTAGTGCAATGCAGCCTGTCCTTAAACACTTACAGGGATGTCACACCCACAAATTCCCTGGCAACCTGGTCCTATGGCTCACCACCTCCTTCATAAAAAATTTCATCCTTATAAACAGTCTACATCTATGCTCTTTCAGTTTAAACCTATTACCCCTTGTTCTGTCACTACAGGCCTTTTTAAAAGTCTCTCTCCATCTTCCTTGTAAGCCTTTTCTATATATTGAAAGGCTGCTATAAGGGCTTTTCAGAGCCTTCTCTAGGCTGAACAACCCCAACACTCTCATCTTTTCCTCACTGCAGAGGTATTCCACTCCTCTTACTAGCGTGTCCCTGGACATACTCTAATAGGTCTTTCTTGGCTGGGGACCCCAAATCTGAAGGACGCACTCCAGGTGGGGTCTCACAAAAGCAGAATAGATGGGGAGAATCACCTCCCTTGACCTACTGGCCATGCCACTTTTGATGCAGCCCAGGATACAATCAGTTTCCTGGGCTGCAGGTTCACATTACTGGCCCACATCCAATTTTCTGTCCAATGTCCCTTGTTCAATGATGAAGGATGTTGATGGCATAATGCTTGTGCTAGTGTCTTTCTCTGTCATAAAGTTATCTTGTTTTGACAAAAACAAATAACCAACTTTATCTCTTATATTCTACAATTGGTGTTTTCCTGATGTTCTACAGTAATATATAATCAATTCACTGGTCCACTGGTAATGTATGAAAGATAATGTGCAATTAAAACACCATGATTTTGATGATAACTTACTATAATGAATTACCAGGGCAATGCCAGCAGGTGCATACTGATGATTGATCATATCACCGTAGTGTGAATTTCTTCGCTGTTTTTACAAGCAAGGAACTTGCTAAGGATGGTCTGACTGTTTACTACTGGTAGAAGGGTAACTCCTGAGAGGGCAAAATGCAATTCTAAAACTCTACTGTTACTGCACTTGTACTTTCAAATTCCTATTGTTTACATAGAAAGCCACAATCAATTTCACCTTACAGTTATAAAAAAATTGTATGCAACACAAAAGGTTAATTCTTCTTCCATGTTTGGCCATTCAAGCGTTATGTGTGTAGTTCAGAACTGAAACTCATTCTTAGTGCAGATTTTCATAAGAATTTGTGGCAGGTGCTATAATAAGGGCAAGCAGCCATAAACTGTGCCTTGGGAAGTTCAGACTGTATATTTAAAAAAAAACCAAACAAAGCAAAAAGAAAACTTGGAGAGTAATGCAGCACTGGAACAGGCCGGCCAGAGATTATGCAGTTTCCATCACTAAAGGTTTTTTAGAAGATACATAGACAAAGCCAAGGCTGAATAACTGAGCACTCAGATCAGCTCCTCCAGTGTACAGCCAACTTTTCTATTATTCTGAACTATTATGAATAAATATATTGCAAAGCCCTTATCTCATGTTTTCTCCCATGGTGATGGAAAATATGGTGGCAGAATTTCCTCTTCTACAACCACTTAGCATTCACTACGAATACACTGTGAAAATATCAGTAAGAATATTAGTCACCTTTTCACTCATGAGTTCTAAATTATTATTAAAGATAATTAGAGAATTAAATAAAATATTTCTTATGTCTTGAAATGGAATATGAATTGTCTCTGCCTTCATTAAATCCTCAGACAAATATTATTGTTTAACAAGTATAAAACTAAAATTGCTGAGGTGACATATTACAAGAAACTGAATAAACCAGTAAGCCTCTGAAGTCAGTACATAATTAAGGTGGAAAGAGTTTTTTAAATACTTTTTTGAAAAAAAAGAAACAGAACAAAACATCAAAAGATATTTCAAAACTGTACATTCCATAGCAGGATATAAAGACAATACTAAGAGACAGTAATTACAACTAAATGATAATGACAGCTTCATACAATAGTAAGAAGTTGCGTTCTTAGATTTGGGAAGCAGAATCTTAAGAAATGCATTGCTTAAAGAAATACAGATTTCTCTCCCAGGGCTTCTATACATACTAAGCCCAAGTATTTTTTGCAAATCAAGGTGAGAATCTACCTTACTGAAGTACATTCTGTCAATAATAATTAGAACTCAGTAGTAGCAAAACAATGAGACCTCCCACTTTCTTGCAACCAGTAAGAAAGCTTTTATAAAAGATGATTAACTGCAATAAATGTGAGAAGAGTGATCACAAGCAATACCTCTGTCCAACCTGGAAACTAAAAATCCACAAGAATATAAAGTAAGTCAAAATAGTTTTTTGGTCCTGCTTTTATAAATTCATGATTTTTTTCTTAAACAAAAAAATACTTTTCAGTTGTTTGACTCCCAAGGACACTTACAAAGAGTCTTAATGGATCTGTAGATAATATGGAACTGATAAGGCCCTTAAACCTATGGAATATTCTAGTTTGTTCCTCCATGGAAAATGGCTTTGACTACAAATGAAGCAATCAGGTACTTGCTACAGACTTGGTAACAGCAAATATAAAAGTCCCTACTTGACACAAATAAGACAATAAGTCTTCCCACAAAAGAAGAGACAAAACTTTCCACCAGTGGCATCATGCTTGGATAAATACAGGTAAACCAGCAAAGAAAGACAAGGAAGTCAAATTTCTCTGTTTAGGTCTCTTATTTTTACATAAATCTGTGCTGGTTTTGGCTGGGGTAGAGTTAATTTTCTTCTTAGTAGCTAGTATAGGGCTACATTTTAGGTTTGTGCTGAAGAGAGTGTTCATAATCACAGAATCATAGAATAGTTCAGGCTGGAAAGGGCCTTAAAATTCCAGTTCCAATCCCCCTGTCATGGGCAGGGGGGACACCCTCTAGATCATGTTGCTCCATGGAATCTAACCTTGAACATTTCCACAGATGTTTTTATGGGTAGAACGTGATAGAACCCTGCTTTTCTGGAGATGGCTGAACACCTGTCTGCTGATGGGAAGCAGTGAATTAATTCTTTCATCTGCTTTGCCTGTGTGCATAGCTTTTGCTTTACCTATTAAACTGTGTTCACCTCATACCACGTTTTCTCACTTTTACTTTTCCAATATTCTCTCCCATCCCAACACAGGGGAAGTGAATGAGTGTGATGCTTAGTTGCTGGCTAGGGTTAAACCAGAAGGAAATCTTTAATTCAGTATCAAAGTTACTGGATATTAGATTTTATGTACGACTTTACAGTTATTGGGGGCTGAAAGTGCATAGAAAAATTTTATACTGGAAGAGAAATAGACTTCATTTGCTTGTGAACAAAGAGAAGGGAGTTTATTAGCTTAGGCATAAACCTATACTTACTTTCTGGTCAGAACTGATTCTCACCTAGTGTGCATGGAGTTTGAAGATGAAAACTTGCTTTTCTCTACAGTCATCTCCACAGATACATTATAAATCTTGGAGGGAAAAAAAAAAAAGAAAGGAAAAAACCCTACATACAAAATGAACCAAAAATGTTTATATTTCATTCTCTTAGATAATTGATGATTTTGAATACCATTTCAGGTGCCAAGATATTCCTATTCTCACAAGAGAAAGTACTATGGTAAATACTATAATATAACAAGATTCTGGATTCCACTATTGAAGTCACATCCTGGTTCCATTCTGTAAGTGTGCTATTGAACAATGTCCTCTCTCCACCCCACCAGTCTTTTGTGACTATTCTATCAGTTCTCTAACCACTCAGTACTAACAGGAACTGAGTAAATTTAGCAAAGGGTAAATTATGTTCCAGCTCCTGAGTTGAAGAGGAGGACAGAAATAAGTTATTCATCTACCATCACTGGTCCATTAGATGGCTGCCAAATCTTTATTTCGCATTAAAATCTTATATTCTATTTTCCCCAGTTTTTTTTTTTTTAATTAAGACCTCACTCATATCTCAGAATCACATTTTATTTTGTAATGAAGTCTGTTTCCATGTAGTGAAAAGCTGGATCTTTGATCCTCTGCTTTTTTAAGGATTTTGCTTTTCCACTGTACCTATAAATAGTAATTAAGGATAGCGGGTCATATAAGGAAAGCAGGTGTATAAGACAAACAAATCTGGCATCTGAAGAAACATTCATTAAGGACAAGTACTCCCTCTTAAGAAATTCTGTCTCATTAAGGCATAATCATGAATGCATCAATAAAGTGACATAACTGATTACTTGTGCATCTGTCTCAATAATTTTTGTGCTGCTTAGTTCTGCCAGCAGTGGCATGCAGGAACAAATTGCTGCTGCATTACAATGTTAGACTGATACTAGTGGAATTACAATAAAATTATTTTATTTTCATTTAAATGGCAAGATCTTATAAAGTTGCCTTATGCAGATGTGGTTGAACTTGATGCACAGCTGATTGCTGACACAAAAATGTCTATAAAGGTCATTAATAGGCTAAAATCTGATTTCTATTGAAGAACATAATTATAATTTGCATGATGAATATTAAAGAGACACTGTTGTATAAGCAGAAGTTTCTAAAAACAGCATCTGCTAAGCGTTGCTTAGCAATACCTATGTATATTTTAGATGCAAGAATATGTGTGGGGACAAAATTAAAGACTCTAGAGTTTTAAAAAAAATAAAATTCAGACTTGTTCAACTTGAATTTAAAGCACATAGACACTATGTTTGATGTAAAAAAAAAAGGTTTGGGTTGTTAGTTAGTGAGACAAGTGGTTTCAAGTGGCATGTAAGTGAAAGACAAGGGAAGAAAAGGTGGAAAGAGCCTATTTTCTTCAAATTACATATAAGTGGAAGGAAGAACATTAAAAATTCCTTCAAAATATTAGTTTTGCTCTTGCTTTGAATAGCTCCAAGAAATAAAAAAGTCTGTCTAAGACCTCTTAGGCATCCTTCAGTCACTGGAATTTTATATGAAGAAAACCAGGTGTCATGATGATCAGAATCCAGTCTCATTTCTCATATGGGACTAATATTTTGAGGATGACTTGCCTAGTTATTTTTTTTATTGTCTTCCACCACAGAATCGTCAGTCCAATTCCACCAAATTCCAGGCAAATCTAGTGCCTGTGAACCTAGAAGCACATATCCACAAACTCACTTGATTTTTTTTTCTCAGCTTACACGTCAGAAGTAGCAAAAGACGTATTAACTCCCTGTAATAGGTCGTCTTATTATTCTGCTTTGTGACTGAGGAGACAACTCCAAAAATTCTGTGACTTTTACCCATTGCTGCTACAGACTTGATACAAATGTTTGGGCAGAATAGATAGACTCAAAGCCTCAAAGAGAGGTAGGCATTTAAATCCAACCAATTTCAAATCTTTTAAAGAAACCATTGAAAATTACTGCACTGTATGTAGAATTTCTTGTTTTAAGCAGACAAAAATAACATTTAAAAAGAATAGATATAGGGCGGAGTTATTTGGTTTTGCCTCATTAATTTCTTATTATCATCAATATTATGAATAAGAATGAGCATTATTAGGGGGTAATACATATTTTTAAAAACAGAATCTGGATTTCACATGACCTCAAAGTGGGGCCTTTACATTTGGGGCCATTGCATTTCACTTTATTTGTGATAGTACTTTTAGAGTTAACTGTCTTTAGAGTATGAGAAGAGACCTCTGCACAATGATCTTGGATTGCTAAAAGATTTGCTGGTTACAGGCTGCATTCATCGCAGTCATCAGTGTTGTTTTATGTGACATTTAAAATACATATTAAAATACATTCTGTAATTCAAAGGACACCACAATCAGTGGTGGGAATTTTGCTAGGAAAAGTTTAAAAACCTGAATAAATCTTGAAGTTTTACCACAAAGGTTCTGGGTTCCCTGATTTTTCCTGAACTCTTCTCTAATTTGAATACTCTATTCACATTGGTTTACATAGATTATTCAGATTTTTTTAAAAAAACTTACTCTTTCTTTTTCCAGAAACGAACTATCCTTCATAATTGTCATGTTCTTTTAATGTATTATTGAACTACCTATCAGAAGGTTTGATTATAATCTAGATTTTACACTTATCAGAGATTCACCACAAAACGCTCCTTAGATTTACCATGTTGTACAGAGCATAAGCAAGTGAAAGGGGTTATTACACAATACAGGCAGCTCAATGAAGGATTGGGAAATATCCAGCTGCTAATGTGTTTTAAATTATATACCCTTATACTACGTGCTTTCTAATATTAGGAAAATTGGTACCCTCACTCTCATACTCAGACAAAAGGAATTCATTTAATCTCACATTGGGTATTTTAGCTGTTCAGAACATAATCAGGAATATCAATTTTCTAATCAAACGAAGAAAAAAAGAAAAAATAAGGGGTTTCATTTTGTAGGATAGCAGAAGCAGAAAATCCAGATATAGCTGATTTAGACAATAAAGACAAAGACATTTCTGCCAAATTATACTGATTTCCTTCAGTGTCATAACTCCTGTTGAGCTCCCCTGTTAAGTGTACCAAAAGAGTACTGCCTCAAGTCCTATTTCCAGAAGCTGTAGCATAATTTTTTCTCAAGTCCTATTTCCAGAAGCTGTAGCATAATTTTTTCTCCATGGATCTCTCTGGCACAGTATTTGAGCCCTTCTGTCTGCCTATTCCCTTTCCATAGTTTCATATTACTAATATGGACTTTCATATTACTAAATTCTCCAAGACTATAGTTTATGTCTCCCATTCTAGGGAAAAAAAATCAGCAGGGTGAAAAGTCTAAGGCGCAAGAAGCCAAAAGCAGATGAGGTCTTTCATAGAATCGTAGAATACAAAGTTGGAAGGGGCAAAAATTTTCACCTGATATCTAACCTAAACCTCCCTTGGCCATTTTGCATGAAAGGCAAGTAAAGGGAGAAGTAAGAGTGGTCTCATCTCCTCTGCACATGGAGCTGAGATGTTTGAGCATGCACCTATCCCAGATCCTATGACACATTCATTGGTGTCAAGGGGTAAATATGTACTAAATAATTCCAGTGATATCTTTGGAATAAATTAGAAGACAGAAGAGGAAAATATGATTCTTTCATATGAAAACAAGTAAGTGGAAAGTTAGCAAGAATTAGATGAAATAGTGAGGGACAAAAATAAGAAGGTAGGTGCTAAAGAATACTTGCCACTCCAGGTAGGCTGCAGCAGTCTCAAGCTTTAAATCCAATAAGGTAGTTTATTTGAGTGATACAGCAGTAGAAATGTTGCAAGCTCACTGCCTCCACGAACAGACTCTGAACAAAGAAATCCCTGCGCAGTTACGCCTTTACAATCTCAGTTCCTCACCTCCCTATTGACAGTTCCAACCAGTAGTAATATCTGTGCCTGGAGTCTTCCCATACCTCAGGAGATCCCTTCAGTCTCTAGCCAGGCCATTTGTCTCCTTAGCTCTAAGGTTGCAGCTTCTGCTGACGAGTGAAGCAGCCTTCCTTGTCTCCTTATCTTCCGCTTTGAACCAGCTCCCGAGTCTCGTTTTACTGAACTAGGTGAAAGTTCAGCCTATCTAGGTGAAAGTTCACAGCTTGCAGAGTAAGGCTTCAGCACACACACATAATGATGCCAAATGAGTTATACTAAGTGATTAACATCCTTTATTTTGCTACAGGAGGATTGAGGCAAATAGGGAGATTGGAAAGTGCATGATACCTGTATAAGTAGCCACACAGTTACAGAACTGCTGCTACCTCTCACACCACCTACAAATCACTTGAAATCACCACAGTGATGTCTATACTTAGTGACATTATATACTGTGTGCTGAAAATATAAGAATATATAATTGTACTGGAAAGAAAAATGAAAAAAATACACAAGAAGATGAGGGGGAGTGTCTGTGTGCAAACACAATTTGCAGCTTCAATTGGTTCTCCATCCCTGCACGTTTAAATACCTATGGATATTCTTTAATTACTGTCATGTACCAAATGGTACTTTTCATACTCTTCATATTTTGCATGTTATCTACTGACAAGTAGGTTACAAATTACTGCTAAATATGGGCATTACTTGACAAGATTTTTTTATTGCTTTTTACAGATGGTTCAATTAGGCTCTGAGTAAACGAATCAGAGAAGTTCAACCTATTCAACCTACTCAGTAAATCTAAGAGAAAGGTAAGGGGTAAAGTCATGATCTTAACCCATCAGAGCCTACAGAAGGATTAAAAATAATAATAGAAAGCTCTTCGTGGTAGACCACAAACATATAACGTGATCCTACCTCCTCAAATTAAGCTAGATAAATTCAGTCTAGGCACACAATTTCAACTACATTTTCTGAGCCATTGCAATAATATCACAGGAATTCTGCTGGTTTCTCTCCTGCTGGAAACGTTTTTATCAAGAGCATTTAGCTAAAGCATGCTTTACTTTAGCATAGACTGCAAGAGTCATAAATCGTATCAGGAAGCTCATTAGCCTACCATTAAGTCAGACATCAAACTGCAAGATTATAGCAGTTTCTTCAGGTCTAGAGTTAATGAACGATGTGATAGGACAAAGAAGTGTCTGCTTCTGTACAGGATTCCACACCACTCAAGAGCAATGAATCTAATGTTTGCCTTTAATAAGATTAGGATTTGTATATGCTGGTCTAAGTCTCCCATTGACATGTATATTCGTATATGATGTAAAAAACCCACCAAACCTGTTTTTCTAATGCCTATTCCTTCTGTGCAGTACAAGAGATCTTCCACAAGTGATCTGACTTTCTTTACCGACAGAAAAATTTTCACAATCAACATTTGTGCTTACCTACTAACATTTATTAATGCATTGCATTGGTTTTAAACAACAGGCTAGGTATAACACTTCTAATTGTATCTTTCTTGTATTTACTTTAATTATAGGCAAGATATAAGGGAGAAATATCTGTCTCTGCAGATTAATTATTCCTTTGTGATTCTTTAATTAATACTAATTTATAATTGATATAATGAAATAAATTTAATTTCTAGTGCAAAAGGATTGTGAGGATAATTTCATAAACTACACACTTGTAGATTAATCTCTTGACTGTCACTCTGCATCTGATTTGAGGAACCTCTATCCTACTTCTCAATTCGAAGATCTTCAGACAGGAGATGTTCTGAACCATAGAAGTACAACTTTGCTTCCTATCTGAATGCCGCATAATTAGATATTGCCAAGGAACCAAAGTGACTACTTCCAGCATGAAGATTAATCAGCTACAATAATCACATGGATTATTTCTTCTTCTTTCATTTGCAAGTAAATTACTGTGTGTCAAGCAGGCATTTATGGCATCAGTCCCAGTTCTGATATGTTGCTCTGCCCTGGAAGAAAGCCAGGGGTAATTCAAGAATAATAGTCAGTCTTCAATCTGCAGGAAAAATAATGCCATCGTTCAGCAGAGGCTAACCTCACTTCTTTGTTAAGGTAAGAAATTAGTGATCTTCAAGGGAGTGGTAGTCTGCATCTTTCAAAGCTAACATTAGTTGTACAACAGCTCACTAAGGGAGGGGCACAGGGAAGAAACATAGTTCTGTATTCCCTCTCCTTCCCACTCCTCTTGACTGTGTTCTACCACCTCTTTTCTTGTATCCTCCTCTAGAAAAAGCTTTTTATGTCAAAATATTTAATAATATATTCTGTACATTCTATGATATGAAAAGTTATCTCAGATCAGTCTTTTGTACCTGAAGATTTTTCAGACTCAGCATCATAATTTATTTTTGGACATGTGCTTATGCCTGCAAGAACCACACAGTGATGTGCATACTGAATATGCACTACACTAATTTTTATTGAAGTGTATAGAAGGCATCATTTTGCGTGAAACAATACCAAGAAGATTCTTTATTATCAGTGTATTTTCTTGTGGCTTAAGTGCTCAAGATATAATCTATAAAAACTTGGACTATTGTTGATTTTTACAAATATGACTGCACCATTAGATCTTTATTACAAAGCTAGTCTTCATATTTCTTGGGTAAAATACGAATGACAATCAACAAAGAAATCCACACTTTTCCACCGATTAAATTCAGATTTTATAAGAAAGATTGTTTACTTGCCTTCTCTATGAATTGGACTTGCTGCAAGTACCAATGTATAGCAAAAGACTTCATGGTTAGGAACTATATTCCCGGTTCCCAAAATTCTAACAGCAAGAACAGTTGAGCACCAGATTAGACTGCCTTTGCAATCTGTTTCAGGGGAAGTTATTGTTAATAACAATATTCGGGCAGGGTTTTGGTTTTGTATTAGGAGTAATGAATTTAAGTTATAAATATACATATAAAAATAAATTTAAATTTTAGAAAATGTAACAAATCAGGTTTACAATGAATGAGCTAATACTGCATCCACATCTGCAAAAATCACATATTGTTAACAATTGATCCAATATTTAGGAACTGAAGCTCCACTCTGACTCAGAGGTAATACTGTGACCAATCCAAATTCTTTTTTGCTCTGTTTTCTCTTAAACTGTTAGGTTTCTGACATTAACAAGGATTGTGGCATAGTCAACAACTGTAAGGATTAAGGGAAAATTAGTGTTGCACATTAAAATTTCATCATAGTCATCAAAATTGAATTTTCTGTTGCTGTCTAGACAAACCATAACAATTAGAACTTAAAAAGAGAAAGAATAGTTATTTACCACAATCTGAGAAAACAGCAAGGTGTTTTTTAACTGCACTGATGGAAGAGGAAACTATAGTAGCTAGATGAAATGCTTCACGACCATGACAATAAATCATTAAGTAGAAGAAATAAGCAATTTCTGACGTCATTTTCAAATGGCAGCAATGAAGTGGAAAATTGTTATACTTTGGAGAAGAACATTTACTAGTACTATAATAAATCATTTACTGAATACTATCACAGCTTAAATTAAAATAATTTATAATTAAGTTTAAAGGCTGTTTGAAAATATTATTTTTTTATATGACTCCTAGTAAATGTTATTCCACTGCCTGTTAGCTTAAAAGAAAACGCTAAATATCTCATGCAAAAGGATCCTGTACAGTAGGCTTCTGGAGTAACTTTCAACAACTGCTTCCATTCCTTATCCTGAGAAGAGTTCAGATATGACACTTATTACAGAAATGGTAATTCTGAGAATTATTTTCTTAAAGTTTACTTGAAAGAAGTTTAGATAAAAATACATACAAATTTAAAATAGGATGAAATAGCATTTGAAATATTATTACATTGGTCAACTCCATTATACTAGTAACAGTACATAGACGATGAAATAATTGAAAAATTATTTGAGAAAAATTGTGTTCTGTAGCAAAAGCAGAATCAATTGGCATGTACTGTACATGCCCCTGTCCTCAGCACTGGTGAGGCCACACCTGGAGTGCTGTGTCCAGTTCTGGGCCCCTCAGTTCAGGAGGGATATTGAGGTGCTGGAGCAGGTCCAGAGAAGAGCAACCAGGCTGGTGAAGGGACTCGAATACAAACCCTGTGAGGAGAGGCTGAGGGAGCTGGGGTTGTTTAGCCTGGAGAAAAGGAGGCTCAGGGGAGACCTCATTGCTCTCTACAACTATCTGAAAGGAGGTTGTAGCCAGGTGGGGGTTGGTCTCTTCTCCCAGGCAACAGCAGGAAGACAAGAGGGCATTGCCTTAAGCTGTGCCAGGGAGATTTAGGTTAGCTATTAGGAAGAAGTTCTTTACAGAGAAGGTATTTAGCTATTGGAATGGGTTGCCCAGGGAAGTGGTGGATTCTCCATCCCTGGAGGTTTTTAAAATGAGACTGGATGTGGCACTTAGTGCCATAGTCTAGTAACCACGGTGGTAGTGTATCAAGGGTTGGACTTGATGATCTCAGAGGTCCTTTCCAACCCATGTAATTCTGTGATTCTGTGTGTAGTGGTTTTGGGTCTAGGTTTTCCTTGGTGACCAGGTTGTAACCAAGGGACCAAGGCCACGTTCCCAGTATTCCATACGATTTTTACGTAAGCAAGGGTATAAATAAGAAGGGAGAGGAAGCTTTTTCTGTCTTCTCTTCTGATGAGGTTCGGGAGCAGTCGATCTCTGCGTTGGTCTTGCTTATCTATCAGCTGAGGCCTGCAGCGACTACTGGTCTGCCACACAGGAGATTGGAAAGTGCTGGTTGTGTCAGATGATCCTGTTTTTCTAAGGGACGTGGTGAGATTAAGTTTTGCTCGTTCTTTATTTTGCTAATTCTTAGTTTTGATTGTTTATATCTATTTTTCCCCTTTTCCCTTTTTCCTTTTCCCTTTCCCTCTGGGGGAGGGGGGTGTGTTTGGGATCCCTAATATTGCACATAGTATTTTAATTCATATTACATATAACCATAAATATATGCAAAAATATATATTTTGATATAATTAATTTGGTTTCAGGCTCTTCAGTTTGTATAGGTTTTTTTCCTTTGCCCTGGGGGAAGAAGGGAGAGGGAAGTTTTCCCTGTGGGCTCGGACAGTTGGCGTGAAGCCAACACACTGTGACATAACTTGCTCACTTGACCTGCAACCAGTAATTAGGGATTGCATAGAGAATAAGGTAAAAGAATAAAATTTTAGTGCTAGCAATGAATAAGAAGCATAGTCTGAAATAAAATTTGAAAATTCTTTATACATATTTACAATTTTGCACAGTGCCTTTGACAAAAGTAATATTGTTGAGAATTTTAAGGACTTTCTAATTCTGCTTAAATCAAAATAGGTAAATAAATTGATATTCTTCATGGGTAAGCAGAATAACCATCAGCGTAATTCTCCATAAAGATATTTCATAGTTTGAATCCATGCTAATGTGAAGCTATAACTTTGAGTGAAATTTGTTTTACCCAATGGCAATTTAAAAAAATATTTTTGTCATTTTTAAAAACGTATCATAACTTTTTAATTACCTTAACATTGTTTATAACAGTTATAGTCAGTATATGTATATAATGGATAGAATATAGAAAAAGATTTATTTCAGGAACAAACACTACATTTTTGCTTGCATATAAAGATAATAAATACTAAAAAACAGTAACCATAGCTTTTCACTACTGATTATTTTTTTGAAGAGTAAGAAATTCCTGAACATACATATTTTTATATTAGCTTTTCATATTTTAATTCGATGCATTTTCAACTTATGAAAACTGAACAATGTTTTTTAACAACTCTCAAAATAAAACAGAGCATATTTTCTTATTTCTCATTTTAAAATACTTAGAATAACCTTTTTGTGCATTTTGATATTGAGTTCAATGTCAGCATGTTTGGAAGTTCATTAGTTGAGACATTTAGCATGTCTGATAAATTAGCGATTTTGCAGACTTAAACTCTGTTTCATTAGATAAAATAAAACCCAAGAAACAAACAACAATTTTTTCTGTATATCCATTTACTTAGACTAAAACATTGTATTTACTAATTATTTTGCTATCTCTCTTATCCAGGAATTTGTCAGACCTATCTTAAAGCACTGGCAGCCAATTGATTTGTAACTTAGTACATGCTGAATATTAAATTCCGGGGCGGGGGGGGGAGTGTAATACTTAGAATTAGAAGCAATTAACCAAAATGAACTCAACTTTAGGAACACTCCCATTTAATATCTTTATCAATGATCTGTATGAAGGGTTCAAGTAGATCCTCAGTAAGTTTGCAGACAGTTGGGCAGGAATGATGATATGCTTGCAACTGGCAAGGCTCTGCAGAGGGATCTGGACAGGCTGGATCAGTGGGTTGAGGCCAATTGCATCAAGTTCAACAAAGGCCAAGTGCCGAATCCTGCACTTGTGTCAAAACAGCCCCATGCAGTGTTACAGGCTGGGGGAAGGAATAGAGGCTGCAAAACTGCCCTCTGGAAAAAGACCTGGGTGTGCCAGCAACTGAATATGAGCCAGCAGTGTGTCCAGGTGGCCAAGAACACCAATGGCATCCTGGCCTACATCAGAAATAGTGTGACCAGCTCTAATGAGGAGCAGCTGAGGGAGCTGGGGTTGTTTAGCCTGGAGAAAAGGAGGTCCAGGGGAGAGGTTATTGCTCTCTATAATCACCTGCAAGGAGGTTGGAGCGAGGTGGGAATTGATCTCTTCTCCCAAGTACCAAGTGAGAAGACAAGAGGAGATGGCCTCAAGTTGCACCAGGGAAGGTTTAGATAGCAGGAGTAATTTCCTCACCAAAAGATTTGTCAAACATTGCAAGAGGCTGCCCAGGAAAGTGATGGAGTCACCATCCCTGGAGGTATTTAAAAGACACATGGACATGGCACTTAGGGACATGGTTCAGTGGTGGATGTGGCCGTGCTGGGTTAATGGTTGGATCTGATGATCTTAAAGGTCTCTTCGAACCTAAATGATGCTATGATTTGGACATTTTATGATAATAAGCAATAATTAATTTCTGCTTATTTAATAAAAAATATTTCCATTTTTATCAGTTTGTAAGGTCTAAACTGAAATATTTAGGCCATTTACATTATGTGAAATCAGTCATCTCTGGAGAGTTGGAACATGGATTACTGTGATTTTGGATATTATGATGGCTTCTTTGGAAGCTCAAGGGAAGGCAGGAATGTGTGTACAATGAAAAAAGAGGCTTGCCTTATCTATGTTTCATAGCAGCTCAGTGTGAGCCACCTTCAGTCTAGAAGCCACAGAGACATTTTGAGATGTATCTGCACAATCAGCTGTAATATCCCATTCCCAATACTAACATAGTTACATGGCTCCTGGGTAAATACAATTTGTAGCTGGCTGGCTGGGTCAAGGCCCATTTCATCTGCTCGCACACCCACCTGTGAGGAATCTTCCAGTCCTTGGCCTCTTCTGTGTGCTTGTTTCTTGCCTCCACCTGTCCTGACAGTTTAGACTGTCAGTTTAGGCAATCAGATACCATTTTGTACTATGTATATGTAAAACACTCAGCATAATGGATCCCAATTTAGTCTACAGTCTCTGGGCACTCCTGTAACGATGTTGCTGGTACTAACAATATCTGGCAGGATGGAAGTTATTTTGCATCTGATCTAAATTCTGCTGCTAAAAGCTTTCATGGTATTATTAAAGCGTATATTGGATCAGAATAGTTCTCCAAAAGTCACATTCTACAGCCTTTTTCTTCTTGTCTGGTCCAATTATCAAGCTCTATCAGAGTTAGACTTCAATCATTTGGATTTCATTCAAATCTTAATTACTCTGTTTCTTGCCTTGGATGATGATTGGCATGTGAAGAATTGCAGAAAAGATGCTGCCTACAAGTCACCCAATCATTCATTGGATGCTGGGTGGGCTTTTCATTGCCCAGATGAGCCAGAAACATTCCAATGTAAATTTTTTATTTTGGATAATTCTGATCTGTGGTCATTACATTTATTCCAAACTGTTCTTCAGCTTTTCTTTACATTTAAGCAAGTCTTGTGACTTTTAGTTTTGTTGATTAGGACATAAAAGTAAATAGAAATATTTTCCTTTTGCTTATTTCCCACAAAAAGAAAAATAAACCCCAAATCATGAAAGATAATAATGGAAGCAATCCCAGACATATTGATACCTTTCAAGCATGCATTCTGTAAGTTTGGGATAATTTTTATTTATTTGTTTGTTTGTTTATTTATTTGTGAAAAAATATCTTCCAACAATGGCTAGTATTCTTGTGTAGGCAAATCTCATGCAAATCCTGAACATATATATGTAGCTTTTTGAAGCTTTGTTTAGAGAATTCTTTCCAGTAACGAAGGAGCAGATTTGCCCACTTTTGCCTCCAGGAATGACTTGAAGAAAATAGTTGCATATTTAAAGTAGCTTTCAGCTTCTAAGGCAAAACCTGGATGATTCACCTCTCTGCCAAGAAAACAGCACCTGCATTAAATATTCACAGAAAATAGATACAGCATTTACAAGGATGGGTTCCAATTCACAAAAGGGGCAAAAAAGATATCTCAGAAGAATCAATGTGAACTTTTAGAAAGACGTAAACCCCCAGAACAAAATGTGATCCACCTACTCTAGTGAGTAGGCAAAGTACTGCCTGAAAGATAAATCAGACGGTGAAGGAAATCCGGTGAACTTCGAATATTGGAATCTTTTTCCTTCTCTTGCGCTTTAGTTTACTTTTTTATTATTATTTTTATTTAATTGTATATTTGGATACATTTATAAATTAATACATCTATATCTGCATATATATGTGTGTGTTTATATACATACATAGACAGACATATAAACATACATATGTAGAGATAAACATAAGATAAGGTTTCATACACTTACTTCTTTACTTTGTTTCCCAGGCCTTTATATGTCCTCAAATCCTTCTTCCCATGTTGTATTTGCTAGATTTATAACCAGAGAGTGGAAAATGTCCTTTGGTTGCACATTAATTGAAACCTGCCTTTCCACTTTTTTTTTAACATAAGAAATTATTATGAAAGAAATTAATGTACTTATAAATTTGAGAATTAATTTTAATAATTATCCATGTATTTTAAACACCAGAATAGAAAAGAGATATTGAGAAACACCTGTCTGGAATGACACATAGATGACTGGTTGCAAACTGGGGCATCATATATGTGTGCAGACATCACCCTTATTTTCATTCTGTGATGCGACTGAGCTGAATGTTGCCTGGTGAAAATATTCTGAACATGTTCAATCCTGCCCAGCTGTAGAATGGTGAGAAAATGGAAGTGGGGGCACGGTACACATCTATTGTGTTGTCTGCATCTTCTGTGCATCTTTTTTCTTTTTACTGTAAATGGTCCTTTTTACATAATGAGCTTCAAAGGTAATCCAGAATACTCAGAAAATTTGTATTGCGTGAAAGCTGTATTTTGTTTTCCTCAATTTTTATGGCAGTGCCATCACAGATGATCTAATGAAGATTTTCTATGACATTTCATTATTGTGAAAGGAGGTAACAGACAAAAACATAAGGTACATTAAGAGTATGACAGAGGTCAAGGTTTGAACCTTCTCTGATCTTGCAGTTTAGTGCATGAACTTGTTAAATGTCTAAGAAGAGGTAAAACAGCTCTTCACAAAGGGTAGTGGAAGTCCCAGAGATGTTTGTGTTTGTGATGTGTTAAAGGCAGTGGTTCCATATATTTGTAAAATGACAAAGCATGAAAGATGAACTCGTTGAGATAATATTAATCAGAAGAAATGTCCTACTTCCCACCTGTCATCCTAGAACATTAAATGAAAGGCACTTATTAGGAAAGATGACTTTTTGTTGTCTGCAGCAGAAAACAAGCTATAAACATATTTAATTAGTTATTTTTTACAAAGCACTTTAGATCCTTGGATGAAAGGTGCTAGATAAATGCTAAGCATGATCATAATTATGCTTTTTTGCTATAGTCTGGCAATGTACTTATGATGTCTGCACTGTCACTACAAAAATGCATATTCATACATATTATTCAAGACCTGAAACTTTCTTAGAGGAAAATTTGGTCTTGATTATAGCTTAACTGTTGACTGAGGCTTCTTATAAAATAAAAAGAGGAAAACAAATGCATTATATTATATGTCATGACTTTTTTTTTCCTTTTTTTTTTCTTAGGTATCAATATGTAAACATTTTATTTCAGATATGTATCAAATTATCCTAATTTGGGTTGTGGGACACTTGGGGTTGTGGGACAGCTGGGTTGTGGGACACTTGGAACTCTACACAGCTCATTGTAAATGTCTAAGTCTAAATATAGGACCTAATGCTGAAATTTAGGGTTTTCGAAGTCTGATCCAAGTAGGTTATTTCTATCTGTCCTATAGGTAATTGGAATGTTTTTATAGATGTTTATTCCCATGCACCCTGGGTGTGCCCTAGCTTTTTTCCACCAGACTTATCAAAGGAGGGTGATAATTCTTTGAAAGAACTTTCATTTTTAAAGTGCAACCAGAATAGCACAGAGGTTTTTTTTCGTAAAGCATTATTTTAAAGCTCAGCCTTGGGAAAGCGGCTGAAGGAGTTTGCACCAGTACTCTTCCCCCTCTATAAGACGCCATCACCTTTAGATATATGCTAGTCTGATTCATAAAGGAAACACGATCCATCTCTTCAAAGAAAGCTTTGGCACTATGAAGAAAATAAATCAAGTTCAATAAAGAAACTGAAGTCAGATTTGGAGAAAGGATGAAGGAAATGTTGCAGAGAGAACAAAATGGAGCATGCTGGCTAGAAAGTAGGACACAGTTGCAGGTTAAGGAAACCAGGGTTCAAGTTTCTACTCTCAAACTCTTTTTGTATTTTATCCAGTGACAGTTTAATGACAAAACTGGGACATGTGTGACGTGAACAGTGATTAATCTCTAGGCACCTGTAGACATGCAATGTGAAAAAGTTCAAAGAAGTTAGTCAGGATCTTTTAAGTTTCAGTAACACATCTAGGAACATAGATCTAAACTAGTAACATAAGAAAAAAAAAAAACATTTTTAGGACATATCAATAATATCATAGGACTGGCATGTTGAAATGTAATTAATTTATCTCCAAGGGAAATTTCTAGTTTTGATATTGTGTTGAGTGCTACTAAATGAGATTGAAAAGCCACTCTTCCACGAAATAAAAAATCTGGTGAAACAAGAGAGAGACCATCTATACTACGTATTTTAGAAATGGTGAACTCTTTCATTTATATGTCAAGGTTCTTCATTTTCCCAGTCACTTTGTTTGACTTTCATGACTGGGGCAGTGTGGCTGGAGCACTTGCTGATGAAGATTGAGGCAAAAAAGTCATTGATTACTTCAGGCTTCTCCATATCTCAGGTAATCAGTTTCCTGAAAGGGGCCCATTTTTTCCCTATGCAAGACATCATGGAGGCCATCATGCAAGCTATCATGTGAGGTCAGCTGCTGGCACCAGGGTGCTGTCTTGAGGTTAAATTATACTAAAACCATCCTGGTTCCCCAGACTTCAAATACACATCCTGTTTTTTGAAACAGGGTGTGACAGATAAGCGAGTCTCTGAGCTTGTAAATCCGTGACTACCAGTCTGTCACCTCATAACCATAAAAGCCCAGTGCAACTTCCGTACGGCAGATCTTCTACATACTTCCTTGAAGCGTGGAGCTTTTCCCATGAAGTGTGGATGCCTCTTCATGGTTGCTCCCCAGGGCTTGACAGAAAGAGAGGAATCTGCCCGTGATCCCATACAGTGAGTAATACCAGTCTCTACTTAAAGATTGTTTCTTTTGCTAGCTTCAGTACAATTGCTTTAATATAATTGTTTTGCTACAGTGCACTATATTACTTTCTTATATAATATCTAACTGGTAGATTTTTAGCTTTTACACTGTGTAGTAAATAATTCTCATTAAGATCTTTTCATTTGTTCACCTGTTTGTTAATTTGTCATAATAAATTAATCATTTTATATAAATATTTATATCCATTTTTCCATTATTAAAACCCGCAGAACAAAGTGGTTTAATCACATCTCTATAATTCCTTTAAATTTAAACCCTTCTCTGAGAAGGAGGTTAGAAAGCAAGGCAGTCCTTTCTGCACTTTGTGGCTCACCGGCAAGGCTTTTTAATAACTTTGTCTAAGCCTTCCACTCTCCCATGACAATGTCCCCTACAAGATTTAATTATTTAGTTTTCCCAACCTGATCCCTAGTTGCTTGGACAATATCTCTGTATACTTCACGGGCTACCTTTTCTTGCTTCCACCCTCTGTCAGCTTCTCTTTTTTCGAGTGTGTTTGAACATGGCCAGGAGCTCTTTGTTCATCTGTATGGACCTCTGGGCATTTTTGCCTAATTTCCTCTTTGAGGGATGCATCATTTCTGAGCTTAGAGGAGGTGATCCTTGAATATTAAGTAGCTCTCTTGTACCCCTCTTCCCTACAGAGGTTTTATCCCATGGCACTCTACCAAGGAGAGCCTTGAAGAGACAAAAGTCTGATCTCCTGAAGTCCAGGATAATTAGCTTGCTGCAAATCATCTTCACTGCCCTAAGGGTCTTGAAGTCTACTGTTTCAATGTCACTATAGCCAAGGCTGATCTTGGGTTTCACATTCCCCACCAGCTCCTCCTTGTTGATGAGAACAACATCCAGCATAGCAACTCTCCTCTTTGGTTCCTCCATCACTTGGAAAAGAAAGTTATTATCAGCACGTTCCAGTTCATGCCCTATTGTTTTTTCCCTCCAAAAGATATGAGGGTGCTTGAAGTTCCCCATGAAGGCCAGGTCTTGGGAATGTTAGGCTGCTACTATCTGTCTACAGAGGTCCTTGATCTACCTGGTTGGGTGGCCTGTAGTAGACCCCCACTATAATGTTACCGGTCCCTGCCCTCCCTTTAATTCTGACCCCTAAGACCTTCTTATCCATCCCCAGGCAGAGCTTCATGCAGCCCAGCTGGTCATTGACATAGACATTCTTTCCTCATTTCCCCTGCCTGTTCTTCCTAAAAAACCTGTATCCTTCCATTCCAACACTCCAGTCACAGGAATCGTCTCGTCACATCTCTGTGATGCCAAAAAGATCATGGCTCTGCAGGTGTGTGCATGTCTCTAACTCCTCTTGCTTATTCCCCATGATTTGTGCCTTTGACTAGAGGCATTTCGGTTGGACCCCTTTTGCTGTCCTTCAGATGCTCTCTTGCTGATCTTCAACCCCTTTCCAGGCTCTTGGCATCTCGTTCTGGAACAGACATCTAACTGGTAGGACTGGGATGGATTGAGGTTCCCATCCTCCAGCAATTTTAGTTTAAAGCCCTCTTCACTAGCTCAGCAAGTCTATGACCAAAGGTTTTTTTCCTCTTCAACAGATGGACCCCATCTGGCCCCAGCAGAACAGGTTTCTCAAAGCAAGACCCATGGTTTAAGTAGCTGAACCCCTCACTGTGGCAACAGCCCTGTAACCATCTGTTGATTAACCAGATTTGATTGGTCTTTTCAAACACTTTGCCCAGGAAGATGATTAAAAAACTGTCTTTTCTTCAGTGTCCCTTACTGCTGGTCCCAGGGTTCTGTAATCCTTAATGGTTCTCCTCAGGCTGATCCTGGCTGTATTACTGGTGCTCATATGAAACAACAGCAGCAGAAAATGATCATGGGCTGTATGAGGCTTGGTAGTCTCTGGGTAACCTCCCTGCTATGAGCCCCTGGTAAGCAGTACAACCTTTTAGATCATACATTGAGTCAGGTTACACCTTCAGAGGTGCAGTTACTGCTGCATGAACTCATGGTCATGGCCTGCGTTGAATGTTTCTGCAACATACAGGATGCCCTCAGTGGCAACACTTATCAATGAGAATTAAAGGAGCTACATATCATATTGAGCTGAATCACTGAATCAAACATGTACAGCTCACCACTAAAGTATGAGTGTTTATTCTGCATAAAGTGGTATTGCCTATTTATAATCTTTGTTATTGTTATAACATACTTATTCCATTCTCATTATTGGTATTTCAGTTTACCTTCCTATCTTTGCAGTAGAAGAATGTAGTTCCTTAACTTTCAATTCTGTCCTCCCTTTATCACCCTTCATTAAAAAACAATTTATCTATAGTATATGCAGTTGGTAGCTTTCAAAAATGCTGTCGAGTTCATTTGTTAAAATGTTTTTGTTTGTTTCTGAAAAAGAAAGTTCGTAAATTGCTATGTTTTAGTGTGAAATACAATGGAAAGCAATTTTAAAGTTCATATCAGCCAAACATCTGCACAATGAAAAAGCAAATACTTCAGCAAGTATAAGATGAACTTTTAGCTGTTATTCCAATTAATTATAATATTTCTGAATAGGATGTTTATCTTCTGCTTGGTAAGAATTAACTCTGCTGTATTTGGAAATCCTTTAAAGAGAAAACTGGTCAGCTTATGCAAAACAATCCATTTTGTAGCAGTATTTCAAATTGATACATGATGATTAAAAATTAAAAATTCTATAGATGCACATTTGGTGGGTCTGAAAAAAAAAATCAGTATTTGTACTATTCCTACTTACTATACAATACTTTTAATCCTTTCTGAAAATCAGTTATGTAGCAAGACTTCATTTCCTATCCTATTTTCTCAGACTTTAACTTCATGTTACTATTATGAATAAGAAGATTAACTATATCCAATAAGATGCTAGCATATGATCATCAGAATATCAGACACAAATTGCTCTATGGTCAAATTAAACACCTATGGCTTGGAAGAACTTTAAAAATTAAAGGACAAAGGGATCTTGGGAGATCAATTTTTTTCTTATTTTCCAGTTACTGTTGAAAAAGCCTTTATGATTCCTTAGAGTATTCTCCATTCACAGGAAGTTCTGATCAGGCCTTTTAAGATTTGAGGTTGTACATCTGTTGATTTCATACAGCAACATTTTTAAAACTGAGATGAAAGAACTTGCAGTAGAACAGGAACTTGGTAGAGCAAGACTTGTGGGTCATGGTCAAATTCTTTTAAGTTACTGTGTCCCACTAATATGCCCTAGTAATCCAAAGCAGGACAGAGAGTAAACTGAAGATTGAAATAGTTTATCGTGATAGCTATAGTGGAAGTGTCATGAAAATAAGAATAAAGATTCTACGTATTTAACTGACTTTTTGAAGAAATTTGTTTCCAGCCTAAGTTAGTTTTAAAACTCAGGTAAGACAAATGAGTCATCTTCAGCTCTGGAATTCCCAAATGTTAAAACAATAAAAGAAATACGGAAGTGTTGCTTTGGGGTAGAAACTCTAACTTCAAAACTGTCAGCCATTGTAGAACTGAACTTTAACATAAAGTATATGAAAAATAAAGTGAAATTCATATGTTGAGGTAATAGACACTTAGAAGATTACTGAAAATGCACTATAAATGAATCTATTTTCTGTGTCTCTGAATTATTTAAACAGTGAAGAAAGAAAAAGGTAGCAATTTCTCTGAAAAAAAGCAAAAATGCAGACACTTTGAAATAAAGTTAAAATACACAGAGGAAATAATAACTTTGTGACAATTATTTTTCTAACGAGTGGAAGGGCATTTCTGAAGATCCAGATTCATAACCTGTACTTTTTAAGAAGTGTTGAGGGGTAGAGACAACAAAACAGACCAAAAGCTCTATCACCAGATTCTTCAAGGAAGGAAAAACATTTCTATCATCAGAAAAATAAGTAGTTTTTATTTGAAAGAGTGGTTGGCCAGATGGAAAAATTGCTATGTGGAATCTTTTGCCTTTGCTGAGAAAGGGTTAAATCCAGTTTGCCTTGGTTTAACCACAGGTGGCTACTGAACCCTACAAAGCCACTTTCTCACTCACCTGCTGGTGAAATGGGGGAAAGAACTGGAAGAGTAAAAGTTAGAAAACTCAACAGTTGAGATAAAGATGTTCTAATAAGTAGGGCAAGAGCCATCCACATAAGCAAAGAAAAATAAGGAATTCAAGCAAAACAAGGAATTCATTCACCACTTCCCATGGGCAGGCAGGTGTTCAGCCACCCCAGGAAATCAGGGCTCCATCATGCATAACAGTTACTCGGGAGCACAAATACCATCACTCCAAATGTCCCTTTTTAGTTTTCCCCAGCTTTATATGCTAAGCATGATGCCATATGATACGAAATATCCCTTGGGTCAGTTTGAGTCAGGTGTCCTGGCTGTGTCCCCTCCCGACTGCTTGTGTACCCCAGGCTCCTCACTGGTGGGGCAATAGTAGAGGCAGAGAAGGCCTTGATCCTATGTAGGCACCGCTCAGCAAAAACAAAACATCAGTATGTTATCAACACCATTTCAGCACAAATCCAAAATGTAGCCTCATGCTAGCTCCTATGAAAATTAACAGTATCCCAGCCAAATCCAGCATGCAGATGGACAAATAGCACAGGTCTTTCTGGTTTTAAAAGCTAGGAGCTTCAAAACAGCTTTGTGTTTCACCTGTTATGCAGGCATGCCTCTCTTCATTTCCCTCAGCATAAACTTACATGTTTTATTTCTAGACCAAAACCTCTCTAGTGTTGAGTAAACTGCATTTACACTATAATTGCAGGGGTAATGGAGTCCCTCTTTCAGCTCTTCACTTTGGGGATGTCTACAGAAGGGTGGGCAGATGTGAGAGGTCATAGGTTTCTGTGTTAGAGCTTCTGAACTGAACTTCAAGCTACATGAAACAGAAATACACAGAAGGTAAGTTAAAAATATAACTGTAAGAGCAAATAAGTGAGCCGAAAGTGATGCCATGTATCCATTTTGGGAAGAAGTACTCCAGTTTCAATTCACTGTGCAGTTAAGCAGCCTTGAAACTGCTGGTGGCCTTCTGATCTACTTAACTGTCTAGAGGCTGCTTCTCACCTCTTCACTTCTTGTTTAAAAATTGCTACTTATACATAATCATGAACTGAACAGAGTAGAGTACAGTGTAAGCAGGGCAGTGCATTCCTAGCAACCAGGCAATCTGGAAATAATTTGCCAGCGTTTCTACAATCTGTGTCTTCTTTTATTTTGTTGTCTTTGCTTAGTGCCACAAGAATATCCTTGAAACTACTCTCAGCCTCACAAGTCTACATAATTGCACCTAAGATAGGCTTTTATTCTCTTCATATGAATATGCTTACGGATGTGTCAATACACTTAGTGCTTTCTCCCACAGACCTGAAATCTACCTTTTCTCCACATTATATAAAAGTCTTTAAAATACAGAGATGGGTATACCTTTGCACACACAGAGACAGAGTACACACACAATTTTGCATCAGAGAATATGGTTGCTTCAGTAAAAGCAGACAATTGTTTGTTAAATTAGAAATGGCAATTACTTTGACAGAAGCAAAATAATTTTTAGTAAAACGAGTGTTCAGATTAGAAGAGGGCCCAATTCTTTTTTCCTTTCATTTATGTAGTGATAATTTATTTCTGGAAATACCACTGCTAAACACTGGAATTGATTGGGGAGTAAAATACAATTTAATATGAGTAAGCTACAGGTCTGAATTGCTTCTGGATAAGTAAGTACTGGGTTGATAAGGATGTAGCAAGCTTCTAAATCAATATGAGTTAGCTTTTTTTTCTGGTAAAGGCTATCTCATGTAACCTGAAGAGTCCTTCAACTTAATACAGAAGAAAATAGCCAAGAAAAAGATAGCTACCTATTGAAAGATCTGCATTTTGACAAAAAAATATGTGTGTTTGTGGCATAGCATGGGGTTATGGACTCAGTAGGGTAGGGGAGAACCAGGACATGGACTCAGCAGGGAGAGAAACTGAGACACTGTATTGAAGGGATGCAGCCCTTTTATAACCTTTACACAAACACAAAACCATTCCTTATAAGATAAAACCTCTGGCAGCAGCATCTGATTGGCTGCTTGCTGTTACCTGGGGACCTACCAGGCTCTGGGGCAGCTCCATTCCTGTAATGAGTTGTTCTGTGCTCAATTCCTGCTGTTAGGTTTTTGTTCTTCCCCAGGCCTTTAGCCTGTCTAATTCCCACATATGTTTGATTTTGATTTCCATTTCCAGTTTAACTAGACATTGAAGAGGCCAGATGCTGGCACTAACACTTCATTATTACTATTGTTATTTTCTGATACCCAGGAACCAGTCTCCATAATTTATTTATAATGTATGAACCCAGAAATTACATTTACCAGAATAAATGGAACAGGGATCGGTATTTGCAGGAAGAGAGAAACTTTTGAAATTTCTACATTTCCATATTAAAGATGTTAGTTGTTCATTCCAGTTACTTGTTGTGAACAATTAATGCTAACCAAATTGAGTCACTGGTATGAAGAATAAGAGGGATTATCTGATGCTTATTTTCCAAAAATAAAAATGCAGCTTCTATATATTTTATCATCTTTCTGTTCATTCCCACCACAAAGTTTCCTAGTTTCACAGAGGCTGTCACATCACTAAGAGTTTGTCCATGGTTTGCACGGGAGACTAAACCACACTATAACACAATGTGGAACCTTCAAATACTGTGATCAACTCCTCTATCTTTCATAATTTAAATAGTTCAGTAGGAACCCATGAAGACAACTCCTGTCCTTATTAGGAGGGGCACTAGGGAGGATCAGAAACAATTAAAAGATTAAGAGAGAGGCTGTGATGAATGTAATCTATGTCAAGGTAGAGGCCAGTGATGAGTGATGCCCTTTAGGGCTCCGTCTTGGAACTGATATTCTTCAATATCTTCAGTGATAGCGACATGTAATGACATAGACAGTGAGATTGCACCCTCAGCAGGTTTGCAGAGGACACAGAGGTGAGCAATACAGTTGACACAACAGAAGGATGGGATGCCATTTAGGGCAACCTGGACAAACTTGAGAAGTGGGCCCACAAGAACCTCATGAAGTTCAACAACTCCAAGTACAAGGCACTGCACCTGGGTGGAGGCAATCCCATACATGAGTGCAGACTGGGAGAAGAACTCACTGAGAGCAGTTCTGCAAAGATGGGCTTGGGAATAATGGTGGAGGAAAGGCTGGACATGAGCCATCAGCATGCGCTCACAATCAAGAGGGCCAAACACATCCTGAGCTGCATCAAAAGAGGGGTGGCCAGCAGGTTGAAGGAGGTGATTTTCCCTCTCTACAGTGCCCTTCAGGGGCCCCAGTTGGAGTAATGTGTCCAGCTCTGGAGTTCTCAGCACAAGAAAGATGTAGACCTGTTACTGTGGGTCCAGAGGAGAGTCACAAAGATAATCAGAGGGCTGGAGCACCTCGACTGTGAGGACAGTTTGAGAGAGATGGGGTTGTTCAGCTGGATGAAGAAAAGGCTATGAGGAGACCTTATAGCAGCCTTCCACTATACCTGAAGGGACCTACAAGTGAGCTGGAGAGGGACTGTTTCCAAGGACATGTAGTGATAGGACAAGAGGGAATGGTTTTAAACTAAGAGAGATTTAGATTAAATGTGAAGAAAGATATTCTTTCTTGTAATAGTAGTCGGACACTGAAATACATTTCCTGGAGAAGCTGTGGCTGCCCCATCCCTGGAAGTGTTCAAGGCCAGTTTGGATGGGACCTTGAGCAACCTGATCTAGTGGATGGCATCTCTACCCATTACAGGAGGGTTGGAACTAGATGATTTTTAAGGTCCCTTCCAACCCAAGGCATTTCATAATTCTGTGATTCTTCAATGAGTAGCCCTTGCTGAACTTAAGGAGGTTCCACAATGCCCACTTGCACAGTCTCTCAGCATCTGTCTGAACGGCAGCACCATCACTAGTGACTTACTTTCTGGTTTTGTATCATTGCAGCATTTCTCAGAAGACATTCTGTCTCATCACATTATCATACTCAACTTGATATTGTTTCTAACAAAATTCACTGGCTGGCAGTGTGTTCTCTTTATTGACACATCAGTAGGAAACAAACTCAAAAAAATAAAAAAGTAAAAGGTAATCTGCCACATGGTTTGACACTCCTGTCATTTTGATGGCTAAATGCATCTTACGAAGAAAATAATAATTTCTGTAGCTATTGGCTTTCCTAGAGGGAAAATAAAGCTGTCCACCTTACGTTTTTTAATCAGATGTTACTTAGTGAACTTTGCTAAGCAAGCTACTCAGAGTTTGGCATTCTCTTTCTAATTAAAAATGGTATCCCCATGAGTTCCGTGGAAGTCTTGATAAGATGAAATTTTCAATGGTTGTCTGTTTCTGTTGCTGACTGTATTTTAGAGAGTGTCAGAATGCTTACCATCCCGGAGCAGCTATTTGTAGACAGATTTACAGGGAACAGCTGCAGGTAACAATCAATCATATTTGGTTCAGTGACAGAATTTAATTAGCTGACAACACAGTGAAATATGCTATAAAATAAATTAATTGTTATTCATGTACAAATACATTTCCTTTTCAGGTCTTTATATAACACATGAGACAAATGAAAGATCAGCATATAATGATGATCCATGACTGAATTCAAAATCAGAGGTAGAAGTATCACTCCTCCCCTCTGCCTGTTGCCAGGATGCCTTGCAATTAGTAATATGCAGCTTCTTTCACCAACTAAACTATTTTTGTTTCTTTATGCTCAGTGCTTTGTCTGACATATCTGCTTTTTCTATTGATTTTTAATGTAAGATGGGAAAGATACTTACAGATATATCAGTTCTTGAGAAGTGCAAGACTTGTCTCTGCATGAATGAAGAGTGGGGTCAGATATCCTCTCACAGCTGGAAAAGTGACTTAAGAAAGTCAATTAAAATAATGAAGGCATTTTACTATCTAGATGAGTTTACACTCTAGTTGACAACTTTCTGGAGGAAAAAATTTATATCCATTGTAGGAAGAACAAAAAAGGGGCCTGACTTTCACATTTTGCCCAGAAGACATCAAGTTGAATTAGACTTCTCTTGGGGTGGTGGTAGGGGACAGTAGAAAGAATATCTTGTTATATGCAATAGTGCAGTATTGAGTTGAATTTAGATTTGGTAAAGTGTCTTTATGTTCTTCCTTTTCACATTTTATGACAGTATTTTAATCAGTTATTGAGTCATAGAGTGTTTTGAAAGACTTTCTGAATGACTCTTTACAAAGTTAATACAGTCTGTAGAGCAACAAAAAATCAAATGTTACAGAAGGCATCATGTGATTAAAAAAACCAAGCATTCAGACTCTGGCCTAATGAACTATTATGCTGTGACTCCCACCAAAGCATGAAATATATGAAGAAAACATGCAGTGGTTCAGCATCGTAACACTTTTGGTAAGTTTTTTTTTGTAAAGTCACTGACTAGAGGTAGCATATTTCTGTCTAGAATTCCCTTTACTGATATACGTGCACTGTGCCATCCTTCCCATGCGTACAAACCCACTTCCCAGATGTGTTAGTCTTCCTTTCTCACCTCTGTGATACAGTAAAAGGCACAATAGCTCTGATCATGTAGGGAAGGTCTAGATGTGACCAGAGTGTGTATGCTCTAGGAACAATCCTTTCCCAGGTGTATGAAAAATCCATCAAAAGTCCACCATGGATCTTAGAAAATATACGAAGTTTCACCAGTTCAATGAGTACACATACATTTTTTATGGAAGGACAGAATGTGTGGGAAGTCTTATATATATATGGACAACATAAAAAATATACTGGCTATTCTGTACTTTCTTAAAATGTGTGTGTGCTTAACTGCCCCAAATTTATCATCTTTCAGTTCATGTAGTAGCACAGAGATGACATATGGCTCATGTCCTATTCGCTCTCTCAACATTTCAGATGAAGAAAGAGGAGCATATTTTGCTTTCCTTTACCCTATGCTGTTCCTGAACCATGTTTATATTCCTCAGTGGCCTCTGCATACTAGCGTTAGAAGGAAGAGCCTCCAAGTTATTTCAAGACAGCAGGAAAGAGGACTTTTCAGAGGAGAAGACTATGTAAAGGTGAGCTAAAAGTCACATTTTCACATTCCATCTGACTTGCCCCCAGTGATCTGACCAGCCATTAGCACACAGTATTCAAAGAGCAAAGCATCTAAAGTAAATGTGCTTTTGTGGAGAAGCAGCATCAGACACCAGTTACTCTTTCTCTCTGAAGAACATATTTTTATTTTTTTTTTTTATGAAATGCTTATTAACCAGAGGTGTCTTGGACAAACTCTTCTGCTACTGGCAATACTCCTTTAGCTATTGGCAATATACTAAAAGTGTAGTTTTTATACTTTTTTTTTTTTTAAATCAATGCTAACAGTAATAACAATAGTTTGCAAGTTTTTAACATATTTGTTTAAAATTTGCTTTGCTGTGAAGTAATATGTGAAGGGGACAATATAAATGCAGTACCTTTTTGTGTGAATTTTCCATCATAAAGCTCAGCAGAAAAGGTTAAAAAAGTGTTTAAGAAAATCAGCTGAAGTTGTTCAGTCAAAAGAAAATTCCTGATTTTACTTGTTTGTAACTATCAATCTTAGGGTAGGCCTGATTTCTTTTGTGGAGCTGAAGGGAAGAAATTTTAGCCTGTCCTTACAAGATTATGCAGAAAACACAGCTCAGATATTCTATTTTTGTCAGCTTGCTACTTGAGAAAATGGTCAGGATGCTTCCAGCATCAAAAGATTACTGAGAATTAACTGAATTTTATTGACCTGCATTATAGATATATTAGACATGCAGTTGAAAGATCAGTTACCCTGATTGCACATGCCAATCAGGTAACTGTAGGCTTAAGTGCCTATTTATATGCAAGAGCAGTTTATCCAATCTACATACATAATTACAGATAAAACATATGTAAATGATGTTCACAGTTATTCCTGCAAAAAGCACATGAGTTTGTGTACTGACTCTGTTTAAAACATAAGGATTTTGTCCAGAACCCCTCCTGCTTTATTTTATATTTCTTTTTAGCTGTGGAATTACGGAAGTAGAAAAAATAATCCAAAATGTAAAATAACACGGAACTTCACTGAGGCTAAAAGTGAAAAGTAATATTGAAAATAGGTAAAGCGCTGAGGAATCCTCAAAATAAGATGCACTTATAACTTTATAAACTTTTTTTGGAAATAAACATCACTGTATTTTCTTAACCATACTATGGTTTATTTCTGTGTTCTTAAAACCACACACAGATAGATGTGAGAAAAACTTCACTGGATAATAATGCAAGAATAAGAACAAAAAGATTAACAACTTTATAACAAACACAAGTTTAAGGACATCATTCATTTGTCATTGCAGCGTGCATATTTCTGTGCATTAAGAATGTATTGCTGCTTAGAAGTTTCTGTTAGCTGCATTAAACCTGATCTATTTCTAGGATTAAATCTTCTTTGAAGAATGTAT
Organism: Oxyruncus cristatus; assembly: GCA_013399855.1. Classification (NCBI taxonomy): domain Eukaryota; kingdom Metazoa; phylum Chordata; class Aves; order Passeriformes; family Cotingidae; genus Oxyruncus; species Oxyruncus cristatus. Next base: position 79,485 of record VXAY01000863.1, read on the forward strand.
GAAAATAAAAGTTTGCATACAAAGTTAAAATGTCAGATAAGGAAAAAGTGAATTACTATATTGATATATACTGAAAAGGGAGTGCACGACTTTGGCCACATCATCCATGAGTGTCCTAGGTTTACTTGTTCTAACAAATAAAAAAAAAAGGAATTAAGCAGGGAATTTTTCCCCTCCCCACTATGTGGGAGGGATGTTGAACGGGTGGGTTGGTTTGGCCTTGGGTATTTGACTGACAAAAAAAGAACTGGCCAGCAAATTTGACATTCCAGTCTGATAGCCCTGGAAAAGTCTGTGGGGAGAGGAGAGGAGTCTCTTTTCTTTTCTTTTCCCTCTCCTGGGAAACAATACAGTTCATTGTTCCCTTAACTGAGGCAAGGTGTGGGTTGGAAAAGCTCCGAGGTTGTTTTGTTTTCAGCCTGGCCTCCTGGCT
>VXAY01000863.1:80314-117548 GCA_013399855.1 Oxyruncus cristatus
TATCCTTTAATAAAGGGCTGTTCTGTTTCCTTTCTCCACACTTTCTCAGTTGGAGCCTCTTAATTTCAGATTTACAGTTGCTTAGAGGGAGGAGTTTTGGTCTTCCTCATAACTCATCCTCCTTAGCAAAACACTTCTGTCTCATTAAACTGAGACAACGAGGTTCAGACTTTCCTAATGGAAGCCATATTATGCCCTTTCAGCGCTTAACCATATGTGGTTCAAGGCCAAAGATTCATGTTTTCATCTCTATTTGTCTTCAGCTGACTTAGAACTTCCGAAACAAAGTTAGAAATGGAGTACAGCATAGCTACATATCTTTTTCTTTTTTTCTTTTTTTTTTTTTTTCATTAAAGAGCTGAGAAATGTTTCAGGAGACAGTCAGGGATGGACCAATATCTCTCTTGGGAGCTGACATACATTATCACTAAGTCCAGAAGAAACTGAAACCAACATATTTGTTTCTCTCTGGTAGAAAAGTGTACTTCTCCCCACATGTATCCAGGAAGGAGTAACAAGTTTCCTCTAACTTTCTGCACCTATTTAGACAGATTTAAAATGTCTCTTTCCTTTATTTATGTGCTTTTCTTGGGTTTAGTCATCATATAGACAGCAAATTTTCTATTATTGGAATTAAATATAATGTTCAAACTTTCCAGCTAGGGACAAACTCAGAAGATTCCCTAATGGATTAGTTGAAAGAAACTGAAGAAACAAGTGGGTGAATTGGGGAATTAAACTGTAAGGCTGACATGATGCCTCTCTTGCAGTTTTCTGTTTGGATGAAATAATTAGTTCAGTATTGCTTAACAGCCTGTTTTCCATAGGACTGAAAACTAATGAAACTTTAGAACTCTCCCTCAAACTGCTACAAAAAACTATTTTGTTTTACAAAAGTTCCCGGTATTTAACGGTTTGCAGTCTTAATCCTATAGGAAACCCAGATACAGAAAAGTGTTTAGAAAATGAGGTATTAGAAAATGATATTGTGCCTCACAGTAGACTGAGTTAATTATATTCCAAATTATCACATTCTTTCATAAACATGCATTTAATCCATTCCAGGGAAAAAACATTTTTTAAAGGTTTTCAGGATAAAGAAATCTATATTTGATTGATTTCAATGTAATTGTGTAACTCCCAAAGGAGCAAACTTAGAAATATGTATTGACATCTGGATACATGAAAGTAAGAAGTCCTTTGATGCCAGAGACAATATGGATTTTGGAAGACTTCTGGTGCAACCACAGATTTCCATGAAGATTTTTTCTTTAGGTAGTCTTCAAGAATTGATGTTATATATTTAGTCAAGAAACATTTTCCTTTGTAATTTTATGGATGAATGTTTGTATTAATCAAACACATCAAAAGGAAACTTATTATAAGATTATCTGTAATATTTTTAGAGGTAGTATTAACAACAGCTGGTAAATTTAGACTTCATAGGAAATGATTGCTATTTATCTTGTATATCTGTGGCTGGATAATGGCAAGTGTAAAATTAATCCTTTGGATGTTTTTTGATATTAGTTGAACTGGCATTCACTTAGGAAAGAGTTCGGAGACTTTAAGATAAATTTCAATAACCTGACAGGTAATTTTATTTAGTTTCATATTATATTTGAAGAAAAACCAGACATAAAGACATTTTAATTAATCATCCATTTTTGTTGATTAGAAGAAGAAAGGAAGGGATAGAAAATGCTTGACTTTTAGCAAGTGAATCTTGAAATGGAGGATAACATAAAAAACCCTGAACAACCTCAACAAAATGACCATCTATACCAAACAGATAGGGAGTAATTACCAGTACTCTTTCTGTTCACCTCTTTATAAACAATAATACAAATAAGATTATATAATAGTCTATAATAACAGATAGACACTACTTCAAGTAGCACATAGTGCAACTCAATAGTTTACATGTCAGTTTGCAAGATGTCATAGTTATGGATTAGGCATTTAATTATTTGGTATTCTAGGCACGAAGAGGGTTGTAATGCAGTGTTTAATCTGCATATGAAATTATTCAGTAGCTGCTAATGTCACATGAAGCAGGAATGACTTTTGTCCCCGGTTGCATGAGAAGAGCAAGGTGTGAGATTCCAGAGTGCAGAAAAAATTAAAACAGGTTCCACCTGTTATTAACAATCAAACACTTACAAAACACACCATGTAAATAACAAGGCCATGGACAATATTGCAGAATTGAGGCTGTTTGCTTAGATTTCAGGAGCCACATGACTGATACAAGGAAAACAGTCTAGACACAGATCAGCTAATTCTATTAAGCTCTTTAAGCCATATTTTCTGAGGTACTTAAATAGAGGTAATAAATCCAGTTTTCAAAGATAGCTTTGATCCTCCTTCCCTTAAAAAAATGACCTCAAATTGCACTAGGGGAGGTTTGCATTGGCTATTAGGAAAATCTTTTTCACTGGAAGAATTTTTAAGCATTGGAACAGGCTGCCCAGGGCAGTGGTTGAGTCACACTCTCTGGAGGTAATTAAAAGCCATGCAGCTCTGGCACTTAGGGATATGGGTTAGTGGTGGACTTTGCAGTGCTAGGCTAATGTTTGTGCTCAATGATTCTAAAGGCCTTTTGCAAGCTAAATGATCCTATGTTTCTGTTTCTATATGACTATAAATATGGAATTACGGCAGCTGTATGGTAAACATACACAGGTATTCTTCCCAAGAATGCCAAGGCAGTGGAAGGATTAAAAAAAAAGGTTTATTTCAGAAGGACCACTTTTTTACGATGTTGCACCCATTGGCCCCAAGGGGAAAAGGCAATGCCCTGCCTCCTCCAGGATTTTTTGTATCTTCTCTTTCTCCTCCCACACCAAGGCCTAAGGAGGCCTTGTACAAACCTGTGGACATGTTATCTCTCTGTATACCAACCAGAGAGATAGCTTGCTCGCAGCTTCTCCTTGCAAGTTTCTCTGAAACGCAGAAGGAAGGAAAAAAACCCTAAATATCTAACCCCTTTGAAAAGGCATTTTGCAGTTTTCCTAAGCAAAACAAGTTCTAGCTTTCCATTACAAATTCTTGCGCAATTGCACTTATCCCTACAGCAGCTAAGTAATGTAGCCCCAAAATAACATTGAAGTGCCTGTATATTTTGGAGGATCTTGCTTCAGGATGCCTTAATTTTATTATCAGAATACTAAATGAATTCCTTAAGAAACAAAGCTTTTAGAGGACTTTTAAATGGTATGCGCTGCCACAGATAGTTTTAAGTGGTGATAGCACAGAATCTAAATTTTGCATTATCTATATATCAAGAACAGGATAAAAGAAGAACCATATGGCTGCAACAGAATGCCCAGAGTTTGTGGCATCTCCATCCTTGGAGATAGTCAAAAGCCATCTGGAAACCGTTCTGGAAAAGCTGCTCTGAATGACCCTGCTCAATGAGGGAGCTGGAACAGATGACTTCCACAGTTCTGTTCCAACCTCAGTCATTCTCAGATTCTGAAATTCTCTAAGCAAAAAGTTCAAAGAGCTGGGAATAGGAAACACAGAAGGCAGGATTTTTGAGCACTACTAACATGTGGGAGATATGTATTTGTGTGTGCTTTGTTTGGATATCCAATTTCAAGACTGAAATGTGAGTAGCTTCTGCCTGGTGTAGTAGTTGTGCTATGGGATACAAGTGCACTGAGAGAACTAGGGAAAAATGTCTTAACTTTTGTGTCAGTTGGGATTAGTATGAGTTACTCTCAGTGTCTCCTGCCTGTCAAACAAGGGACAGTCTAGGCACCTGTGACTGATAAGACCTATTTGCTATCTGTTGTGTACAGTTTTAGATTAAACTTTTTCAATAAAATAATAAGCTGTACAGTAGAGAAGAAGGCTATAGAAGACCGTTCTCTTGTGGATGAGGATGACATTACTTCCCTCCTGAGAGATTTATGTATGCTTGCCTGGGAAAAATCACTGGACTTGATATGGAGCAAGCATGTCCTGGTGCTATAGAGAGACCAGAGGCATGAGGCATGTCAGGGTTGGGGAGCATTACTGTGGGATCAGAAAGTTAAAAGAAAGACTTTAGAAGTGGTTCTGTGGTTGTTGTTTGACCCCAGTGAGAAACTCTGCCCCTCACAGCCATTCTCACTCATGCCCAGTAGGGTGGGATTGAAAATCAGAACTTTAAAATTGAGAAAAGTCATGTATTGAGACAATGATAATACAATATGTAAAGCAATAGCTGTGTACAAAAGCAAGGCAAAACAAGGAATTAATTCACAACTATCTCTAGGAAAGCAGGGCTCCTTCATGCAAAATGGTGGCTTGGGAAGAAAAATCTTTAACTCTGAACATCCATCCTGCTTTTCCTTCTTCCCCAAAGCTATGTACCTCCCCACAACTTCTAGTGCACCAGCAGTCTACTCACTGGTGGAGTGATGTGAGAAGCAGAAAAGGCCTTGATGCTCTTTAAGCACTGTTAATCAATAATTAAAATATAAGTGTGTTATCAACACTGTTATCATCACATATCCAAAAAATAACCACATACTAGCTATCATGAAGAAATTTAGCTCTATAGCAGTGAAAACCCATGTTTAACATAAATACAATTTATTTCTACCTAGAAAGTCATTGAAATTTACTGGTTTAAGTAAAGTCTTGAAAGATGCAGTAGGAAAGAGAAGAGGAAAAATTTGGTTTTAAGTTTCTTTTTTCTTTTTAATTGTTTTATCTGAAGGCTTTTTCTGACTGTGAGACACTTTTCTTTCTGTATCTCTGTTTAAAACTCACATTTTTATAGCTCATGGTTTAATTAAAAACCTCTGCTAAAATGTGAAAAATAATTTTTATTTTTTTAAATATATTCACCTCAGGAAAACCACATAGTTAGTCATCAGTCAGAGCACTGACACGCTGAGTTCTATCCTATCGTTCAGGGATACTCAACCATAAGAATCCGAGTATCACTGATACTGAAAAGAGACTGTCTGAGTTAGACAAGGGTTAAGATATGTGCGAGTGTTACAGGGTAACTTTTTATGCTTTCACTTGTACATCCAGAAATTAAGGCAGACAAATGGAAAGCATTAAATATCACAAGCACCTTAGAAACAAGAAAACAAACAAACAAATAAAAAGAACTCCCACAGAGATAAAAAGAAGCCTTCCTTTTTAAAGCTGAGACTTAATGCCTTTGCTTCAGTTAAGCTTTTGTACATGTATTTGTTTTGTTTTTTCCCCACCAATTACTGCATCCTTCTTTCTAAAATAATTCTGTTGTACCCCTAATGTTGAGGTTATTTTTTGAGGGTTTGTTTTGGGGGTTTTTTGAGGGGATATACTGCTCCTTTTTCTGAGTCTAGCTTACAAGTTCCAATAGGATGAAACCTGAGTATGTTTTGGAATATTTACTGCAGTTGGAATAGTATTACCATCAAAATAGTGATACTGCTTCTTTGTTGCTGCAAAACATTAGAGCAACATGGAGAGAACAGATCAGGGTAATGTTACTTTAGATCTTAGTGTTTGTTCTAACAATTGACTTCTACTTTAAAAGAGAGTGGTGGCATATGACTTCTCTGCTGCAAATAAAACATTTTACCCGAGTTTGACGTTACATTTAATTTGAAGTTCTGCTGCATATTTTGGCTTATTATTTCTGTTAAAAAAAAATAGAGTAAAAATTAAGAAAGAAACTCTAATTTTTTTTTGTCTTTTTCCTTCTTCTTAATATATTGATAGTGAGTGTAGTAGCTTATGTGAAAATAATACAAATAAATAAAGTTCTTAATAAATTTCAGAAACAGTTTTAAAAACAAATAATGAAAATAAACGCTTTGGGAGCAATTTTAATGTTTGAAACTCTTTGAAAAAAATTGACAAATACTGTTTAAAATGCTGTTTAAAATACTATTTAAAACTTTGATAGTTTGAGATGTTCATAAATTCTCCATAAAGAGCTACATATATTTCTTCTCATAAAGTTTCAGTTATTCATATGTATATTTCTTCTTTAGTATAAGAGATAATTTCACTCTTTAATGTACTTGTTTTACATATTGAGTTTACTAATCACATCTGTGTACCTTGGTTTACACTTCTTGTTTGCTTTTCTTGTTTTTCTAACTAATGGACGAAGAAGTGTCCTCTATCTCCATTTAACATTTATGCATTGGACTGTGCGATAGTTTTGGGCACGTATCAGTCTGTTTGCTTATCTTAAAATCTAGGTAAGCTATGATTTACCTTCATCCAAAAGGTCAAAACCAAAAGCAAGTAAACTCTACTTTGAAGAATATCTAGACGTCACTTACTTTCATGCTCCTTTTTAGCATTGCAGCATATTTAGTTTTAAGTCACTGGGCAAGGGGAGATAGTTTCTGAGTATTGTGCAACTAAAATACTGAAAATGCTTTTTGGTACTAATGTGTGGGTTTTTTGTCTGTGTCACTCTTCTGCCTTTCTGATAAGCCTTAGGGCAAGATCGTGTCTGTTTCCTGCTCCCTGGCTATCTCTAAAATTACTTGGCAGCTTGTGATCACCTAACTGTGAAGTAATATTGTACCAGTGTAGGCCTCTGTCAGATACATGTTCAACATATTGTTCTCATCTGGAAAAGCTTTAGGCAATCAGTATATGATAGTACATCATGGGTTGGTTAGAACATTTCCATTTAATGCCACTTTGAGCTATTGCTTCAGCTGTTCCTTTAGGTTTATTTTCTGGCCTGTTCCCATGAATTTCATATTGCAGCTATTCTGCCTTGCTTCTTATGGTAATCTAACACAGCATGAATCTTTAAGCATACAAAATACATTGGATAAAGCTCTTCAATACATCTTAAGAGAAAAAAAACGCTTGAAATAATTCCTGTGTAAGCAGTTCCTTTTTTAAGTTAATGGCCGTGTATTTTAAGGCAGATCAGTAAATAACAGGCTAATGTTGGAGAATACTGCAGAAGACTGGCTCATGTCATGTACACTGAGTTGGTCTTAGTGCATAACTGAGATTATATACACAAGATAAATATTCAACTAAATTTTCACATAATGGTTCTGTCCTTGAAAGAGTACATTATCTGAAAAAGTAAACAGGGATTTTTAATTTTCTTTTTAATTTAATTGCTTTGGGTTTGATACTTTCATATACTTTTTTTTAAAAGAAAGGATTTAGAAGGGGTAGGGAAGAAAGTGTACAAGGATGAAGATAAACAGAAAGGAAGAAATTAAAATTGCCAGTAGAGATCAGTATGCTCAGGAAATGAACTCACAGTGTTTTCATGCTTTTCCATATGGTAGGAACTTATGTATCAGTCTTTTTTCCACTGTCTATATACATCAAATTAAGAGGGATCAGTTTTATCCATCCAACAAAAAGTAAAAAGAGGTATTATTTTCTGTATTAAAATACATATTGTATATTTCATTATCAGAAAGAAAACCATGAAGGAGAAAATATATTTTTCATTTTTATTTATGGAGTATTTTTTAACTTATTTTTAAGTTATTTCTGCTGTTTCCAAGTTATATATCCCATGCTTGACCTTTCTTCACTGAAATTTAGGAAAGTTTGCTTATAATTAATCTAGTTTATGGCACACAAGAAAATAGGTATGTATTTTAGTTATTATTTACATACTTATTTTTATTTAGTTAATTGCTTAAATTTCAGCATTAAATTTAGATGGAAATCAAAGGTTTCATACTGGGCTGAGATTAGGTTCTTATTTTAATGAATATCTTCAAAAGACTGTCTGTGGCAGCAGCAAACCCCAAATAAGTCGAAGACAAAACTAATTAGCTAAAGTAATCTAATTAGCTAAAATAACATCAGGTCTTGTTTCGGTTATGTTACCAAAAGAGAAATTCTAACATGTGCCCTACTGAGCATGACTGGAGCAAGCAAATATTTTATTCCAAGCTAATTACATGTTTTAAAGTTGGAATATGTTATAATGAGTGTCTAAGAAGACAGTACAACATCCATTTTTAAAGCATTTACTGCATATCCTTACAATTATATGCAGAGTTTTGATATCCAATGTATAAAATTTACTGTGGTGCAGTTTTCCCAGTGATCCACACTTAAAACAAAAAAATGGGAAAACATTCGTAAATGTTATGTGTTTTTTAGGTTGTGTTGATTTACTGAGTCCTGAACAACCTATGGAACTGCATTATTATAACACTGTACAGAGCCATACACTTTCAAACTTGTGTTCCTTGTGTTCTGTATTCTTTTCTTTGCCTCATATGCTGGATTGTAGGTGGATGGGTAAAAAATTCTTAGAATTTGAAAGTCAGAGAAGTTCTTATCATCAGGCTGGTTGGAACTTCAACTCAAACATTATAAATTTTCTGAAAATATTCAAGTCAGTAGCCTTTACTGAAAAGGGGGCTATGTTTACTAATGTTATGTGTTTGTTATAGACATATATGACTTCAGTTCCTGCAGTTTTGGATTACGTGAGTGCAGGTGCACTCTATAAATGCTAAGATCAGCCTCTTTCAAAGTCATTTGTTCTGTTCATGGATACATACCAGTTTTCAACCGAAATCATCAAATGAGAACTCGGCTCCAGATGGAATGAAATCCTAAGGATGGAACTGAATCCAAAGCACTTGATATTCATATACAGAATAAACACTCTGATCAAGTAATAAAAGAAAGTCACCACTACCATCTTCTCTGAAAGACACTTATCCTGTTCACCAAGGCCATAAAGTTACAGAATTTGGTTCCTGGAAGTGAGAAATGCAAGGGAATGTCTGATATAAGAAGGAATCTTTTCAGCAGAAAATGTGGCGCTAGGGCCAAATAATGAGGAGTGCGAGCAGTTGCCCTGTATGCCTAATTGATTGAACTTTGTAGCTCTCATTCTGTTTTGAGACATCTAAAAGACCCAATCACCTTCTGGTGAAATAATTCATACTGCAGACCACAGAATACGAATAAAAGAAAATGAGATTCAGTTCTGGAGTGAAGCTTTTCAAGTAGTTTCATATCCACATTTCTTGGAGGACGATGTAATCCACCAAGTCACAGGACGTTCTGAACAGAGATGCTCTGGATACTTTGTGATGTAGTTGCTCTTTTTTGCAATGATCTAATAATGGACATGAAGGGAAAGATTATTGAGCAGCCTCATTTCAGAATTTGTTTGAACTATAGACTTGAATAATTATCTAATATCAAACATATACAGCATAGAATAAGATTAAGAGGAATTTCTTTTAGACAAGTTGTAGTAGTTCAGGAATGGTATTCTCCAATTTAATATTCCAACTAAAACCATGCACCACTCCCTTTTCCCCCCTCCAACTGGAGGCACAAAAGGCAAAGATCATGGGTTGAGATAAGAACAATTTACTAGAAACAGCAGTGAGATAAGAAAATGAACAGTAACAACAAATATTAATTACAAAGTTATAAGACAAGAAATAATTCACAAGGGAAAAAAATATAATAGGCAATACTGGGTGGCTCCCTCTGCAATGTTTTCTCGACCAGATGGAACCCATGTGAGACCCTGGATTATTATATTAATTATTGGGTTGAAACCAACTCAATGTGTGTGTGTGTGGGGGAAGAGGTAAGTCAAATCTCACAGAGGCGAGGTAATGCCTTGTCCCATATACCAGCCCTTATGAGACTCTTGGGGTGACCCTGGAGCAGCTGTCAGTCACTGGACAATAGAAGCATGCTTATGCCCCAGCTCTTTGGAGTCTACTTGGACAACCCCCGGGGCAGCTGTGAGTCAAAGGCAGCTTTGGGAGTGCTTCAACATACCACAAGCCCTGGAGGCCCTAATCCAGCCTTGTATTGGCTGGCATAGAGGGAACAATACCCCTCACCCTGCCCCGGACCCCAGAGTGGGCAGTGGAAGGGATGGCCACAGAGGGCCAAAACACATAAACCCAGCAACATTTGCCTCCATCTTTGCTTGAGACCTACCACCTGGCCTCATGGAAACTGAACTTACACAGGACTCCCTGCTAGTAGCTATTTTTCTCTTATTCTTTACTCCTTGCAAAAAGTTAACCCTGTCCTGCAGAAACTAGGACATTAGTCAAAGTTTTAAGAATAGTCTTCTTGGGAAATCTAAATTACTAATTATTATTAGGTAAACCCTACTAAAGTATCATAGTTTTTTTTGAAAAATAAGTTTAGATGCTGGTTTAAAATACCATATAGAAAATTATCATCATGGTCTCTGAAATGAGTGTTTTCCCTTTAACATTTATTTCTGTGATAAATATTTTTTTCATATTTTGAAAGAAAAAACTTTGTTATTCTGACATTCTAAAAATATAAACACTGAACACTGAAATCATCAGACTCTTAGTGCTGCAGAATCTGCTTATTTTCAAGTCAGAGCTACACCTATTTGTCCTGCCAAACAGATTCATAAATCTGCTTCTACTAACTGTAAGGATTATTTCACAGGGTAACATTCTGCAACTGCTGTCTTGATACTCACTTTTATGTTGCTGTAGCCCATCAGCACCTCATGTTACTATGCTACTTTTATGTTTTTTTCTGTAATAATTCAAAATGACACAATGGAAAAAGTAATTATAAGCATGAGAGCTATTTTACTCTACTTTTCCTGGTACAGACAACTTCCCTGGTGTGCACAACTGTAGTAATTAGTTCTGGTTTGTTTTCTCCCTCATCTGGGAGTTAGCAGGAATTTGGCCATAACTAATAAGTACATGATTAGTTTAGAACCTTTTAAACCATACACTCCTTTCTACTGACAATCCTAATAATATTTCTAGAGGCTCCACTGGGATTCTGAGTGCTGTAATCATGTTAATATGATCACAAATTACAGTCTAGTATTCCGGCATTTATTAAAGAGGATTCCCATTGGAAGAATAAATGCAGCTAGTCCCATACTTGGCAGATTTCAAGAAAAAGTAAGTGACTTGCTTGAAGTCTCCAACTCTTTCCAGTGGCTCATTAGTAGTTTCATACAAATATGAAATTAATTCAACATGTCAACACACACAGAACTCAAAAGTTCCTGTTTCCTGAGCATATGTAACACTTATTGATAAACATTTAGTGATTTAGGGGAGTAATTAAATAAAGATAGGATTTGATGAGTTCATTCTCAGATTTGTTTCAAGTCAGAGTGAAGGATTTCATGTATCATTGCTGCCTGATGTCAGATTTCGGAATACGTAGCTAAGACCGGGAACCTCCCTGCTCTTAGATGTAGAAAACTACCATGAACTAATGTCCTTGCACTAAAAGGGTAGAATGAAAAAGTGAATACTGGTCACTTTACAGACTGGACATGAAGAAAAGAGAAGCTCAGTGACTCACGCAATGTCAAGCAACAAGGCTAGAGCAGGAATAGAAGCCCACTTAACCACAAAATCATTTAATCAGTGTTTTCTGAGAGCAATACCAATTTTTATGTAAGGTATATTGTTGGATATTCCTTCTGTGCAAATAAAATAATACTACTTAGGTATTATTATTAGCTTGATGACTAGTAACTTCTGTGATATAGCTCATACCAGGTAGACAATTGATGATTTTGATTAATTGATAAATCAACAAAAAATATTGTGAATAAATATTAAAAAAAGAATTTTATTTAAAAGATGAGGTGCAGTGACCAGGCAAACAGGCCCAGTCAGGACGGGTTTATGAAAGGAAGGTGAAGGCTCTGGAGCACAAGTCTTATGATGAACAGCTGAGGGAACTGGAATTGTTTAGCCTTAGAAAAGGATGCTCAGGGGAGACCTTGTTGCTCTCTACAAGTACCTGAAAGGAGGTTATAATGAGGTGTATGTTGGTCTTCTATTGCAAGTAACAAGTGATAAGACAAAAGGAAATGGTCTCAAGTTACACCAGGTGAGGTTTGGATTGGATATTAGGGAAAATTTATCCACCAAAATTGTTATCAAGAATTGCAACAGGCTGCTCAGGGAAGTGGTTGAGTCACCATTCCTGGACGTACTAAAAGACATGTAGACATGGTGCTTAGGGACACAATTATTTAGTGGTAGACTTGGTAGTCTTAGCTTTTTGGACTCAATGGTCTTAGAGATCTCTTCTAACTTATACGAAAATTAGTCTAAATTAAAATGAAATGAGGATTTTGCCAAGCAAAAAGTTGAATATTGTGAAAGTAATTTTTTACAGAAAATATTTTCAGTCTACATGCAGAAATATTTTGAAATTATATGGGCAAAGTAACACTGAATTCCTTTTGTACTACCACAGTTCATTGCTATTACACTACACACTACACTTGATGAGCTATTTGATCACTTTTATTGAAGACCAGAATCTCATCATACTTAGTCTTTCATATTACTGTGTCTTATGTTACTATGTCTCTTTTGGCACGTGATCTAAGAAACCTTGACTTTAATTCTAGAATATATTGCTTTTTTGTTCTAGGAATCCTTTCAACCCTTTCTTCTTTTTCTTTTACTCCCTCAACCCTGTGGAAGGGCAAATAATCAAAAAAATGACAGCTGAGGAGGCCATGTTCCATGAGCTAGGCTGACTTGGCAGCCAGTGAAAAAGGGACATGTGTCCTCCAGACAGACCCAAGACATTCCTGAGTCCTGCCCTGACAGATGCTTTTACCATGGGAGAGCACTGTGCCTTTAGATAATAGGGAACTGGGGAATAATTCTGATTAAAATGAAATTACCTTTTCCTTCTCTTTCCTCATAATTGATCCAATTACTAGGTTTAGAGTGTTGAAAAGAACTCTGAATATTTTAAGGCAGATATGGACTAATTCTTAGGAAAATGTGCTTATCTGGAAGGAATTTGTATTGCCTCATCAGTTCAGAATGTCAGTATCAGCTCTTCTTCAACTATTGTGCCACAAAGGGAAAGGAAATCATATAATTATTCCTTCCTGAGTAAAGTTTAAAGGACTGCTGAAATTCATCACCTTATTACCATATCTTCTAAGACAACAGAAGGATACTGACATGAGAGATATGAAAACAACTTTTTTCTTTTTTTTTAGGAAGAATAAGCTAGGTCAGTGCCACAAAACAGTGAATTAGTTATGGAATTACTCAAAAACTCATATGAAAAGAATTCCCCTTAATGATTCCCAAGATGAAACTGCCACCAGAGCAAGAAGGGCAATCATGGTATTGCACTGAACAAACAACAGGTATATACAATTCCTGTTCTTCACTCCCCATCATGTTTATTTATACACAAACTATTCCTGCTGCCTCGAACTAGGGAAAAAACCCATAACACTTCCTCATTTTTGTAACTTTGATCATCAGGGGAAATGGACTTGATGTTAAGCAGTGACCTGGTAAGATTTTCCTGCTGGTGATTTCTCAGCTACTTGTGAAATTACGTCTTAAATGAGAGAGTATAATGTACTGTTCCAGCACTGGAATATGCCTATCTGATGTAATTAAGTCCCATTTATCCATTTAGACTATGATTTAGCTTTAGGCTTTGCCACTTCTTTGAGATTGGATTTTCATTTATCTGTTAAAAGACTTGCAGTTTAGCTGCAGGTTTGATTTCCATTCTTCACTAATATTTCTAGATTTCATAGATATAATCGATACATATGAACTGTAAGATTTTACTGAGTCATCTGCAAGGCTATTTCATACACATTTGCTCCAGAAATTAAATTTCTCAATATTAATATTGTCTGTCCTTTACACCTAAAGACCTCAGGAAATTAGAAACAAAATACAGATGAACAAAACCCAATGTTCCTGAATGGAAACTAGATTCTTTTAAAGAGAAATTCTTGAACAGCCTTGTTTGTTTTAAGTATTTACAGTAATGCTGCTGCAAAACACTTATTATAAATATTAATTTCTTACCTTTTCCCCAGAAGGTATTTCTCACTTCTGATTTTCCAATCTTTTGTGGTGCCTTTAGAATTACTGAGCATATAGGTACCCACTCGCACCAGCACTTAAAATAGCATTGCTATCATTAACTTCATTAAAAATTATAAATTTGTGGAAGCAGAAAATATTAATTAAATATTTTTTTTTCATTTAATACTTACTATTCTAAAATACTGCAAATATGTGACGGACTGATTAACTAATTCCTTTGTTCACTACTGTGGACTCATTCCAGAGCATCTAGCCCCCAAACTCTCCTCAGAAACTTTTTTCCTGAATGTTTCTTTCTTGCCTGGTTTGTATTCCCTGTAGTTTTACCAACTGAGAACAATGAGCAGTAAAACAACGTATACATGTATTCGTTTTGAATATAAGCTTATAACTGCTTTTAGGCAGAATAAAATCCTTCCTGTTGACTGCATAAAAAATTTTGGTCTGTTCATTGTAAGTGAAAAAGGAAAACCTCCATTCTGGGAATCATAGAAACATCTCAAAACTTGCCCATAAAGAAACAAACAAACAAAGAAAGAGAAAAAAACCTGCAACCCATTGACAAAATCCTCTCAGGAACAATTATTTCAGCTGAAAATAGAAGTAAAAGCTACACTGAAGTCCTATTTGCACCTTTATGTCAATCCATTAGATAGAACAGGATGGTATTAAAAAATATAATTCTGTACTACTGATCTGAAATAAATATTTTTCTTATAATAAAAATAATTTTCTTCATGTCCACTAACTTCACTTGCTCATTTGGCTCCATTAGATACCAGTTTTTTCAGTCCAGATGTATAGACAACAAAAAATATGTACCAAACATTCTACAGAACTGTAGCAATGAGTGTGCTTTCTCAACTTTGTACAGTGGTACACTAAAGAAACACTTACAAAGAAAAAAGCAAACTAAAAAACTAAAAGCCTAAACACTAAAATTCTGGGATCTTTTTCTTTCATTGTGAATGATTTCTGGTCTGTAGACATCACTTGTAGTTTCTCATGTTTTTGGTGTATATAGTGAAGCATGTTTCTCAAGTGGCCATGTACCAGAGGCAGACAGAATGCACAAAGCTACTTTCCCTGTAGTCACCAGTAGCTTCAGCTACATTTCCTTTGTTTACAATGTTTTGCAGTGTGGTGTGTTTTTCTAATAAATGATAATGCCAGCAAAAAACGGCAAAATGAGTTCCAGCATTTTGCCAATGCATGCCAAAGATGGTCTGTAAGATCTCTCCCCCATATTTTAAATATAGGACATTTTGGGGTGAGCTACTGTCCTAGTTTTCGAGTAGCCAGGAGCAGTTAATCACTGTATGGGTGTAACCCAAACTGTGTATTCTACACCCTCTGTGTTGTTTCCCAGAAACTGTTAAGGATAGACCATTTGCAGCAGCTGCCCAGAGCACACCTGACCCCTCAGGCTCAGCTGGGTGCTAAGAGGCCTGTGAGATAGGAGGATGTTCCTGTCCTCACACCCACACTCACAATCACCCATTATGGAACTCCCGGGCCTGGGGGAGGTACTGGGCATTCCTACCTGAACGTATATAATCTTGGGGTCTTGGAACTTCTGGTACCACCCGTGGGATCCAGAGGAGGACCAGAACCTCAACCGGACTGTGACCACTGCTCTCAACCAGATTGCAACCATCAGTCATCTACAGGTTTTCCTTTCCTTTTACTTTGGACTCAGGGGGGACCATATGGGGTTCAGCACGGAGGCCAATGAACATCATTCTTTTCGTGCCCCAGGGTGCTGGGTTATACATCTGGGTTTTGTGTTAAAACCAATTGTTCATCTGTATAATTGTATTTATTGTGTTATTCTTATTAAATTGTAACTCTGACTTGTAATTTCTTTTGACTTGGGTTCATTTCTCCTGCCGGTTTACCTTTAAACCAACAGAACTACATATTTTGATGGATGATGCAGTATGTTTATGACAGTGACAAATTTCTATCTGTTCTGAGAAGCTGAGATAATGTTGTGCACTAGACTAAGAAAAAAAAAATTGTATTTCAAACATCTCATCTGATTGATGTTCAAGTCTGCATGAAGCACTGAAGACAGCACTAAATCTTGTTTCCTAAGGTTTTAAAATGAATAGAATCATATCTGGTTTTTAGAAATATAGAAAATTTTGAGAAGACAATAATTCAGTCTTCAGATTTGGCACTTTATTTAAAAAGAAAATATGCAAAAGCACACTTCAGCATTTCACTTTATTTTTTCTCTTGGAGTAAAATCATAATCACAAAACACAACTTCTGTATGGGTAATTGGAGGCGTCACTGTGCAATGTCTGTAATTTTCATGTGTTAGTAGGATGTTGGCAAACATGAATGTCTAGAAGGAAGTCAAGCCTCTCATATTCTAAAACAAATGGATTTATTTAAATGTTTAATAATATACTCAGGAAGAGCTGAGCATATTATTAAACTAAGTAAACAAAATTGTGGAAGACGGGGATCTAATTCTTGTAATACTGTATGAATCTTAAAAATCTGACATAATGAAGTAAATCTCTGATTGTCCCTTATTGTAATGAACGTAAGTTGACCAAATAGTCTCCTCTCCATCCCTTACTAATCAAAAATCTAGCCGGTACAGACACTAGTTGATGCCATTGCTCAGACACAGCAGGCACAACCACAAAGACCCATTGCACTTTAATTAAACTGAAACCTTAGAATTAGTACCTCAAGAATGTGATGCAGAGTTATGATGTGAAAAAAGTTTCACAGATTACAGCCCTGATTTACCTCTGAATATAAATGGTCATAATTAGTTCCTATGGCAACCACTCTGCAAGTATTGTTTTCTGTGATGATAAACACAAATGCTTGATGAATTATGCATCATATACATTTTACAGACTGTTCTGCTCCTATGGGTGAAATTACAACACTTAAAGCTTTGTGATATAAGTGAGGAAGGAACCTCTACTTGACTGAAGAAATAATAGAGAGGTCACTTAATGAAGTCTTCTAGCTTCTCATGTGAGTATTCCCAACTTTAAAAAAGGCACAAAAAGATTTGCTTAAACCATGTTTAGTGTCTAGGTTGGAAAGGTATAACAGAACTGCATTTTAATAGCCTGCAGTACAAGCCCATAAAGTTTCAATAACTGTAGTAGTTTGGATAATTTTAATATCAGGAAGCAGAGCAGATGCTCAAGGTGATAAAACTCTATATGTTGCTTTACCAATAAACTAGCTATTCTGGATACTCTATTCTAGATGTCATTTATCTTAGGATTTGAATTACGCTGATCCACTGTGGAAGCAACATACATTGAAAATATTAATCTATTTCAAGGACAAGTTGTCAAAGTTGTGCAAGATGCCACTACTTTCAGATTTCTAAGCATCTTTACATAGATGCAAAATTTAGGTCTTGGAGCAGTGTGAAAGATGACAAAACATGAACAGACTAAGATAAAAGTTCTCCGCAATACCTGATTTTTCCCAAGTTCCCCTCAAATGCCCTCTAGACAGCCAGCATGGCTTAACCAAGGGCAAATCTTGCCTGACCAACCTAGGGGCCTTCTGTGATAGTGACTAAATCAGTGGACAAGGTAAGAACTACAAATGTCGTCTATCTGGACTTCTGAAAATCTTTGTCATGGTCCCCTACAACATTCTTCACCCTAAATTTGAGAGAGAGGGATTCATTGGAAGGATCAATTCAATGTCCAGATGGAGATCAGTGACAAGTGGTGTACCACAGGGGTCTGTACTAGGGCCAGTACTGTTTGATATCTTCATCAATGACATAGACAGTGAGATGAAGGTCAGTTTTAGAGGAACACACCATATTTCCTCTCAAGCATTTTACCAGTGTTTCCCTGTTGGATCCTAACATATCAGTAGTACCAGTCTCTTCTCTGTAATTCAAATCGTCACCCCACTTCCCTGATAAATTTATTTGAAAGCTCTTTATCCAAATCTGGCTGGCTCATTGGTGAAGACCCACTTGCCCCACTTGGTCAGATGAATCCCACCTGCTTACAACAGACCCACCTTCTCTCACATAGATCTACGAACATAGAAGCTAAAATCTTGAGTAGAGCAACCATGACACTGCCAGGCATTCTGCTTTTCAGTTCATCTCCTTCCTATATCTCTTCCTCTGACTGGGAGGATAGAGGATAGAACATCACCAATGCTCCACACACTTTTAACATTGTTCCAAGGGAAATATAGACTCTTTCGATGGTTCTAAGTTGCCTCATCACAGTATCATTGGACTGAACATGGAATAATAGGAGTCTATGATAACCTGTAGTGTTCACCAGCCTCAGCAGCCTGTCAGTGGTGTCACAAATGTGAGATCCTGGTAGGAAGAAGAGTTCCCAAGAGAAATTGTCTGTATGGCAAGTGGGTTCTTCAGTGCCTCTCAGTAAGGAATCTCTGATTACTAATACCTAATGCGCTTTTCTGTTGGCACTGGTCCTAATGCAGGTTGAAAGATGGACCAACTTTGCATAACTAGCTTCTCCTGAATCCTGCCTGTTACTCACATTCTCAACTATCACTATCTACATTCCATTTTAGTGACTTTTCTCACCAATGGATCAGTATCGTGAAATCTTTCTGGAAGTTCTTATAGGCAACTTTGGACCTGAAAATGGAATTGTCACTTATGTGTCTTCTAATTTGATTTCTTTACTACGAGTTAATATCAAGTGGAAATTGCTGGTCTATAATTCTCCAGAAAACACCAGGGGATCTTTATGAACTCCCACTTATTTTTTGCCATATATTGTTCTTCTCATTTTGAAGGTAATTAGAAGGTATTTTGTACATCATAATTTGTAGTTTGATGCGTTCATGTTCCCCTAGCATTTTTTCAGTGAATATATTCAAGTGTTGGCACATTATTATTATTTGAATTAGAAGTTTTGAATACCTTCTATTGACACTTCTATCTGAAGCAATTCTTCAGATTTCTTCTCCTTTCTTTGCTGTAGAAACTCCTTAATTTTCCCTGTAGTAAACACTGAAATTATCTTCCTTGAATATGGGTTTTCTTATTTATGCTAGTTTTTCATCTTAACTATATACTGTGTTAGTGCTAGCCTGGAGAAAGCTGTTTGCTTATTATAAGTTGAAACATTTTATTATTAGTTTTAATGCCTTGAGCATTTGCCTCTCAAAAACTCTAAAAGGTTCTTTTCTATTCTACTCATTTTGGTATGGTTTCTACTTTTGAAGGGTACTTTCTATCCACTAATGGCCTCTTTTAGGCTGCTCTCTAATCATGCTGAGGAATTATTTCCTTCTTTCTGTGGTCTTTTCATAGTCCATTTTGAATGGCAATCTACATTTAGCCTAAGCTTCTAATATTGCATCCTTCTGCAAGGATGCAATGAATAAGCATTTTATTCTTTCAGGTGAGCAATTTAATTTCTTTCTAATGCACCTCTTCATCTCCAAAGCCTAAAAGCAGAATTTTTTTGCCTTCCAAGTGTGAGAAAGCCAGTTTTATGTATTTCTTTTTTTTTTTTTTTTTTTTCCCCTAATGTGAAGTGGCTTTTATATTCTAACATCTTGAACCAGCACTTATCAGGATTAAGTTAGGTATTTTATCCCATGTGAGTTTTCCAAATAATGGCTCCTAGAAACAATGATTGATAGCTTTAAAATACTTAATTTTCATTATGTCCTGATATATAATTTTTCTGACCTCTATAGTGCCAGTCTACAGTTATTACTTTGTTTTTAGCTTTGGCAGATTATCTGATCTCCTGTAGTGTTTCATGGTCCTTGTCCTAATCATTTTACCATGCCAGGGAAGCCATGCCAGGTCCCTCCATATACTGGAAATAGGTCAGGCATATGCAGAGTGAAACAGTGGACTTACTGTCCTGTTCCAAACTGCTGTATTCAGATGCAGAGTTGCTTGGAACGGACCACCAAATAGCATAGATTGCCTGACCTCTCCTTATAGTCCCTATTTCCTCCCTTTCTTTTCCCTGGTTCTTCCCCCTTTACCACTCTCATCCCCTGCCAAATAAATTCTGTCAATTAGTTTTTATTTTTTCCACTGGTCCCAGCTTTGCTATATACATACCCACATTTGGTATTTCTGATAATGCTAAATTAGTGACCTTGGCAATGCACAGCAATACTGGCATGGTTATCCTGGTGCTGCTGGCCTTGAGCAATAACCCTGAGATTAGCTTGGTTGGTTAGAGCCTGGTGCTAATAATGCCAAGGTTGTGGGCTGAATCCCTGGAGGGGCCATGGACTGAAGAGTTGGACTTGAAGATGCTTGTGAGTCCCTTCCAACTCAGAATATTCTTTGAATCTGTGAATTGCACTCCCTGAGGGGTTTCAGCAACCCCTCCAAAGGTTTCAGAGGCTTACCCCTTTCTCATGTAACTCCTCTTGTTCACTTGTGAGATCCAGATGTCCTTCACAGAGTTGTCTGTATCTATTGTCAGCTTTTCACAGTCATGTGTTTTATCCAGTGGTCTTCTCATGTCATGTACAGTAGCTTCTCATGTCCAATTCAATTAGATTAACCTTAGTCAAGGGCCAAATAAGCAGCACAGACATCTCAGAGATATCAGTGCTCTCCAAAGCTTAAAGGAAGGGCTTAAACTGCTCTCAGAATCAGACCTGTCACTACCTTGCATTGGTATTTGTTCATTACTAACAAGATTTTAGGCAGTGGAGAGCTTGTTTATTTGTATTTCTAGTTCCATTATTTCCTCTGAAAGACTATAGAAAATATAGACAGCTACAACAAGGTGAATGTCCTAATACTGTATGATTATATCAGCTCATATCTAGTAGCACTTGAGGAAAAAAGAGAAATAACAGAGAAAGAAATGAGGGAATCCTTGGCTGACACATAGAAACGATAATAAACCCAACTGTCTGGAGTTGAAGAAGAGACCCAACAAATATTGGATACCCAGTACAGGACTTCAAAGGGTGGATCAGATGGATCCTGACAAGTAGTATGGGATATCACTGAAATCTCGAAATAGAGTTAGTTAGATATGTAGAAAATGTAAGAACTCTCTTTGTCAAGAGCACTAATCAAGCGGAAAAATGCACAAGGTAACTGGAACTAACTTGATGTTGTTCTCCGTTTCAGACAAACAAATAATAGGAGTATTAATGCTTCACTGATATGTTCTAGAACCTTTTGGTTACCTTTTATTTACTAGAAATCAAATGAATTTATACGCTCCCATACCACAAAAACCAGAAGTATGACTGGAAGCCTGTTGTGGAAAGCAAAACCCACACATCCAGGGGTCATATGCTTCCCATGGGCTTAGAATTAAATTTTGGAAATGATTGAGTAGACACCGATGTTTGACAGGGGGAATGCAAAAGGCAGTTTGTGTAAGATCACAGGTGTCATCAGATTTTTTTTTTACAGCATTCTGTCTCAAGGACTGATGAGGTATTTTCCTTCTTATTTTTATTTTTCCTTCAAGTTTTCTAATTCAACTAGTCCTTCACCGTATCTAATATATTTCCTTTCAGAGAATTTTTAAAGAAGATAAATATAACTTCTAGGGTGTGTTTGATATGGGTATTTACCTCACTTCTGTTATATATTTTGTTGTTATTCCCTTTGATTATTTAAACAGTGATGTGCAAAAAGGTAAACATTTCATTTGTAGGTGAAGAAAGACAAATAAAAGATGACTCCTGATAACAGAAGAAGCCACACTCCACACTGGATGGCCTTTTGGAATATTGTCACAAAGAAATTACAGAGAAGCTCAGGGAAGAACTGATTATCCTACTGTACTACATACACCCCCGTCCATGATGTAGTCAAGAACATAATGAAGAATTACAGCACATTAACTAAGTATTCAACATGAAGTCTCTAGTATAGCAAGAAGTAAACAACAAGAAAAAATCTAAAGGAAATTGTTATGAAGATTGAACAATCTTAATGACACACAATCTATTCATCAGTGAGCTTTGAGCAGAATGAGCAGGTAAGTTTTGAGCAGGGGCTGTTTCACTTCACATATGGCTTCTTAAATTTTCAGATGGCAGTTATTCCTCCTAAAAATAAAGTATTAAAAATACAAGCTTCAGAAAATAACATATACTCCACTGCATAGTATTACCAATTCATGGTCATATTGTGATCAACAAATATGTTCACATATTTCTTCTCCTGCTTACATTTTAGAACATGAAATTTCAGTTTATCTGAGAAATTCTTACTAGTCTATAACAGTGAGAGACAGACAATTTATTCATTCTATTTCTTTTGTCTCTTCAAATGCAGCCCTTCTTAAAAACAATCTTTTTGTATTTTTTTTTTAAGATATTGATTATATGTCCTTAGTGTAAGACCACCATATTAAACTAAATCAGTGCCAAAAAATATTTGAGAGATACCATCTTCCTCTGTGTTCCATATCTCCAAGTTTTGTGATCAAACAGCAAAAGAGGCATATAATGTACACCTATCAGTAGATTATGCAGTGAGTTCTTTGATTTTCCTTTGTCAGGCTACATACCTTTAACAGCATTTTAAATTCTTTTTTTTTTCATTTTTAAATTTAAATTGTTTTTCTTTTCAGTAAACTACTATGTGTCATTGCTCTTACAGTATTTTGGAATGTTGGCTAACTATACTTTCAGTGGCTATGGTAGCTCTGCAAACTAAGATTATAATCAAGGGAGAAACAGTCTCTCATACCTAACATTCTATAATGTCAAGAAAGGCTAAAAAAAAAATATGAGCATCATGTGGTTTGTAAATCTGTCTTCAAGTGTGTTGTTCCATAGACCGTGTTCCTGATATGTAAACGCACTGAACAAATAAATATCTGTCATGTCTGCCATCTGTGCTAAACTCATCAATACCCCTTTTAAGAAAAAAAAAGTCATCTCTCCAAAGCAATTCTACCAGGGCAGAATGTTCATTTCCTAAAACATTTATCTGAAAAGAAACAGATAATATTTCTACAGAGTATTTATTTTGTTGAGGGTTTTGTGGGGTTGGGGTTTTGGGGTTTTTTTCTTGTTTGTTTGTACTAGGGTTTGGGGTTTTTTTAGAACTGAATTATTCATTCAGCTCATGAAGCAGAATATTGTTGTCATGTGGGTAGGAAATTTACTTTTTTTTATCCTATGACTTACTTTCATCAACTCTGTCATTTGCTTTGTTAAATTCTACACATCAAAGCATGTTTATTTCAGAGTTGTTGCATCTAGAATGAGTTTCTTCTCTGTCACCAAAATGCTGTCCATCATCTTTCCTTGATGCTCTTCATGGGCAGTGTTGTAATATTTACTTGATCTAGCATGAACAATGAGTAAAAATGGATGTGACAGTGGAGAAATATTTGGAAGCATGATCTCACAGGAGTGAAAAAATGGGCAAGGATTTAGAATAGAAAACCATGCCTCTGATGATCTGATGCACACCCATTTCAGGAGGGAAAAGCAAGTGTATGTGGTAACAAACCAGACAGTAGGCAATGGAGAGGAAAGAACTCCTGACAAAAATGGAGGTAAAATATCTAGATTATGTCAGGTAATAAATGGAGTGGAAACAGAACTCTATCAATGGAGTGCACAAAATGTCCCCCATAAAAAAACCCCAGACTTTGAAATAATGAACTCTGAACACTTTGTTAACTTTATAGTGAAATCAAAATGTAAGAATATCTATAACACCCTCCTGACCTATTTATAAAAAAACCCTGTAATTTTTGTAACATAGAACTGCCTACGAAGATCATTTCACTGTAGTAAACCTTGTTTTATTCCTTGAGAGTTTGGTGGAGTTTTTGTTCATATATTTGTTTTTTTTCTCCTCTTTTGAGGTTGGAAGCATTAATAGAGTGGCATAATGTGAATATTTTCACAGAAGAGGGATGGAAGAGATGAGGAATAATCGTGCTTGGATAGCCTCCCCAAAAAAATACAACCCTCTTTTGATATAGAAGCTATTAGTTCCCTAGCTATAGGTCTTCCACAAAAGTCCAGCCATCACTCCAGCAAAAGAGCTGTCCTTCTAGAGGAGTCCATCCATCAACTTTCTTAAGAAAGGCCATTTAATATATTCATCCTTTTCTCCACCTAACTGCACTCACAGATCTACTACCACAGATCTTTGAAAACTGATCCATCAATCAATGCCTTCCATGATTTCTCTTTTCTTTACTCACTTCTTAATCTTATTTCTCCACAGTTTGCACTATTGCAGAAGAGGGGACACTGAACAGCTGAACAAGTCACTACATAAAGATGAAATAGGGAAACAAGCAAAACTAAAAAAAACCTTTCCAGAGTAGTACAACCATTGTAACCAAATTAGAATCAAGTCTCAGGGGTGCCAGACCAAAAGACATGACATTTACATGGGATAAAGAAACATATTTCACTCATCAATTCACAAATTTACAAATAGTTTTATTAGATTACTAATAATTTATTAAAAATGTATTGTTATTCAAAGTACAATGATGAGTATAATTGATATTCAAAGTACATTTTTAATCTGAAGATCTTGTAAATATTCTCTCTCCAAGAAAGGATGTGTTAGTCATCATTCGTTCACTAGAACGGCCTTTCACAGATTATGTAAAAAAATCAGAATAGTATATTTGCCACTTCTCACTAGAGAATTACTGTCACTTATTACAGGAGAATGTAGCTACTATAAAGCAATTATGTTTAAATTACATGAGACTTGAAAATCAATAAAAGCAGTGGCAGGGTTTCTTATGTATACCAAGAAATTATGATGGCAGCTGTAGTTATACATTCTTCTCAGCTTATGGTTAATTCTTCATCCTGAAAATGTTAGGTGTGTCTTGAATCCTGTAGTGTTCTCATATGGTAGGATTGCGCCAGGATTCTTGCTCTGTGCCCAGTTTACTATTCCACCATCCTGTTAAAATATGAACCAGCTCCCCAGAGAAGTGGTCACAGCACCGAGCCTGACAGAGTTCGAGAAGTGTTTGGATGATACTCTCAGGCACTTGATATGACTCTTGGGGATGGTTCTGTGCAGGGCCAGGAGTTGGACTCGATGATCCTTGTGGGTTCCTTCCAAATTAATATATTCTGTGAGTCTGTGATTCCATGATTCTGTGGTGAAATTTGCTTCAAACTTTATGACAGCCACCAAAAGTAGAAACACTTGTTAGACCAAACACTGATCTGAATAGATTTGTTCATCAAGCTTATTATTAGCTTCCAGTATCATGCCAACTCAGAGCCTCATCCTGATTTTAAGTCCAAATTCCTCTCTGTTTTTTTTATGACAAAACTACAAATGGTGTTCTTTCCTACCCCTAATGGAATGGAATAAATCCAAAAATAATTATTTCCTTTTAGGATTTTTTACAGCTGCAGGAGCAATATCAGAAAGAAACCTAAAGCAAGATAGCTGTTGAAAGCTGACCATAATGAGTCCTACTCATAGAATATTATCATGTATTTATCTTCAACAATATTCCCTTTGAGCAGGGTCTATGCTAGTAAAAACACTTACAGTGGGGGTCTCTTCCAGCTGCACTAAGGCTGGAGAGGAGAAAAAAAAGAGTCAGCAGTATTTTTTATCAATATGCATATGTTCAATTTACAATATTTTGAAGTTCTAATTTTCATAAAGTATTTCAGGAAGACTTCAGAAAAGTAGACCTCTTACAGAAGTCTCAAATTGCTGAGAGTAATCACTTCTATAAGACTGAAACGCTCCTTAATCGAGAGTCAGGATGTGTCTGCATTGACTAAACAAGTCCCTATTAACCCAAGCCCTTCCTAGTCTTTGGGAACTTCAGTTTTGTTTTCTCCTCTTAACCTTACATTCTGACCAAGGAGAGAAAGTCCCTTCTTGTTCCTGCAGAAAATACGAAAAATTTTCTATATGTATGTTTGCCTCTTTAAAAGCATAGGACATAGTACCCTACATTTAGACTTTCAGTGTTTACAGACCTCTGTCTAGTACTTTACATCTTCAGGCAAGTGCACAGCTTGTTTTATGGACACTGTCAGCTCCAGTTTGTTTCATAGCACGTTTTTCTGTCACAACTTGCTTGCAAACATACTGCCTTAGGAATGTATATTTGCGTCACATATGTTTAAATATCATAAGTGGTCTTTCTTTTGTGTTAAATTTTGCTGAGGGGGAAACATAAGTGACCAACAAATTTATCTCTTTTCCTTGCTCATTTTCAAATATCTGTTGTTTGTAATTAGGATAAAATGTCCGCTTGCGTCTTCTTTCAACCTAATATGTGACTATATATTGTGACAGCAAACTTACAGTGCTAATTGTATTTATGTGTCACATTTATCATAGAAAAAAAAATATTTTCCCCCTCAACAAATATATTTAGAATAATTACAAGTTCTCTTTCAGATCCTTTTTTATAAAAACAAAGTTGTCAAGACTGTTTGTTTGTTTTATATTCCTTCTATTCATCACAAAGCATCCTCTTTCATATTTTGCAGAAGTTTTTCTAAGAATAAAAACAGTGATCAATGACTGACTTGTGGTGCTGTACGTACCATTTCCAGTAAAATTTAGCACACTGTAAACAGTATCCACTAGTCTCAGTAGCGTAGCACTCAGTAGACAACCTTCAGAAAAGAAGCTATGCAAGCAGGTTTAGGTTGTTTGTAGTGAATAGAGATGTGAATAAATCAGATTGCACTTCAGCACCTCGATGTGTGTATTTATTAATAAAGTCACAGGGCACCATTCCTATTGTAAGAACTGTTATTACCCATATTACAAATAGCTTAGATATGTCTCAGAAAATTTCTGTTTGAAGTTCATTATAAAATCAGATCATTATAAACATGTTACAATAAATACATACAGAGAAAAATGGTTATTTAATGTAGCAATTTTTTTTTGGTAGATTGTTATTGACATTATACTCCATTGTTCTGTGATGCCTATTGTGATTTCTACAGTATTGCCTATATGCAGCTGACAACTGCTGATGTTCTAAGAAAAGCAAGACTATCAAAGAAATAAAACTTGAATTTCTTCGTCAACCTCTCATAGCTTCAATGCTAGGAATATATAGAGGAATGAAATGTAATCCACTCGAGCAAACACTTTAAAAAAACAAGAGCAGACAAATGTGGCCTGTATCCTAATGTGTATCGTGACTTCTGTAACCTGATGAAAAAAGAAAGGGCACCTCAGAGTATCCTGGAATACAAAAGTCTGTGACCTTTCCCTTTCTCATACCACATCTTGCCTGAAGCCTTTGTGAATGGGAGAGATAAACAGTAACTGGCCTGTTCTATTCTTATGGAAAATACTATTAATTAATGTGATCCTTGTTCAGTGTAACTTTACAATTACAAACTGCTTCTATATCTGTCTTGTGTACCACTACTCATCTAATGGTGGTCTTCTTAGTTTCTTGTGCAATCTGTGGTAGTTCTAAGGAATTTTTTATTAGTCCAGAATCAAATAGTGTTGGTCAGCATTGGTCAGTACTGGCTGAACTGTAAATTCAGGATACTTGATTTAGATAACACTAAGTTTTGTTCCTTCTCTTAAAAAAGGAAAGGGAATGCAACATTAAAAATGTGTTATTTAACAGTATTTAGGTATTGGATTTTTTAATTCGATTGTCTCCAACTGATTTTAATCTGCTGAAAAAAGTTGGTTGTTCTCAGAGTCTGATAATTAACGTCTTCTTAAAAGTGTTTATAATATCAGTATGATAGTCTGAATATTCTGAGATGTCTTAATGTCTGTCAAACAATTCCTCTTAAGTTTTCATTGTAATTTTAACTACAGACTAGAAAGTCTGACATATATGTGATGTAAGGTGAATTTTCAAAAGTTTTACATCAAGCCTCAAAATACAAATATGTATTTTCAAATCAGAATAATTATATTAATCTTCTTTATAAAATGTCTGAAGATGTCCTCATGAAAAATGTTCCATATGAACTAATATTACTGGACTTATGAGGAATCCTGCACTTGAATTAATTAATCTGTTTCCTGGTCTTTAAAACCTTTGAAATTACTACTTAAAATCTGATGATTCTAGGTCATGGTCTCTATGACATATTTCTTTAGAGTCAAAGAATTGTCAAGGTTGGAAGAGACCTTTAAGATCATCAAGTCCAACCATCAACTCAGCACTGCCATTGTAACACCTAAACCCTATCACCCAGCAGCAGATCCAGATGCCTCTTAAGCACCTCCAGGAATGGTGACTCCACCATCTCCCTTGGCAACCTATTCCAATACCTTACCACCCTAATATGTAAGTTATCATCATACCTGTAAATATTCCTTACAGAAAAAAAATAATAAAAAAAAAAAAGTCAAACCCTCTCCCCCCCACCCCAAAATATAGAAACAAATCTAGGCCACAACACTGTCCTGCAGCTCAAATCAAAACTAATGAGTCCTATATATACATACACTCACTGAGTCTTGTTCTTCATTAACACTTAGCATTTCCCAGATGATCATACAGAATTTTGGTAGGTAATCTTCTTTTATCACCAGGTGACTTGCCAGCAGGGATCTGTACAGTCTCTCTACTATCACCCTTTCAATTCTTTTTGGAGAAAAAATAAAATATTTCAAAAATTTTTTTTCGTGGTTTGACCTATCTCAATTTCAAACTTTGCAATGGAGGTAGAATCAAAGTAAGGTCTATGTGGAAGAGCTATGTTTCAGCAAGGTCTGAAATGTGAGCTGTTATAATTCATTGAGTGAGAACAGGACAAAGAAGGAAATTATCACTGTGGATAGAAGAATGAAACTACTCCTCCTGCCTCTTCTCTACATTGCTTTATTGGAACATGTGCTTTTTATTTAAAAGATTTGACTTTATGATGTACAAAAGTGAATTCTGTCAAATAAATGATGAAAAGTTTGATCTGAGAAATGTACTGTGTAATGCACCTCAGCAAAAAGAAAGCAAAGTAAACCAACTCAATAATGTAGATGGAATGATCCACTGAAAAGAAGACATAAACTAGTTCACTTAGTTTTATGTGTTGCATTGGTGATATTCATCTGTACTCCAGAAATAAATGTCTTAACCTTCCTTCTCAAAACTAAATAAAAAATTATTAGATTTATCAAACGAATTTAGGTAACTTGATTCTCAGCTCTGCAGTGCCTAAAGATTAGCTGACATAAGACCTTGCATTAAAAGAACAGCAAAGAAAAAAATGTTTTGACTGTGATTTCCAGCATCTGTCAGCTACTAAAAAGCCTGTAAGAAACAACAGAGAAAAGACTTTCACTATTTTTCTCTGTGCCTCTCTGAAAAACTGGGTGAATCTCAAACGTTGTTATTGACTTAGGCACATAGTTTGCTATTTTAATCTAAAAGAGTGGTTTGCATAATGTCCTAAATGGGCTGTTAGTGCTGCTTGTCAGGCCTCTGGCGCTTTGTGGCTTTATGCAACTGACTGCCCTGTGTGCGCTTTGAAGCTGACTTTGTAATCAGAATGAAAAGTATTTTAAATCTTCCCACTGATGCTGGGTCGTTGCAAAACCAGGTGGCAAATTTCATGGATACCAGAGGTGAGTAGAAAATAGCACTACTTACAAAAGAATAGGTTTAATGTTATTTGTTTAATTTAAAATATATAAGGAGCAGGTTGCAACAGTAAAAATTTTGACTAGATATAAGGAAAAATTAAATCACAGAGACAGCACTGCAACAGAGTATTTGTAATTTCAACCCTTGTAAATACTGACAATTCAGCTAGACAGCTGAAAAACCTTACCTAACTT
Organism: Oxyruncus cristatus; assembly: GCA_013399855.1. Taxonomy (NCBI): domain Eukaryota; kingdom Metazoa; phylum Chordata; class Aves; order Passeriformes; family Cotingidae; genus Oxyruncus; species Oxyruncus cristatus. Next base: position 109,907 of record VXAY01000863.1, read on the forward strand.
CAAGCTAGCCGGCTTCTAAGAATACAGACTAGATAACTTCCAACTGTCTCTTTCACCTTATATTATTCTATGAGTCAGAATAGGCTTTCCACAAGGAGGTTTTAAACCCTAAAATATCTGTTTTCAGGATCCGAAATGGCTGTGGTAGGATTTAGATGCATGGTCAGGAAGAGCTTTGACCTTGGGTGTCTACCAGAGCTTTAAACCCTTAAGTTTTAGGGCTTTTCTAACTTGTTCTACTGAACAGCAGAAGCCATACTGTAACTAAATTGCAGCTTAGTTAGTCTAAGTCAATTTAAACTCTGGAATTGTATTTTAAGGTCTATAGTCACTAAAAAAAAAAAAAAAAAAAAAAAAAAAAAAAAAAAACAAAAAGAAAAAAAACCACCCCAAAAAAACCCCCCCAAAAACAAACAAAAAAAAAAAACCAAAAAACACCAAGCCCCCCCTCACAACCCCCCCAAAACAAACAAACAAACAAACAAACCCCCCGAACAAACAAAAAAACCCTGAACCAAACACCAACACCAACACATACACATCCACACACAAACACAAAATCTAAAAGAAAAGAGATCTCCTAGAAGTGCATTAGGAAAATTATTAGTGTTTGCAATAGCCATACAGCTGTATAGAAATACACCCAAGATAACCAACCAGGAACAGAAGAGAAGAAATATGTCCATCATCCTTCATCAGATATATACTTCAATTCTGAATTGGGAAAGGGTAGCCATTTCAGCTATTTCTTGTCACGAAAAAGTAAGCTTAAAGAGAAGTGACTATCACTTTTAAAACACATCAAAGGAGGACATGGTGGAAAAATATTTAGGGCGTGGAAGGTTTAGAGTTGATGCTCTCTTTCCTTAGAGGATTGAAATATATTTTTCATTTCTTAGACTATTTCTCTGACCTCTTATCAGTGGATTTATGATTCACTATGCCAGAGAGATAATATCACTGTAGCCATATGGATACTCTGTTTATGACTGCTTATGCTTCTGGTTCCCCAGATGTGGTAGACATGTGGCCTGTGAGTTCTTCTAACACTAGTGTGTGTGTATATATATATTCATAGAATAAAAACTTAAAGGAAGGTTATTTTGGAAAAGCAAATTTTATTGTTACAGTATATTATTTATTCAAAACTACTTTCCCTGGGCTTCAAAATTTGTGGATTACTGGTCTGCTCACATCTTACTCTAACTAGATAAAAGGAAAAGGAGAGTTCTACATTAGGCAAGAAGTTATAGCAATGCTTTTATTCAATTATTAGAAAGGAATAGAATGTTAAGAATTGTGCTAAAAAATCATATGTTCTTTGCATATGAAAAGTTTTTCTAGTCTTTTTGCAATACAGAAGGTTATTAGATGATGTCTGTTTGGAATACATATTTTTCTGTCAGAAGGACCAGATGTCTTGCATCTATGAGTCTTAAAAGTCACATAGATCTCAGGAGACCCTGGCATACATCTTGATGTGGAGAAACACACAGCAAAACCCAACAAAAGCAATAAAAATAACATTTGTAGGATATTTTTGTTATATCATCCAACCAATTTTCAAATATGTCCAGAAACTTTGGGTCACATCCCAAGCTTATTTTTCCATCAGCTTCAATATTCTGTGTATCACACTGCAGTTACTCAAGAGCCTACTAAAGAAATTCAACAGATTAAAAATCAAACAGCTGTTTATAAATTTATGTCTGTCAAATCCGTCTTCTAATCAGATTGATATCAAGAACGTAACAAAATCCAGAGGAAACCCACAAGCTAAAATTTGTTTCACCTTCTTTAATTCCTTAATAATACAACTCATGCAGTTTTACCTCTGAAAGGACGTTTACAGTTTATTTTAAAAGGTCAGTATTAGAAAATGAGCCTTCGCATTAGCTAATGTTAGCACTTTTCAGATTTTTCAAAGTATACTAATCACCTGCAAAAGTCAGTAAAAACACTATTCAATGTCATGATAATCAGTTTTCAAACAAAAATGCTAGTCTCAGCCTTTCATCTAGTTGTCTACAGCTAGTATGGTCTTCCATTATCAATAGATAATATCCAATATAAACAGATTCATTAGCTTGAAATTAACACTTTGTAGATCAGAACAGGGTATACTAACTGATTTAAAAAATGCATGCTATACTAACTAATGTATCTGAACAACACCCACTAAATATGCATTAAAATGAAAACCCCAAAATCCCCAAATCCCAAGGTATTTGAAGATTTAGAAATGCTACTTCTGCAGGCTGGTCATGTCTCAAAGGTAAGTACATTAGTCTTCCACAGTTCTCTGTCAGACTAGTCAGGACAAAGAGGGTGGGAGATGCTTATGTCTTAAAAAATGACAAATTCTGGAGTAAAAATAGATATTAGGAATTCACTGTCTATGTCTCCGCACATCTTTTGCTTACTCAGTTTGCACACAGGGGACATGGTGACTTAGTGTCAAGTAGGTAGCAGGAGGTCTGTGTCTAGCTGTCATTGTCAATAAATCCTTGTTAAATGTAATATTGTTTCATCTCGGGAGCAGAGGAAGGAGAATTCTGCGTAGTGGCACCTCTGATCGTGATTCCCAATACTTTCTTTTGGAAGATAGGAGCATCAAATGAACAAGAGGTTATTTTAATGATTATTTTATCATTATTATTGCCTAGCCTTAGCTTCATGTGTTTGTCAACTTGATATCTTGTAGTGCATCATGACACAATGGTGCATCAACACTGGTGCTTCACACTTTAAGATTTTTTTACAAGACTATGTACTATGGAAAAGGCTAGTATAAAAATAGAGTTACTTAGTGCAAAATACCAATTGATTTGGAATTGTCAGCTTTCTTATCAAGAGTGGCAAAAGCTCATTTATTTGCACCTGATGAAGGACTTGGGATGAATAAGGTCACCTGACACTTTGATTGGAAATATAATATACTATCCTATGCTGAGTTAATATATATTCACAGCATAACATGTGTCTACAGTAATTTTTTTAATCTTCACTCAAAGAGCCTGCAGCTGTTGAGCACCTTTTTCAAAGACATACTTTACAGCATCTGTTTAAATTTTAAAGAACTCTTTACTTATCACGTTTTTATTCTTGAAACTTGAAATTCAAGCAGTCCATTTTTCCTCATACTGAATTACTATCTACTCATACATGCTGTGCTGCTGATTTAGAAATTAATAGTATGCAGCAATTATCTTCTAGTTAAAACTATGAAATGGTAACACACCACATAAAATACATACATAATGAATTAATTTTCCTTTGAAAAACTGTAACCCCCTTGAAAAATTTCAATTGCTAGCAAATTAGTTTTAATCATTTTCCTTTTCACTGATCTTTTCAAATTATTCTTTGCTGGTTTACACCCTAACCCAATACTTTTCTTAATTCTTTGCCTGACATGCAGGCATCTTATACCTTGGCCCCACTTGTTTCTATAAAACTCAGACTATTTGTATATGCTGGAGTTGGAAAAAATCACCTCTTTAAAAAAACTTTTTCTTATGCTGTTCCAACAGCAATGGAAATAGTAGTATTGGGAAAGAGGTGTGATGGATGAGAGTAGGGGACTGCTACATTGCCTCGTACCGCTGTCCTTGTGTGCTAGTTCTATGTGGGGTTCCCAAAAGAAAATGTATTCTCTATCAGGCTGAAACTTTACAAGAAAGCAGCAAGAAAAGCAAGTCGGGAGTTTACATAATCACAGAGTCCTGGCAAGTTGTATGACAGCCATAATGAGAGAACCTTCTTTCTTTACCTCTGCAAGTAGCTATTGGAAGTCAGAGAATGTGGTTTACATTTGGATGGGAAACAACAACAACAACAATAAAAATAATAATAACATTAAAAACAATAAAAATCTATTCAAAATATGTATCTGACACTGTGAGAAAACGATGCATTTTGCCTGTCAGGAAATTTTCTTATTGAATGTGCTTGGTTAAGTGTTTAATAAATTTAAACTTGATAAAATCCAGCTTCCATTGGAATAACCATGGCCGTTTCAAAATGAAAGATACTTGTGGGAGTATAGACAACACTCTCTTGATTAACACAACCCTCAGAAATTATGAAAACTTTTTCAGGCTCTTGCTAATGACAAGCAGAGAAGAGCTTAAAACTGGCTTCCTTTGTCTGTGGTGAACCCCTTCATATGATTTAGGTTGAGTCATTTGTTTCTTTTTCTTATGTCTTCCAGCTTAAGCTATGAGCAAAAGAACATATCGGCGTGAGCTCAAGAGAAGGCAGCCCAGCTCTGGTCACAAATTAATAGTTTCCTAACAGGATCTGAACATCTAGGGTAGGAAACTGTCTAAAGCCCTCAGTGAGGAATTGCTCGGTTATTTTATTTCTCATTTCTACCTACTTCTTTTGCCTTTTATTTCTGTTTTCATTTTACTTTTTCACTGAGTTACTCAGCCTGTAATAATCGATTCTTTGTTTTTCTTCTGCTGCTGAGTAATTTACCTGATATCGTCTACAAAATTGTTCTAAAAGGAAGCAGTTGGAAAAAGAGAGAGATCGGCATGGATCACTGTATTTTCAGGATCATTACTTTGAACTTCATGATGTTCTAACTCTACATCTGTTACATTACCCTTATAAATCTATAGCAATTTTATTACTCTTGGCTTCTAGGAAAGAGAGTAGATGATCATAGGAATCTAGGCAAAGAAAGATGTCAAGATCAAAAAGTAGGACTATACCTCACTGTAACTACAGATAGTTGTGGAGCAACTGCGGGAAGTATCCGTGCAAATTTAATATGTGCTGAATTTTTCTCATTCTAAATTCTGACTTCAAACAAGACTGCTTTATGGTTTCATTAGAAAGTGTTTTAATTTACATTCCTGTAACTGATGTTCTTTTATTGTGCATTTTACTGCCTTTTCAATAACTGTGGTCTTTAAAATATAGAATGTTAAACTAAATGCTCATAAATACATGTATGGAATATACTGGTAAGATCCATGTTGTTTGGAGTAACAGTATTAGAGTGTCAAGTTCCCCACAAAAGTTACTGTTAAAAATACAGTTAAAATAGATTCACAGAACACTTGCATATTTTTCACATAGTATTTATAGTAGAAAGATTGAACATTTTAAACTCTGTGAAGGGAGAATACATCTAGTAATTTGATACCTGACCAAACTGAATGTTCTTTTCTGAAATTAAATTTCCCTTTACTACCCTCAATATTAAAATATAATTTGGAACTGCACAAATGCTAGAAAGGTAAGGCAAACTGTTGTAAATGAAATATGAATTTGAAATTTTTGTCAGGTTTTTAAAAAAGGAATTTTATATAATGAATTAATAGTGGTGACATTTCTAGTTAATCATAAACGTGATGATAATGAGCATAAATCCTGTGAGAATTTTAAGAAGGTGGTTTTGTTATGCTTCTGAATAATTGCAGTATTAATTTTTTATTTAGAGCTGTTTGAAGTTCACTCCTGTCATTGCTAGCAACTTTTGAAGATTTTCACCTATATAATTGAAGTGAAATACTAACCCATCAGTAACTATAAAAACAGTCTCAGCATGAAAACAACGTGTGGCTTTTTATGATTTACTTAATAATACTGTAATACCATCATAGCATTGTAAACTATGTTCTCAAAGTTCTTGAATTATAATTTGAAATAACTTCTATATCTCATTGCTGAGCTTGTCTGATACTTTTTATTTTTTGAACAACAACATAAAGCTATCACAATTTTTCTTTCCATATATTATAAACTTTTCTTTAAATATCTGTTTGGATTTAATTCTTCACTGCATTTGTGTTCCAGGGTAAATTATATTTAGGTATAAAAATTCAAAAGCAATCTGTGTACATATAAAATTTTTTTAGGAAGTTTATAGGGAGATTGGGGTTTGTTGTGTTGTTGTTTGTTTTTTCTGTGTGTCTTTTTAATAAATTGTAACACTGCTGTATTTCAAAGTAGCAATTTGACATTTGAAAGAAGGGATTTCTCCCTGTTGGCTCTCCTATAAAAATCTTCTTAACTGTGAGTGGGTCATTGCAAGAACACCAAGTTCAATTCAAATGTATACCAGCAAAAATCCAAACCAGAAAAAAGTATTTGCTTTCAGTCCAACTCATGGTTGAATACGTGACTACTTTCTTGGAGATATTGATTTACAGATATCAAATATACAAAGATAGGATCCTTACTTTATTTCTGATCCAAATCCAGTGAACCAGATGACAGAAAAAAAAAGGAAATCTTTGAAAACACAGACTGCCATTTTTGAACCAGTCATTTGAAAGTACTTGCTACACTCTGAAAAATGTTACAGACATAGAGAATAACATCAGAATGAAAGTTGGTGTTCTCCTTTTTGTTTTCTGGTTTTGAGGAAATATGGCTCAGTGCATATGTTTTGCTGTGGTGTAGCATATCGTTGCTAATTTTATGGGCTTGAGGGATTTCATTGCATCAAAAATGTGTACTCATTATCCACAGAGATGCTATCCACTCTTAAGCACTCATGTTATAGCTAACAAGAAGAGCTAAATCTATCACCCATCCATCTAGGTTTCATTTATTGGAGGTTGGACTAGATGACCATCAGAGGTCCCTTCCAGCCCAAAACATCCTATGACTTAGTTTCAGCACAATTTTTTAATGGAAACTTTCTTTTCTAGTTAGGATATAAATATTTAAATAAAGTAGTATCTTTTTTAAAATAATCAACCTTCCACGGGTGTATAGATGGTTCTTTTCTAAAGGAGAGCAGAAACTTAGTAAATTTGCAGGTGAACTTCTAACATACAGCAGCTACTGGAATGAGAAGCAGCACCTATTTTTACAAAATATGTGTTACATACAGAAGTTCAGAGACTGACTTATCCCTAGAGTAAGGTGATACTTGATGAAAAATGGCCATTGGTGACTACATTGAGAAGGACAAAAAGGTCAGCCATGACAAATGTTGTATTCAATAGAGAAATAAAACATATTCTTTCCTTCTTCCTTCTTAAATATGATGTGATTTGCATTAATGAACATGGATTTAAAAAATTTTCACAGTGTACTCGGTGACATTTAGACACTTGGAGTGAGAAATCCTACATAAAAACTTTTGATTTGTAAATATTGAGAAAATTGTCACTTGCTTTATTCTAACAAAAGTTACAAATATACTTTGCAAAAATCTGTGGTAGGTGGTGTTAGTAGTAAAGGAATATTTGTGGGAAACTGTGTATTTTTCTGCAGATAAGTTTCATTCTGATAACATCTACAAGAAGACACCACATGTGATATCTTACCTCATGCTTTAGAAGTCAGGTTGCACGGCTAATTAAATTTTTTTAATCAAATTTTGAGAAAGAAAATTTCAAAGCAGGATATCCAGTAAAAAAAAAAAAAAAATTCAGTGACAAATAAATGAAGATCAAGATACTTAGGAGTGATGAATAAAGGAAGTATGAAGCATATTCTCAGAACATTACCCCCTTGTTAAATTGGTTTAGGAATGATGCCTATAGATTGAGACACTCAAGAATCCTAGATATTTTGAAGCATTATTAGTTATTCAAACATGTTCATCTAAGAATCTGAGCAGACACATGGGGAAAGACTGATTCATAGGATTCACTTAGTATGCATGATATGG
>VXAY01000863.1:124903-165522 GCA_013399855.1 Oxyruncus cristatus
TAATTCTTTTTTCTCCTCCTTTTTTTTTTTTTTTTTTTTTTTTTTTGGTCTTTGATACCATTTAAGCTTTTCAGATTTCATATTCTGGTTTTCCTGTCCATGCAAACTTTGAAAACTCACAAGTAGACTCACATTCGCAACTCTGTAGAATTCAAAAGATTTTGTTTTACTTTCTTCTCCAGAAACTCTTTGTTGGTATTACAGATTTTTCTTTTTCAGTGTAAAGTCCATTTTTACTGGACATCATCAAGCTCATTGGAGAATTTTATCATTTTATAAACATAGGGAAACTTCAATCAGTGTAACGTCTCATAAAAACCTAGAGTATAGTTCTCAGCTGATGTTCCTCTCCCATGTCTATTTACTGGTATTTGTCACTTAGGAGGATTCTTTAATTATGGGAAATAATGAGGAAAAACCTTGCTGATTGACTTGAAAAATTTTACTTGTGACTACATATATAAAATTCAGGGAGAAGATGGGTGTCATTACATAGAGTAGCTTTTCATGCATAAGAAAACATGAGATTGTCTAAATGCCTTCTAGTCTCGTACCAAAACTAGAATTTACAGGCTCAGTTGTTGATACACTGAAGAAAGCAAAACTGTTCTTCCATTTTCTCAAGAGTACTTCAGGGAAGCTAATATAAAAATTTCTCCTAAGTGTAAGCATGTGCTACAGCATAAGATATACAAGTACCTACAGATTTTCCAAGCTACTTAGCAAATTCTTTTGTTAGACTAAACCAGATGTTTCTCTGTGCAGTGAATTCAAAGTCTCTTTCTGGGAAATAAATGAGATCAACCTCTTAATAGAATATCAGCCTAAAAGATTTTGCTGTATGATCTTCACTATGTACAGTCCTTTCTCTCTTGTACAACTTCCAACAAGGGCAAGATGTTCAAAACTTGCTGGTCAGGCTTATATTTTAATTATTTTGTAATGCTTTTAAATTGGATCTCTAGCAACCAACTGTTCTTTCTGACAGGATTTCTTTTTTTAAAACAAGTCATGACTTAAACCATTTGTTAGATATAAAAAAAAAATTATTCTATGTCCTCTAGTAGCCATTTGGATTCCAACTTTCAGTTTCCACCCTTTTCTATAGACAAAAACATATTACTGCATCCCGAGTGTCTTACATAGCACTGCTTGCTAAAATCATCCTGAAAGTTATTTTACTATGATGGGCACTTTCAAGCTGAAGTATACATCTAGAAATATATTTGTGAGAGAATGTTTTACAAGGATATCTTGGTGACAGTTTTTCACAATAAAGACAAAAACAAGAAACAAAGACAATAAATTAAAAGCTCAGATATAGAAACCGCAATGAAAAGTGGCTTTCTAAGAAAATAACAAACCCCAAAGCTCTTGGGTCACTAAACAGTTGGGACTTGAAAGAAATGGTACAGCACAGACTTGAAGAAGTTCAAGCACCTTTGGTCTGTGCATGTGTATGTGTTTGTATATGACAATGTGTTTGCGTGTGGGATTCACTATTTTTCCTCCAGCTGAACTGCCCAGCAAGTTAGAACTGATCAGAATCTGGAAAAAAAACAGGGTCAAGATTGAAGGCTGAACAAACAGAGCCCAAGGTGGGCGGGGACTCCGGGCAGATACGATCGGTACAGGCTTGTCAGGGTTTGGGAGGCCTGCAGATGTTTCTGTGTCGATGGATTAAGGGAATTTTTGGTGTGGAGGAAGTGATAAAACTTGGGAATTCCTGACCTGATAAGATGGAGAAAAGGAAGAAAATTTTTCTGAGCTGTTCATGGCTGTGAGTGCTGATGCTGTTTATGTGAATTCCAGGAGGATCTTTGCTCTCTGTGTCAATCTGTACAGCTGTACATCTGTATTGTGTGCATGTGTATCTCTATTTGCGGAGTACATGCTCAAACTTGCTGCCATGGGGACATCCCAAGAGGAACAGCAGCAAATAGACTGGGAATGAGAGATCCCCTTAATCCCCTAATGTTTGGCCTGATATTAACAATATTAATAAATACCAAAATATTACTCATTAAAAAAAATTCATTTAAATGAAAACTGTAATCCAAGAATTGGCAAGAAAATAGTAAAATATTTGTGAAATAAGAATTCCCATTCCTGAAAACATAAACAAATTTAACCCCAGTTTCGGGAGTCAGCAAAAATTTTAAGTCATTACTCTACTACTAATTAGACCGTAATGTCTAGTGAAAAAATTGACTTGTAGCAATTGGATGCCCTTGGTTTGGATTGTGATATTCCTAACTCTGCCTACCATTGAAAAAGTATTATTTCATTGCATGTCTTTGAAACAAAGGATAATGAAACTTTAAAGCTTGAATAAAAGCTTTTACCTGAATAACTAGTTTAGATGTGTTGAAGCAGACAGAGTAAGTACAGAGCATTTAATGAAGTTAAGGGTTTTTTTCATAATACTGGTCTTTGACCATTAGTTACAGCAAAACATAAATAATATCCTCAGGCTTGGATTCAGGTATTTTGACCTTCTCTTGTATTTTCTACACAGGATTGTAAAGAGGACTTAAGAGACAAATAATATCTGGATACAGTATATTTTAGTAACATCATTACCATGTATGACCTATTACCATGTATTTTAACCTAATATATTGTACAGGAAAAAAAAAAGTAGATCTAAACTCATGTCACAGGCAGATGATGTTTGAAAAGAGCATTTTTCAAAGTCACTCCCTCAGGTTTCTAATATGGTTTTTAAGTAATAAATAATTATATATAGTATATATTCTGTGCCTTCGTAGACTTTTTTTTTTTTTGCTAGTGTCATCTTATAAGACAGATGTTCCATTTTCCTGCCTGTCTTTCTGCTTGTTCCAGTTCAGTTCATCTTCATGACCACAGAGAACCAGAGCTGTACACAGAATTTCAAATGAGTTCTCAGTGGTCTCATTTATTAAAAATGTAGTACTTCTCGATTCCTGGTAAGTATCTGTCTTGGAGTATTCTGGCTGTATGAACTGCTGTCATGCATACCCTCAGTGTTTCCAGTATTGCCAACTAATGAGCAAAACAGCTCATAGAATTTTTAATAGAACTTAAGACTGTAATTTTGCATTTCTTACGCAAATATGCTTTCTAATTTTTATCTTCTGTTTCTGCAGTTGTTTCTCTTCTGTGATATCTTGTTTCTCTGTACTGTATGAACTTAGTGACTTCAGCAGATTCTATTACTATACTACCAACTTTTGTGCCATGGTGACTAATTGGGATATTAATAAAAAACTAGGTGAAAAAACAACTTTTGGTCTGAAGGAAGGGATATGGAAGAATGGGCATGTTAACCTTAATTACTTTTCAGAGATATTGTCAGTGTCCCTGACTGTTAGTTCTCTTACATTCTAAGCAGTAAATGTACATGTAGACTGTCCAAATTACCTTTAATAGAAAAGGGCAATAATTCTGTGACAGACAAAACTACCATAAGGTGAATTTGCACAGAAAAAAGTTTTTGTGGGTAAGAACATTGTGCATTTGTTTACCTTTGTTATCTAAATGCCTGAGTCTTTTATTATTCTTTTCCATACAAGAATCATAATACTCTCATCTAAAAACACAAATGGGTATTACATTTCTAAATGTTATTTATATTACAGTATTAGTGTTCTGAATTAAACAACACACGGAATGGTGTCATATATTGGACTCATAGTGTCAGATGGTTTTCTTGAATTAATATTTTTAATTAAACAAGTATTAATTTCAAGTAAATACATTTGGATTTTAAACGAGTAAGACTGTTTAAAATTAAAATATAAAAATGAGAGTGACCTATTTTCTTAACTTCATGCTTAAAAAAGTCTACAGTGAACCTTAAAGTTAATAAATCTTTAGGATAATTCCATGGGAAGTCTGAGACTACACATATCTCCTTCAGTCTTTATATATATAGTGGAAGTTAACCAGCTCTGAACTGATGATTCTTTCACAGAAGTACACCAGGTTTTTTTTGCTAGGTAAGAGAATCATGCTGAGGATTATCCTAAAACCAGAAAAACATAATTCAGTTTTCAAAATAAAGCTACTTAAAATTAAGATAAGCAAGCTGGAATTATGTAAAAATATAGCAAAATCTCAAAAAAAAAAAAAAATTAACAGAGCATAGAAAACCTGTTAACGGAGATGAGTATAAAAAATCAAAGCTGGCAAGACCATAATTTTTTTATGGTCCACCAGCTGCATGACTGACTAGAATTGAATGCTTGTTTCATTTTCACAGTCTGCATTATTGTTTCAAAAATAATGTAACCATACATTTTATAACTGATTACAATACATGTACAACTCTTAGGAAGAATGCATATTAGGAAGCAAACAGTAATAAGAGTAGGCCACATCAATACAGTTTTAATTCTAAACTATGTAATTGATGAAGTCTTATTTTGCCAGTGTTCGCCAAGTGTATCAATGCTTGTAAGTTGTCTTGATATCCAGAGCTGAAAAACAGTGTGCTGAAAAACAGTGTCCGTGTATAGAAGCAGTATTTTACAAAATGATATGTTTGACTGTACCTTCTTTCCTCCTCATGTGGCTTGATGCTATAGGCATACTCTATCTACACATAAATATGGGTATTTTATAAGTGGACAGAGAAAAATCTGGAAAACAGCTCTTCATTTCCATACTCACATGCCTGTTTCTACTTCCTCATAACTACACCAAGGAGTGGCTATGCAAAATGAGGAGACTAAGGAGTGGAACTCACAGGAGGATAGACAGGGAGGGGTCAGTGATTAGGGTAGCAACAAGATATATGGGAAATCTTGGTTTCTTTCATCTGATGCACAGGGAATGGACTTTCCTGTTCCACAACATTCAGTATCAATGGCTGGTATGCTTCTGTAAGATGATTAGCAGCGATATGCAAACCTCCAGTGTGAAGCAGACATCACACTTTCCCCATAAATGCCTCCATCACTTATATGTCATACTCAACTGTCTTCTGGGCTATTTCTTATTCTTTTTCTGACTTATTTTCTGGATGGAGAAAAATAAATCTTGAAAAACTTAAGGAGGATGGAAAAAAAGTCTGGTTCAACTCACTTTAGCAGCAATGAAAATAAAAACTTATCATAAAGTTTCAAAATAAGCATAAGACATGTGACAAAATATTAATAAGAAACTAGAGTATAATCTGAACTAGAAAAAAATTACTGCTTACAAAATATGTGTCCTATTTACAGGGACTGGCTAAAAAAAAAAAGCAGCATGACATCTTTTTCTTCCTCATTTACAACTGATATATTTGCAAAAATGGCATTGCTCAAGTTGTTTTACCCCATTCCAAGCAGAGCATCCTGCTACACCATAGCAGCCTAGTCTTCTTTGAGAAGCCAATCCAACTTCATTGAAACTTCAAAATTAAAGACAATGAAGCATTTTAAATGAACGCTATCATGCTCAATATACTGAATCTTAGAAAATAATTACTTGTCTTGCTGAGAAGACAGCTCCAGGCAATGCAATAATTCCGTGTTAGAAGATACTGTCTTTCACAGAATACATGAAAATATAAATGCAAGTTTCTTTCTCTATAATAGTTAATATCCAGTTTTACATCAAAACTTCTGGCTTCAAATTAGAAGCTGATATCAGTGGGAATAACACAGACAATATCATCATACTGCATGGAGACTATTCATTGTTTTGTTCAGTGGTACTGGGAAAGTAAAATGTTACAATGCACATGCAAACAGATTGTTAGATTCCTGTCTAACCTTCTTACAAAACATGTATTCTTTGCATGAATGTAAATATAATAGAGTATTATAATGAAATAATATTATACCCGATCTTTTAGCAATAGAGATTTTTATTCAATTACTATTAAGGGAGTTGCCTATGATTATGGTTTCTAGATATACCAGCAAAACTTATTCTGAAATTTGTTAAACCTCCTTCCCAAAGAGGAAGAAAAAGGAGCTGGAGAAGAAGGAGAAGAAAGAGATGAAGAAGGAGAAGAAAGAGATGAAGAAGGAGAAGGAGGAGGAGAAGGAGAAGTAGAAGAAGAGGAAGCAGAAGAAGAAGAGGAAGAGGAATGAAAAAGGAAGAGGAANNNNAGTGGAAGGTGTCCCTGCCCCTGGCAGGGGGGGGAATGAGGGGATCCTTAAGAAGGATCTCCTAAGGAGGAGGAGAAGAAGAAGGAGGAGAAGAAGGGTAATGTAAAGGAAGACAACAAAAAAGAGAAACAAAACCCAAGAAAAACAAGTGATACACAACACAAATGCTCACCATCCACTGACCAAAGTAAAGCCTGTCCCCAAGCAACAATTGAACCATCCTGCTCAGTTTCCTCTAATTTATATATTGAGTATGGTGTCTTATGGTATGGAATATCCCATTGGCCAGTTTGGGTCAGCTGTCCCAGCCATTGTAAGGACTTAGAGAACAGAGTTGCCTGTCTCAAACATTGTCAAGACCACAGAAGGAACTTGTGAGATAAGCCACCACAATGGGAACTTAAACGCAGAAGGGAGGAATATGAGACCAGACCAGAAGGTGCTAATTCCAGGCATGGTGGGGGTGAGATCTGCAAAACAGTGGATGAAAATTCCCACTCTGGCAAACTTTGGGAAAGGAAACAACTGCTCATACACTTATCACCCTAAGTTATGGTAATGGCATCTGCACCCTGTGGATACCTGGAACCTGGACTGTGTAAAGGTGGCACCCCCAGAAGAATGACTCTGAGGCCCTCACCACCATGAAGCCCAGGGTGAAGATGAACCAACAGGACATGTCTTGATCCTTGGATGGTGACTACATTCTACTTGGTCTCTTACTCCTTCTCTCTCTCTCTCCCCTCTTTTCTATTTCTTTCTATCTCTCTACCTCATATTTTTTCTTAAATATAATCCATGTTATTGACTTTGGCATATGGTCTTGTTTGCACTTTAATTCGGGCACTAATTGGATCTTAATAGGTATGCTCCTTCCCAGCTTCTTGTGCAATTCCTCACTGGCAGAGCATGTGAAACTAAAAAATCTTTGTCTTAGTGCAAGCACTGCTCAGTAACAGCTGACACATCAGTGTGTTGGCAGCATCATTCTCTTACTTAATCCGAAAGAAAGCACTGTAGCACTCTCACGTGAAAAGGAGAGATTTCCTCGACTCTTAATGATTTATTTGTCTGTCAGTGCTCCAGGAAAGGTAAGACCCTTGTGGCTTACCAGTCTGTTGGTTTCCTGTGATGGGGACCCTTCACTGATGTGTTCTTCTGGATCAGAGGGTGATTCGATTGCCCTTTTCAGGGAACTATGCCAACAGCCCAGGGGAGATCCCTCAGTGGGTATTCCCACCTTATTTGAGTGTATCACCTGTAGCTGGTGACTGCCACTGCCTGGGAAGTACTCACACTAACAGTTTACAGAATAACACTCTTTATTAATAGAAAATAGTGACAGGTAAGGTTCAAAGATTTCCAGTGACAATATCTAACTGCAAAAATGTATTTAAAGCAATGTATAGACAAGCTGTAACCCCCAATAAAAGTATTGAGTGTGTATAAGGTACAGTTCTTACCCAATAGGCATCCCCATTGGGGAGAAGACAGGTTTAGCCCATTGACTGATCCTAGTAGTTACAATGGAGTCTTCCCTAACTTTTCTCCCATTCTTGACTTACTTTTATACTACTTCTTTATATTTAGGTGGAGTTTGAGTGACTTTAATCATAAATATCCTTGTTAGTGATTAGTGTAAAATTCTCTTGTTTCACTTTTAAATATACAGTCAAAAAACTCCAGGGTGAATGCCCAGTGGGGGGTGGCTGTACCTTGGAGGTTGTTAACTTTGGGATGGAAGTGTGCATTAACATTACAATTATGTTTTAAGGAACCAAATTCATCTGAGGAGACAGACTTTGCCACAGTTGTTGTCTCAGGGGCAAGACATCTCCCATCTCTCTTGGCTGACAGGTGCTAGGTGTTTTTATCAGCTGCAAAGTACCACCAAGTTAACCTCCCTGCAAGGATTTCTACAGAGCCTGGCCATGGTGTCTCCATTCTCCTCCTCCCTCCATTCCATCCCTCTTAGCAGGTGCTGACTGTTGTACAGGAAATAATTGTGGAGCTGCCAACCACATTCCATCCAGGAGTAACAGATGCGTTTCACCCTAAAATTCCTGTACCATTATAACTTCTGTTAGGATGTAAATATAACTTCTTAGTTTTCTCTAATATTTACCCCCAGCCATCTTCCCATAGACAGCTACTGGGGAAAAAAAAAAACAAACTATCACAGACAAAACCAGGGTATCAACGTACAAGTTTTTTCACTTTTACTCTTCCAGTTCTCTCTCCCATCCTACCCAGGGGAAATGAATGAGTGGCTGTTTTGTACTTAGGTGCTAACTGCAGTTAAACTCCAAAACTGCCTTCAAATGATAGTGTATAATTAAAGTTATTGGACTAAACTTTTATCTGCTATAAACTCATCATTAACTTTATTTAGAAATTTTTTGAAACATTACTTTGTTTTGCTTAAGCTAAAAAATATCAGGAAAAAATACATCTCTTTTCCAAAATATTTGTCACTGCAGTCTGGTTTAAAATGTCACATCTAGGAAAAGACAAGGACATTATAACTTTCCAAATATTGTGTTGTCATGTAAACAATTGAGTTAGCATTGAGAAAGGAAAGAGAGGATGATTGTGGGTCACAGGAAAGAGAAATTGGTAGAAATGAGGGAAATGAAATTGGCAGAGATACCAATGTTCTGAATTATAGTCTCCTAAGTGGAAGGTCAGTAAACAATCAAGTCCTGTATTGTCACTGTATTTAAAATTTAAAAATAGTTTAAGATTTTTCAGACATTTGTCCATTTAGTGAAGAGTGAAGAGTGAGTGGAGTACAACTCTCTGAACAACTTCTAGCAAATCTAGCTCAAACTGCAAATTTCACATTTTGATAGATTAAAAATATTTAATTTAGGGCTTTTTTAAAATCCAAAATCCCTCATATTCAGTCCAGTCTTGCTTGCCTTGTAAAGGTTGAAATTATGTTAAAACTAGTATGTATTTTCCCAGTAATTAATTTTATGCTTAAAATTTATTCTGGGTCGTAACTCCAGGCAACCAGAAATTAATGTTTATAGTGTGATACTGATTATGAGATAAGCTTTTATTCAGACCCTTGAAAATACAGCAACACTATAAAATACCAAAGTCCCATTAAAAGTCCAAATAGTGAAAAAAATACTTGGGAAAGTCTTAGGTATGATGGATTAGGCATTTTATATGGCTGCATTCCTGTACTAGATTTAATAATAGAGCAGAGCAGTTGTCAGGCATTCTGTTTATGGGAAAAGGGGGAATGTTGAGAAAATCAGGAGTTGAATATCTTGCTGAGACACACTTATCCTGCAGAATCCATGACCATAGTTTTCCTGTTTTGTCAGCCACTGTGAAATATAAGCTTCTTGTGACACTTTGAAGGCACATGTTCCCATCTTCACATAGTGAAATTGCCTGTAAAATTTCAAATTTCCTAGTGAAGTTGCCTTTGAATCTTATTCTTGTATCGTCAGTCACTTTTGCAGGCTTTTTTTATCCTTAAAATAAGGCATTCAGCATAATTTTCCTGAAACTGTGATTGAATGCTTCTAGGATAATCTGCAAAAGAACACTGAAGTAGCACAACTTAGATTGCTAAGAATTATAAAGGACCTTTCCAATGTAGAAGGGAACAAGATAAGGGTGGAACAGTTCATTCATATATGTTTAGCAGGCTCCAAAGAGTTCTAAGTTACTGCTCATGAGTCCTGGAGAAGGTGAATTAGATTTGTGATTCACTTAAAGGAGACATTGATGTCTGTGATCACTTCTCAGGTAGGTGGATACTGGTGGATGAAAAATTGGGCAAGACCTGGAAATATGTGCTTGCAACCCAGAAAGGCAACTATATCCTGGGCTGCATCGAAAGCAGCATGGCCAGGGGGTCAAGGGAGGGGATTGTTCCCCTCTGCTCCTCTCTAATTAGAGCCCACCAGGTGTAATGAGCCCAGAAAGGGGGCTTATAAGAAAGGTCCCTTCCAATCCAAACTACCCTATGATACCGTGATCCTGTGATTCTATGCTCATGAGTGGACTTATCAGTGCATGTGTTTAAATGATGTGATCATTAATAATCAGAAGGGAAACTTTAGGGATATCATAATGATCTATTATTATGTTATTCATGTAAACATTGGTTCAGTTTTCAGTGTCAATTAATAAAGCAATTAATAAGTTATTTGAAAAAAGCAGGGTATATAATTATTATAAACCCACAATTTCCCTCAGAATGAATACATTCTGCAGCACTGTTGAAAATAACGGGAAGGCTAACAAACAAAATTGAAAGTATGGCATCAGATTTTCTGATGTCCATTCTAATTTAACTATCCTATTATCCTATGAGCTGTTATAATTCTTTAGAAATTATCTGTAGGACAGGTGACAGTGAAAGCGTAACAGAAAATACAACCCAAGCATGGGAATCTGTTACCTATTAACTGTTCAATTTCTATTTGCTGAGCAAAGCATTGCTGAAGTCTTCAATTAAGCCTAATAACAAACAGTGTCCAATAACAGAGTTATCTACAGAAAAATAAGACAGGAAGAAATGTAGGCAAGGAAATCAAACTCCTGGATTTAAAGTCCTGGTAAGAAACAGTACAAAAATAGGATTAAATAAATTACTTCAAAAGCTGCAAGGAAGGGAGATATTACATGTTAAGTAGATATTCACTGGCATCAGAGCTAGACTAAAGCTATGTCAGTTGGGGAACCCTGAATGAATCACCATTAATTGGAAACTGATAAGGCCACTCTGAATAGGGCCTTTAGGCAAATGCTTTATTTGTCAAGATATTTATGATCAGGTCTACTGTCTAGATTTCAGAGTCTGATTGTAGGGCACAGGGACTGTGCAATTAACAGATAAAAATGTTCCTTGCTTCCTTGCTGGATGATGGAAGACAAGTGAATGTTATATGTTTTTACTGTCCATCTTGTGCAATAAGGTTTAGAGAGGAAGAGAGACTGAAGGGAATAATAGAAACACTTAAATTACTGTCGGGGATAAGAACAATGAAGTAATGATTTTTCAAGGAGCTTGGTCTTTGAGTTATAATATGGCTACAGAATAAAAGAGCAACATACAACTACAGACACCCACTGGCATCCACATATTCATCTTGTAAAAGGGCACTGGGGTTAAACCATCTAGAAGCTGTCTCTTCAATTACATAAAAAAGCTAAAAGAATGGTGATCTTTTTCTAAGGCCTTGTTACACTGGATAGTCCCTGCAGGTGAAAAAAGATAATCAGACTGACAAAATTCAGTGAATGGACAGTTAGTGCTTTGTACTGCACAAGCCAACAGCCTGGAGACAAGGGAGGAATGTCAAGTCCCAGTTTATTATTGCTTCACTGGGCTTTTTAACTGCTGCTTTTTCCAGCAGCATAGCATTGTTGATATTTTGGATGTCACTTGAATCTATTCCTGCATGCTTAGCTCCTTTTAAATGTTTGCTTTAAGCACTGGAGCAAACTGTAATCTCAGTTAGTGTAAATCAAGAGTAACTCCAGTCCACACATTGGAGTGACATGGTATAAAGCTAAACTCATCTCAGGGAGAAACTCACTGAATACATGCTGTGAACTTATTAAAGAGTCTTTTGTGGCACAGAGGTACCTGTGAAATTATCACTGAAAAACTTTTATATAGCTATCCAATATCTCTACAGCATGTGTGTTGGCTCGTCCTTCTGCAAACAACAAAGCTGTTCTTCCCTGTGTTCCTGACTCATCCAGACATTCTCTTGACTCCCAGATTTTCTACTACGTTTATGTGCCTTGTAAGGAACAGACATTCTAAAAAAACTCTCTAAAAATATGCCCAAGAATTTTAATGCCAGAATGAGAAATTCATAGGTTGTTACACTCAAAATCTTATTTATGGGCGAAGACAAAGATCACTTTATATACATATAAAGCAAATACCTTATTGTTATAGTTGAAATCTAATAATTGTTAGCCAAATAATCATTACAGAAAAATAAAAAAAATACAAATACACTTAAAATTGTAAAATACACATTTCTCAGCTTTTACTCCTTCTTCTGGTATTATGCTTACCCTTCCCCTGCTCCTGTACCCTAGGTTTTTTCCTGGTGTTGGCATGTGGGATGGAGTGCTACTGGGAATTGTTGGACTCTGAGGTACTTTGCCAAGACAGAAAGATATGCTGATAGTTTCTTCATCCTCTCTCTACAGTCTCCTAGGAGTCATTTTTATGTTTGGTATGATCTTCCTTTAGTCGCCTGCAACTCCAAGTTACTTTTAAATTAGCTATATATGCTGCTTTTTATATATGTTAATACATATTGCCTGTTCTCTTTGTTACCCTCAGAATCAATTTTGTCCAGCTCCAGGGCTGCATTTCTTTAACCTCTTGTGGATAAGATTTTTATAGCCAGGGGTGTCTATTGAAAAGCCTACGTCCCACACCTGTACTCCTCTATGCTGCCTGATTTCACATTTTTCAAGGACTGTCCTTTCATATCAAGCCTGTATTTCTCCACCCTACATCACTTCTACAATGGAGTGAACAGCATCAGTAGATAAGGGAAGAGTAACTGATGTCATTTAGTGTGATAACAGGTGTCCACAACATTCTTATCTCTATAATGGAGAGATATGGGTTTGAAGGATGAAATATTCGATGGAGAAGGAATTGGCTGAATGGATGCATCCAAGCTACAGTCAATGGCTCAAATGGAATGTCCAAACAGAAATGTCCAAATGGAAATGCCCAAAATGGAAAACACTGGTCTTCCTCAAGGGTCCATCCCATGACTGATATCTTAATTCATTACATAGAGGGTGGGATTGAGTGCACTCTCAGCAAATTTGCAGATGACACTGAGTGGTGCAGTCGGTATGCCTGAGGGAAGTGATACCATCCAGCTGGAACTGGACAAGCCTGAAGAATGGGCAAATGTGAACCTCATGAAGTTCAAAAAGGCCAGGTGCAAGATCCTATACTTGGGTCAGGGCAATCAATCCAAAGTGTCAATACAGACTGAGCAATGAAAGTGTTGAGAGCAGCCCTGTGAAGAAAGACTTTGTTCTATGGGAATCCATGAGTATCCCCAAACATGACCAGCCCTAGTCCTGAGCCTTGCAATCTTGGTATATAGTTCAAAGACTGCTACTAGCAGTGACAATACTGTATGATTAGGCTATAGACTAACAGATACAGCTTGCAGTTCCTGCTGCGGCTTACACTTTGGGGTCTTTTGGAAGCAGCTGATATATGTAATAAGATGTGTCTGTATCAACTAACAGAACAAACTACTCATCTCTTTTTCCACTATTTAATTTTGATTAAGGGTTTCTTTTTTTTATTTTTTTTTCTTTAACTGGGAAGGGATAATGTAGTGTCACTACTTCTCAAATAGACAGAGAAATATAGAATTCATCTGTCATTGTCTATATATGTTTTCATGTAAATCCACAAAAACATTTTAAAAAAAAGGAAAGATAAGATTATTGGCCCCAGCCCAAAACATAGAAGAAGAGCTATAACATATTGAAAGAATTGTGGAATGTCAGCTTCTAAAATATCTGTAGGCAGTGAAAATTCTTTATATAGGGCTAAGTCATGACATGTGCTTTTCTGCTGTACTCTTTTCTTGTAATTGATGCCATTTCTCCTACTGTGTTCTTTGCTGTCTGGCTACTGCATCAAGAGGAAATATTAGCTGAGACAAAGTAAGGTTAAAAACACTGTGGAAATCTTCTAACAGATTTGCATTCTTAAATTGGTCATAGTATAAACGGCAGTAATAGTAACGAAACTTCACTTTTTTTGGTCCTGAAAAGAGCTGCACCAAATCATGCTATGAAATGTGAGTATCAGCAAAAATTATAAATTAGCATTATTAACACTCTTGATCATATCATTACATATTTGTGCTAGTTAACTGAACAACTTTGCAAGTATGACAGTAAGTAATTGTAACTAAAACCTTCTACCTCATGGAGAAAGAAATGAATTTTTAACTTGATGTTTTCAATAGTTTGATAGCAGCTAAATTCCTGTGGATCTTTCATATATGCTATAGAAACACAGCAATATATTCATAATGATTTTAATTTGTTCTAGTAGTTTTTATAAAAAAATCTTAGGAAGATAATTTTAAAAAGTAAAAGAAAATAAAGCTGAAATTCTAAAAATTTCTCCAGAAACCAATGTCCTTAGTTGACAATACAAGCATGAGTTAGATACCTAAACAATGTGAAGAGGAGTTAAACATATTAGCATCCATTCTAGTCATAAACCTCCATATTCATGTTTCAGTCTTTCTCCTAATTACATACACCTGCACCACATTTTTAAATAATTACTAATCTTTTTTCTTCAAGGTACTGCCAGATGGGTTTTACAGAACAGTTAGACCCTGATTAAGTATTTTGTTCTCTTCTGCCTCTGTAGGAACTCTGAACCAGTTTTCGTATCTCCTCATAGGTTCTTTATTCATTATAATGTTATAAAGTACTCTTCTATCATCTCATTAGCATGGAAGCAGATACATACCATAATTAAAGACACAGAAGCAGAGAATATCTGGTATTCCAGTAGGCTGTCACATGGGGGTAGGAGGCAGAGGCTTCATCTTGCTTCTGGTATAGTTTATCATCTTAAGTTCCTTTACAATGACTCTGCAGTGTTAAAATATATAGGTTGACTTTCACGCACAAAAATATTTCCCTTAAACAAGGGAAAAGGCCTGTGGTATGTTTCAAGCAATCCTAAGAAGATGGGATTTTGCTTGCCCAGTTTTGAAAGTGTTTTGAACCCATTGTATCCACTGTGGGTACATGTCAAAGGTGTAGAGTAACCAGTCATATTTTCTGAAGCATCCATGTGTTGGTTTCACACCAACTGTCTGAACCCACAGGGAAAGCCTTCTTCTCCTTTCTTCCTCTGGGGCAAAGGAAAAAAAAAAAAAACAAAACAAACAAACCACCAACATTCTCAAACGGGTTGGGCAGAGGACCACCTAAGTTGTTCATATCAATACACCCTATTTAATATCAAATCATGATATTGTTTAAAATTGCGTGATGTTGCTTAAAACTGCCAATAAATAGAATTTTACGTCCCACCTTAATTTAAATAAATAACCTTTTAAATGCTATTGCATTCTACTTGCTTCTTTGGTTTATATCTTAGATCTGAACCTTTCTTAAAGGAAAATTTCTTAAAGATTCAGACACAGCCAAGTAAACTGTCCTAACCTTATGTGCCTAGGTTTGTATTTGATTCTCGTTCATAGAAGGTAACTTCATGAGAGGGTGTAAATATCCACAAATAATTGGCAGGTCCCTAACCATA
Organism: Oxyruncus cristatus; assembly: GCA_013399855.1. Lineage (NCBI taxonomy): Eukaryota > Metazoa > Chordata > Aves > Passeriformes > Cotingidae > Oxyruncus > Oxyruncus cristatus. Next base: position 140,315 of record VXAY01000863.1, read on the forward strand.
AATTAGTTAATAATAAATTAAAAAGAAAATTACAAAAACGGAATATATATAGGAAACCATGAGACTTTTAAGTCTCTCCATTTATGTTTTTATTATGAGAAATAGATGTGATAGCTAGATATTCTATTGTTTTTTAGTATTCTTCTAGTCAAATACAATACTAGAGAGAGAATACCCCTGGAATGACTGCCAGCGGGTAGAAACTGAGTAAATAAATATAGAGACCTAAAATTTGGAAAGTTTGATATCTCTTCATATTTGGACTAACTTTTAAAATCTCTCTTAACATATATATATATATAAATACATATATGTACAATTACAAATAAACCTCAGGAGTATGTGTTCTACAGATGTTTACCAGAAGACATAAAGTAGAATATACTTGTTGTAGTGAACTAAACTGGGTCTGGCCAATTCTACAATGTGGTTGCAGTGTTGGTGGATTACGAAAAAACAACTGATGTCACCTACCTGGACTTGTGCAAAGCATTTGACCCTGTCACACACAACGTCCTTCTCTCTAAAATGGAGAGGGAGTTGTGGATTTGGCAGATGGACAGCTTGGTGAATAAGGAATTGTCTGGATGGTCACACTCAAAGAATTGTGGTCAATAACTTGATGTCCAAGTGGAGACCAGTGATGATAGATGTTCCTGAGGGGACAGCATTGGGACTGGATCTGCTTAAGGTCTTTGTCAGTGACATGGACAGTGAGATTGCATGCACCCACAGCCAATCTGATGGCAACACCAAGCTGTGTGGTGCAGTCAACAGGCTGGAGTGAAGGGAGGCCATGCAGAGGGACCTGGACAAGCCTGAGAGGTGGGTCTGTGTGAAGCTCATGAATCATAGAATGTTAGGGATTGGAAGGGACATGTCCCACTTGACCAGGTTGCTCAAAGCTCCATCCAACCTGATCTTGAACATTTTGAGGTATGGGGCATCCACAGCTTTGCCAGACAACCTGTTTCAGTGCCTCAGCACCCTGACAGTAAAGAATTTCTTACTAACATCTAATTTAAACCTGTTGTTTTTTAGTTTATAGCCATAATCCCTTGTCCTGTCACTACATGCCCCTGTAAAATGTCTTTTCTAGTTCTCTTGTAGGTCCTCTTTACACAATTGTAAGTTGTCCCTGGAGCCTTCTCTTCTCCAGGCTGAATAACCCCAACTCTCTCAGCTTGTTTTCATAGGAGAGGAGCTCCATCCCTCTAATCATCTTTGTTGCCCTCCTCTGTACCTGCTTGAGCAGGTCAATGTCTTTCTTGTGTCAGCAGCCCCAGAGCAGGATGCAGTACTACAGGTAAGGTCTCACAAAACAAGTGCAGACGGGATCAATCACCTCCCTCAACCTGCTGGTCACAGTTCTGATGTAAATAGTATTGGCCAATGAAGCATGAATACAGATTCCAATCCTCCAGGTATGAATGGTCCCTGAACATACTTTCCCCATACCCAGAGACGTCTACAATCTCTGGTCCATAATTAGCACTGCTGAAATATGCAGTGATTAATTTTTCATTATGTAATATATGCAAAATATTAACATTTAAATATTTAAATTAAATGTTTAAATATCTGCTTTCAAAGATCCCTTAGTTCTTTGACTCAGTTTTCAAATCCAGTCAGATGCCTAAGATTGATACTTGTAAACTTTTACTTACTGTTCACTATCCTTTTTAGGAATTTCACCACTGTGTTCCTTCCAAAATCCTACTGAAATACTTATACAGAACCTAGAATGACCTTGTAGTCTACTAAAAAACCCAGGGTCAAGTCAATGTCCTGGAAAATCTAAAGTAGTATGTTGAAGTCAGATATCCTCTCAGCTGTTTCAACAATGAGGATAATCCTGGTAGACTCACTAAACCAAGAAGGTAATTAGAAAGGAAAGAAAACAGGAATGAATAGTCAAGCCAATGTTTAACAGCTCTGTTACTAAGTTTTCTGATAGATTTGAAACAGATATCTGAAACAACATCCTTGGATAAATGTTCTTCTCCACTGTTGAGGCTGTTGGGTGGATAGATTTGACCCTCTGCTGCTGGAGGAACAGTAGAGCATGAGCTACTATAATGTGGGAAGAGGAGCAGATCTGAATTGAAAGGTAAACATCTTATGATAAATTTAGCTTAACTTTATCATGAAGTGAAATTACCACCTTATAAATAAATGAAGCTATATGATGTTCTCTTATTGCCTGACTGTGGGTCAAATTCTAACAAAATAATAATAAATATTTCTAGTAGGGAAAACTAATGTATTCATCAGTCAACATCAGAGACTAGGCACAGAAAAACTACTTAACACAGTACACTGGGACTGAACAGTGAAATGAAATCTCAGGAATAGCAGGAAATTTCATGAGAACTTGAAACTAATCTGCATAAAAAGTAGATATTTAATGAGATTTATGTAATCATGACTTCAAAGTACTTAAAACCATAAATTCCAATTGATTTAAACAGGATATAAGAGTGTACATATCTTTTACAACCGAATAACAGGCATATATGTTCATTTTTTGTTTGCCAAAGAGATGTAAAGAACCTCAGAAAACATTTCTAGAAGCAAAAATTAATTAGGTTTTCACAAATTTAATTTTTCAAGTCTGTAATTTTTCAGGACTCAGAAGTGTGTTCCATTTCAACTTTAGGAATCAGCCTATTATATCTGTCTGAGCACTTACCTTCTTGTCTCCCACACACTATTATATGATTTTTTAATCCTCATTGAAAATTATTAAATACTATCTCAATCTCCAGCAATTGTCTGAGTTCCTTATGCACTATGTATGACACTATGCATAATAAAAGAAACAGAAAATTCATAGAATTCTGATTTTGATAAAAAGAGAAAACCAAAACAGGAGTTATTTTTTTTTTTTTATGAGATCAAAAAGCCACACTGTGACTATATTACACTAAAATGCATCTGGAGAGAGGATGAACTAAAATACTAAGATTTAGGAATGTAAAGTTAACTATTGTAAGAAACCTGAGGTTTCTGAAAGGAAAGGACAAGAAATATTTTATACATGTGAGTAAGGCCTGTAACAGGACCTGAAACACGAATTGCTATGAATTTCTATTACTGTGCCATTGACTGCTCTGAAAAAATGTGTATTCCTGGATGTATGATATGCTTTCACAGATTTCTGAGAAATACTCAAAAGCAGAAGCTTTTAGTGACAAGAGTTTAAAAAATGAACTCTTCTTTATGAACAATTAGAATACAATTTTACCGGATAGGATAGTAATTTTATTAATCATTTTGATGTACCTATCAACCTTTAAGAAAATTTCTGACATCTATTAAAGTATCCTGACAGTTTACAGAAAGGTACATTTCAGAAATAGGGAAAGAGGAAGAATGATATTTAAAATGATTGTTTGGAAAAGAGTGACCTACTTGTTGAATGATCAGATACCTCAATGATTAGTCTCATAGACCTTCAATCATTTAGAAGAAAATGAAAGTTTGAAAATAGAACAATGGAAGTTTGGAAATATTTATAAAAATATAGTCAAACCAGTATAAAAATTAAATAAAATTTTCAAGTAGAGAAAAATTTAACAGAAAAGAGGAAAGGTATCTGTTACAAGAATGACCATAACTGAAGTACAAAGAGCATTAATGGATGTTTAATTGCAAATGTGAAATAATATTTATGGGACAGTTTCATTTAAGTTCACATCCCACTGAGCTGTTTTGTAGGATAAGCCAATAGAAGGCGGAAGGAAACTATCTGCTTACACATATTTTATGAATAATTTATTCATTCTACAGAACCATAAATATTATTCAAGGTTTGTCACTTCCTTCCTATAAATTTTAGTCCTTCCCTTGCATGAATTCAGTAACTAATGGTTGAACATCTGAAATAAGAGGACTTTTCTTGAGCCATAAAATTTTGAAATTCTCTTATTCAGCATTCAATGTAATTTGCATTACCTCAACTATATAAAGAGTATTGCTTTTGTCAAAAGAGAAATAAAAAAGAAAAATCAAACAAATATATATATAAAAACTGACAAATTTTCTTTAAAAATCTTTATCTGGGTCTTTACAGAATCTTCCTTCATAAAGAAATGTAATCAGTGTTATATCTGGGAAGTGTGGCTTCTGCCATTAATGGAAGTGAACATTCAACATTGAACATGACTAATGACTCCAGCACTAACCCAGAGAACATTAGTTGGACCTATAAAAAGCCAGTACAGACTCTGCAGCTCTGGCTTTTTAAGGTATTCACTTGACTTCTGAAGGTTTGAGTTGGTGACTCATACCATCCAGAGGGCTTAATATTAAATCCTGAGAGATGTAGCCATGAATCTTGACTTTTGCTTTACTTGTGACCTATTTTTTTAAAGACTATTTCTTGGTGTATGCTATGAATTGTATAGGAAAAGGAGCATCTACTCTCCTTTTGCTCTCCACGAAATACTCCGCCTGTGCTCCATTGCCTAGAAAGTGTTTGACAGCTCTGACAGTACTGCTGTCCTAAGATCAGCATCCAAACTGCTTTTCCCCCTGCCTATCTTTCTGTATCATTTTCTATCTCTTAATTCACATCAGAATTGTAAGGACACTGTAAAGAAAGACTCATGTTCTGATTTCATGTTTATACAGCACAGTAATTAACATGTGTTTGTGGGGAAGTTTCCAAGGTAATAAAAATGCAAACATGAAATTATAGTTTATTGGTTCAATACAGCCTGAATTGGTTCAATACAGCCCGAAACAAGTGCTCTAAGCTGTTTAGCTGGCAAAATTATAGTGCAATAGTATAAGTAACTTATGTTCTTGTTTTCTGTTCTTTAATGAACGGATTCAGTTTTCATTTGTGACTGCCAGTTCAGAAAAAAAATGTTGAGAAGTACAATTTCTTGTTAATTTTTTTTAGATTAAATACTTTAAAAACAAATTAAAAAGTATTATCTAACCAGTTCCCTTCATCAAGGGAGTGGGTGTATTTATTTTTACTCGATTATTTATTTCAATGTGTATGTGCAATATTTATTATGTCAATATTTATGAGTGCACTTTTCACTATCAAATTATGTATAGAATCCCACATGTTGAGTGTGGTGGAACCGGCATCACATAATGCTGAGGGACGCACAAATTTTCCATTGAAAGATCTCATTTTCAGTTGGTTCCTACTTTTCCAGATGTTAACTGAGGTATTATATGATGCATAACAATATCAAGCCATTAGTTTTCAAAATTTGGGGGGGGGGCGTTGGTTTTTTGTCTTGTTTTGATTCTTCTTCTTTTTTCTTTAGAAGACAGCCTCAAAGCTGTCTTTTAAAGACAACTATATCCCATTCAAAAGCTAAATCAGAGGAAGTCAGATGAATAGACTAAGTTTAAGGTTCTGTTAAGTCAGGGACTACCTTTCATGTAATCAAGAGTAATCGTAAGTGTTCTCACAACTTTAAGGAAACCTAAGTCATCTTGGGGTTCAGCCCAGTAAATTTTCAAACAGTTCATTTACTGCAAAAAAACTCAATTGTTGCAGCTGCTGTTTAAAATAACACAGATGCAGGAGCTATGGACGGTTCCTATTTCATATCTAACAACCTAGGAGTTACCCATGACAAAACGTTTTTAAAAACATCAGCTAGCTGAGGTAAAGTTAATCAGGCAGATATCAGGAGACACACTTTAAATATTAGCTCATTTTTGTTTGGCACCAGCTGATTCTTTCTTCCATATCTTTCTAAAGCTGTGCCATTACACAGGAACAAAATAAAATAAAATAAAGGAAAATAGGAGTGGTTCATGGAGTGAAATGTTGAATGCACAAAAGGCAACATGAGTGTTTAACGTAGTAGTAGTCATCAGACTATTCATGTGTTCAGATAAGACAAATCTTAGTGTTTCCAGTCTCTGGATTGCCTTTGGATTAAAAGCCTTTACATTTAGAAATACAAGAAAACAAAGCACACTCAAGGAAGTGCTTAAAAAGAGGTTTTAAGAAGCTGGACAGGTCGGAAAGCAGGAAGGGCACTGAATTTTATGCTCTCCTACTTCTTGAACGAAGGATCTAAACATGTGGTCATTGTGAAAAGGGCCTCTTTCCTTCTCTACAATGAGCTTCATTTCCAAGCAAATACAGTACTGGATTCATTTCGGTAATGTTCTGAATCTTCTGGCACACTGCATATATCATCTAATCACATCCTAATAAACAGGGCATATGAGAGAATGTAATTTTACTCTGCTTAGCTCTTTATTATTTTTCCTGTAACTCAGACAGGATGCAGATAGCCATCTGCTGAGATATGTATGCTCTAAAGAAGATAAGATGGCTAGAAGTAGGGAACAGCTGTGTGCTCAGGTAATTTTAGGTCATGGACATGCTGAGCAGAGCAACTGTTCAGCTTTTATTTTATTTAAGGCTTGAACAAGTTCTTTTCTAGATCTGTGTGCTTCATGATTAAGACCAAAAGTATCCTTTATTTTATGATCTGAAGGCTTGATGAACCAATTTTGCATTAGTAGGCAGAAATTATCTATGTCTGTATTGGTAAATTCAATATAACTGGCACTGTTTTCTGACTTTGAGGCTGGCTACTCTGGAATGGTTTTCTTTTCCATTGTAGTGTTGTATTCTTACCTTTGCTATGAGCACATAACCTGTTTATTCTTGGACATAAGGGAGATAAAAAGAGCAGGACAATATTAATATGGATAATGAATATCCTGTCAAGCTGTGGGGCCTGACCAGGAAAACTGAATCTTTGTTAGGAGGTCTTTCATAAGAAAATTATATTTTCTTCTTATATCTGGAAGAAAGTAAAGTAATGCCAGTCTAGATGAAAAAATTAGTATGCTGTGACTATAAGTATTTATTTTCTTTCATGGCCAAAAATGTCTGTCTTTCAGCTTGTTCTTTGAACCCATTCTTAAATAACAGGAAATGGCAAATGTAAGGACCCTATATGCTGTATCTACAATAGAAAATTGCCCACACCTTGGATTAATCTTTATCACCGAGAGCATCCATTGTCCAAACTACTTCATCCTATCTCTCTGAATAGTGTTTTATCACGTCAAAACTGACTGTTGAAAATTGTATCCAACCAGTAGTAACCTCTGAGCCTCACTTGGGATTTGCCTGAGGAAGGTTTTGCAAATCCAAATCAAAGATAAAGGGCAAGTTTTAAGTCCATACTCTAACTGCGGAAATTCTCTCAGCATGAAGACAGTTTCTGTAAATACTCCCTCTCTTTTATCACCTTTAGAAGGAAGGGTAGGCATCTCAGGACTATGAGGAGCCAGAACTCAAAAGGATGTCATGAGGTGATGCAGGAGGAAACTTCATAGGGCCAAAACCCGATTAGAATTTAATCTGGCTAACGCTGTGAAAAGCAACAAAAAATGTTTTTATAAATATGTCAGCAACAAAAGGAGTGCTAAGACGAATCCCCAACCTTTACGCGGTATGGGGATAATCATAGTAGCACAGGAAGAAGAAAAGGCGAAGATACTTAATGCTTTCTTTGCCTTAGTTTTAATAGCACAACCCTCAGGGTGCCTAGTCCCCTGAGCTGGAAGACAGGGAGCAGAATGAAATCCCTATAACACAGCAAGGAAACCTGCTATGCTACTTAGACACACAGAACTCTATGGGGCCAGATGTGATTCACCCAGGAGCACTGAGAGAGCTGGTGAAAGTGCTTACTGGGACACGTCAATCATTTACCAGCAGTCCTGGCTGACTGAGGAGGTCCCAGTTGACTGGAAATTAGCAAGTGTGATACCCATCTCTACAAGACAGTCTGGCGGGAGGATCTGGTGAACTACAGGCCTGCCAACCTGACTTCAGTACCAGGGAAGGTCATCTTGAGTGCCATCCCATAGCACATACAGGACAACCAGGGGATCAGGCCCAGACAGCATGGATTTATGAAAGGCAGGTCCTGCCTGATCTCCTCCTTTTACAGGGTGATCCGCTTGATGGATGAGGGAAGGGCTGTGGATGTTGTCTACCTAGACTTCAGCAAAATCTTTGACGCTGTCTCCCACAGCATTCTCCTGGAGAGTCTGTCTGCTTATGGCTTGGAAAGGTGCACTGTTCACTGGGTAAGACCTGGCTGGATGACAGGGCCCAGAGAGTGACAGCAAATGGAATTAAATCCAGTTGGTGGCTGGTCACAAGTGGTGTTCCTGGAGGCTCAGTATTGGAGCCTGTCTAATATCTTTATTGCTGGATGAAGGTATTGAGTGCACCCTTAATAAGTTTGAAAATTACACCAAGTTGAGTGGGAGTGTTGATCTGCTGGAGAGTAAGAAGGTTCTGCAGAGGGATCTGGAGAGGCTGGCTGGATGGGCTGAGGCCAATTGCATGAGGTTCAACAATGCAAGTGCTGAGTCCTGCACCTGGGTTGCGACAACCCCATGCAGCGCTACAGGCTGGGGAAAAGTGGCTGGAAAGCTGCCTGGTAGAGAAGGTGCTGGTTAACAAGCTGTCTGAGCATGAGCCAGCAGTACGCCCAGGAATACCAATGGCATCCTGGCTTGTGTCAGAAATAGTATGGCCAGCAGGAGTAGGGCACTGACTACCTCTCTCTACGGGGCACTTCTGAGGCCTCACCGTGAATCCTATGTCCAGTTCTGGGCCCCTCACTGCAAGAAAGACATTGAGGTGCTGGAGCTTGTCCAGAGAAGGGCAATGAAGATGGTGAAAGCTCTGGAGCACAAACCTTATAAAGATCAGCTGAGTGACCTGGGGTTGTTTAGTGAAGGTTGTTTAGAGAAGGAGGGCTGGGAGGACCTTCTCTCTCTACAACTGCCTGAAAGGTGGTTAAAAAGGTGTCAGTCTCTTCTCCCAAGTGAGAAGCAGTAGGATGAGAGAAAACAGCCTCAAGTGATTTCAGGAGACATTTAGATTGGATATTAGGAAAAATTTCTTCACCAAAAGGGTAGTCAAGCATTGGAACAAGCTGTCAAAGGGACATGATGGAATCACCAGCACTGGAAGTGTTCAAAATATATCTAGATGTGGCACTTGGGGACATTGGTTTATTGGTAAGGGTAGCAGTGACACTTATCTGATGGGACTTCATGATCTTTGAGGTCTTTTCCAACCTTAACAATTATATGATTCTATGCTTAATTTAGCATACTCTTAGAAATGTAGACTGTTCTCCAGCCAGCTCAAATTCACTTCAGAGGAAGCTGTGAATATAGCATTTCAATAAATATCTCTGCTGTCTTATTTTTAATAGGTTTTAAAAAAAATTATTCACAAGATTCCAAACACAAGTATCAAGGCTTTTATAGCTGTTTTATTCCAACATTATGTGCAAACTCTGCAGCAAATTCAAGCTTAATATATAGTTCCAAAAATAATATTCGACTAACTATAAATGTTAATTTATAGTACTATAATGCCGCAGTTCTAACCACTCAATTTAAGGCTCAATAACAAAGGGACACTTTGTTCTTCCAGATAATAAGTACTATCAAGGTTCACACACTGAACAATCTATTTCTGCAGGCAAAAAGACAGAGATCTTGTAGAACATATGATATTATAATCTCAATAGAAAGGTATTTTAGAGAATATATGTAGGAAAATTAAGGAATTAAAAATAGATAAATGAAATTTGAGGGCTTCATTTTTAAAGTTAAGAACGTGAAGAATTGAATTTTGATGTTTAATGTCATCATAGGTATATGTGCATGTATGTATATGCTTGTAGACATATTGGCTGATGTTACTTTTCCATTTAAATTTACACCTCTGATAACTTCTGAACAATGATATACATTAATGTCATGAGTGGAATCACACAAAAGAACTTCCAGCTTTTAGTATGAGTTGAAGAATTACCTCAGGATGCAGGCTTATTTCTGAATTATTGTGCTTTAATTGCCTGAAATCAGCCTATGTTTTGTTTCAAAGGCGCATGAAGATATTTAATTAATAAACTAGTTCTTCACTCAGAGTAATTAACAGATTTATGGAAAAACTAATCTAAATCTCTAATTCATCCTTACTCTTTTCAATGTCTAAAAGTGGCATAAAGTGGCTTGTTCACGAAATCCAAATTTTAAGATGTGAAAGACTGATTGAATATGACATAAAATTTTTGAAAAACAGGGAAAAAAATGGAAAAAGTAAAAGTATGCATGCAAATATATATATGTATACACATATGAAAAATTATAACATGATACATATCATATGACACGATGAAATACTTTAAGCTTTATATATTTATGCATATATATTAAGCACAAAGTAAGAGATGTAACCAGATACTGAAGCATTCGGACATTAAATTTTTATACCTTTTACCTTTAGGAGAGCTAAGCAAGCTAGAAGAAGAAAGCTGTCATCATGAAAATGAGATGAAAAGTAGTCTTGAATGAGGAAATACAATACAGTAGAAATGAAGTTATGAAGATGATGACAGACATGTCGTGATGTGAGAGGAGAAGCAACTGGCAGATCATCATTCGTATGAAATACTGATTGAAGGAAAGAGAACAATTATATTTTTCCTTTCATATAGTTAGCAAAATAGTGTTAACAAAAACCTAATGAAATATAAAGAGAAGTTCACCAAAAATAATGGAGATGAAAGTCCATTACTGGGTCACACAAGGACCTTGATGACTTCATAAACAACTGGTGTTTGCCTCATGTGTCAAGGCCAAATACAAGTCCTCTTGAATCTAAAATACAGAGTGATAGATATTTGAGAAGAAAATTAATAAATTACTATATAATAAGAATTCCTGGCAGTTGGAGATGGTAAGGAAGATACAGCTTTGCTTGAGGAACTGTCAGAATCATGTGAAGGGTTTCATTACTGGTGTTGGGATAATTTAGCTACCTGGTATGGTACGTGAGAGGTAGAAGAGCATGACATGTAGGGTAGGACTTTGCCTCTCCTAATTCTGGGTAGCTACATGACCTAAACTGGCTCTGAAGAAATAAAACACATCACTCACAACATTAAAATTGGGGGGTTTTATTTCTTTACCGGCTATAAGGAGAATCTAGGTGACTGATGAAGGTGTGGTAGTTATTGGTAAAGAGGTAATGTTTTGTGAACTAAAACCCAGTGAATTATCTTTTTTAATATATCATTATATATAATATCTTTAGAACAGGTTGTCTTACATATCATTCAAAAACTTGGAATATTGAGAATATCAAGATGGAAATTAATTTAAGTCAGAGTGGTCATAACTTGAATGCTCATAATTCTTGTGATAAAAGGCAAAAATAATAAAAAATGTAATGTATGATGGAATGAAATAATTTGGTTATATTACATTATTTTAGTAGAACTATGGAAATAAGATTTTTTTTTATTGTATCATAGCATATTAGGTTGAACTAATAAACTCTGAGAGTCCGTAAAACATCCTAAAAAATAAGTCAAAAAGTGGTAAGGAAGGCTCACATTATTGCTCATTTTTAATGAACGACATTGAAGATACATATGCAAATGGTCCTACAGCAGGAAAGTGTGGGCATGTTTTTAAAAAATCAACTTGGCTAAATCCAGATATTTCTTCCATCTCAAACACAATCTCAAACACAAAAGAAATACGTAGAAAAACTGAAGCCTAGGACGAGGTACTAAGCATAATTTGACATGAGCAAAATCAGAAAGACCACTGCACAAACAAAATGTGCTAAAGAAAACAAGTTAAGGGTAAATGTACAAAGGATAAATGTACTCAGGATACACAAGAAATTCTTCTGCAATTAGGCGAACAGTGAGATGGAGACTTTGAGATTTCTACTAACTCCAACAAAAATAAAGCAAAATCATATCATACTAAATTGATGAACACAGATATGTGGCAATAAAAACATAAGAAAAAGCAAGAAACAACTTTAAAATACTCAGATAATGCACACATTGTCATTTTATAGGCTAATTTGATGAAAAAAGATATAGACCTTGGCTAATGAGGCAAAGTCCTTTGTCAAAGTCCTTTATCTCAAGATCTCTAGAAGCTTGGTGAAACTTTGAAAGACTGGAAAAAAGCTCTATGGTCCCTACTTTTACAAAATCAGAAAGGAGGAATCAGTAATTTTAGATATACCTGGCTAATAACAGTTCCTTGAAAATCAGTGGAACAGGTAATCAAACCAACTATGTTTTCCAGTTTCCCTATTTTCTGTGTGCATGTGTAACATCAGTAGTAATGGCAGACAAGAAAGTAATGAGATGAGACATCTGGTGGTAAGGGTAGAACACTACTGTACTGGATTGGCAAGGCTGTGGAGCCTCCATCATCACTCTTAAAAACAGAGAAGGAAGAACATCTGCCAAAAATTACCTAAAGCTATTTAAACAGAATGTGAGTCAGATACCTTCATGAGCTCCCTTCCAACCAAGCAATTCTGTGAATTGAGTTAGAAAAAAAGACAAAGAAGTGTTTCAGTACTATTGAAGAACCATTCAGAATAAAGTTTCTATATAACCGTAGAAGTAGTGTCTATTTATAAAATGAATTAAATGTTTATTTATCTAATTTGTGTAACTCTTTAAACTGAATAGCAGATGACAAAAAAATCAGAATAATATATAATAATTACAATATACAATAAAGTAATTCTCTTGATTCAAAGAACATTAAATTTAAAGAACAAAGAACATTGAAATTAAACTTGATAAAATTAAATTTAGATTTCAACTTGATACAAAAGCCTTAATTGAATTGTTTATAGTATTTTAAACCACTCATACTGCTCTAAAACTTGAAACTGCATGACTTTCTATAAATCATCACAATTCTAACATTACACTTTACATTATTTAATTTCAATATGCTTGAAATTCTCCTTATCTTCATTCCTCGGCTTCAGAATCCATAAACCCTCTTGAGGCATCTCAAATACCTTATCATTTTACTAAAAGTTTCATATAATAGACAAACAACTTTTATTACTTTGGTACAAGTTCAGAGAACAACTTTGTGTTAATTATACTAAAACAATGTCTTACTAACCACTTGTTTTTAACACAGAGTTTTCACTCCATTTGTATCTTCACAATTGTTCACTAATATATTCCTATTGCTTAAGCAGAAAGGAGAAATAGTGAACAAACCAGTCACGATTCATTGAATTTAAAACTAGAAGGAATCATTTGGTTGTGTGGCTCAACTACTTTTTTTTTTTTCCCCCTAGTTAATCTGCATGAAGCCCAATTAGTTGTAAAGTCTTAAAGTTTTTTTCTCTTTTGTTTTTTCCTGTGAGATATCATATAAAGGAACTTCAAAGATGCTGGCTTTATCTGATGAAGGTCAATCTCCCAGTTTCCTTGCATGAAAGGAAATCAAACTCTCAAAAGGTGTTCTGAGGGAGTACAAAGACTTTAGATTTCCTGCATTAAAGCTGACATTTGTCAATGCAATGAACAGTTTTCATCGAAGAAAGGAGGAGGACAAGGAGGACAATGAGACCTTGCTGGTTTCTTTCCTCAGTGACAACCATATATATGTATAACACCCACTTGTGTGCTCACGGGTGTGAACTATATGAAACCTGCAAAATGTTGGGCATTAGAATTACAATGCAGTGGTGAGGGAACATTTATATTCTTGGCCTCATGGATAAGTCATAGAAATTGGAAACAATCCAGAAATTACTGGAAGAGAATGTAAAACTGTCAGTAATGTACAGAACAAAGTAGGAATAGTTCAAGGATACCATATTTTAAAAAGTAAATAAAACTGGGAAAGAATTTAGAAAAAAAGATCTCCTTGTTTGCAGAGAAATAATCTAAGGAATTTTCCACTTTTCTTGCAAAGGAACAACAGAAGAGGGAGGATATTGATGTAGAATAAACCAAGCACTTAAACAATATAAAGGCTACACGCTTCTTATGAGGAAAGTTATTTTAAATTAGCTTGGTTTTGAAATGTCTTAAGGAGCTGATGATATTGCCTATCTAATAGCTTTGTCTCCTACTGACTGCTTCCTATCTCTTCCTCTATTAAAGCTTGGTCTTTGTGTTATTTATTGTATTCTTCTAAGCTTTTGTACTATTTCTTATATTTTCATTTCTTCATTCTGTGTCACTCTGCATCAGATATCAAAAGGTATTTTCTACTTCATGTCACTTTTAAGTTGGGATCTTTCGATTTTCTTGTGATCAGGATCTTTAACATTTATTTGATGTGATTTTACTTGATTATATGATCTGTAATTGATTTCTTTTTCTTGTTCCTATTGTTAAATGTATTTCTTAAAATATTGTGTAGTATAGATTTCTTAAAGTATGGATTAATCCATTTTTTTTCTCCTGTGTTCGCATAGTACCTGTCAAAATGACTGATTTCTGGGTCATGGCATAACATAATATATAAAAAAGAATATTTAAAAAATATTATTGTTAAATAATATATTTAAATTCTAGAGAGTATATGATTACCTAATTAAAAATAGATTTTTAATAAAATGCTTATGCACACCTGAATATATGGAAAGAGACAGAGAGATTTATAGCTGCATCTTCATTTTTCAGCTAATGTAAGAGCAGATTGGGAAAGGCCTTTGAATATACCTTTTTCCTTCTACCACAAGAAACACACAAGAAACAAATTGTGAAATCTATTATTTACACCTATGCACCAAAATCGAACAGGTATAACTAATACAATTAAATTGCAGCATTTATAATGTTAGCTTTTTATCCAAAAAATATGAGAGTGACATTAGTTTCAGTTCCACCAATTTATTTAATAACTCCAAAATCATATTAACAGAAAATTGCTGGCATGACTGTCTCATAGATCAGATCTCATTTGTGGAATTCTTCCTACATTACATTTACAAGGATCCTCTTTCCTAAATCTACTTATTTTCACAGGTTCTTAAGTAGCTTTTTGCCACATTCCAAAACTAATATTTCTCAGTAAATCTTCACAACAGCCTTTTGTTACATGAGTTCTTAATTTAGGTTTATATTATAGGTTTAGCGGACTGTTGCTTAAGGATGTGCCCAGACATACAGAGTCCATGCTGAAGGTCAGTTAATTTCCTAGAAAATATATTGTTTAAGAAGTGGAGAAGCTCTCTTTTCACTCATAATATTGCAATCATTTGTGTTTTCTAGATGCACTGGAAAAGACAACTAGCCTCCATGAGGGACAGAATACTTCCCAGTCTTCATATTTTGGCACGTTGAAACAGATCTGTGTAGAATCAAGTCCACTGGGGGATATTACAACATAAACTACTTTTGCCTTGGACTTTTAACAAATTCACTGCTGTCTAAAAAAAAAAGAAAATTATTTGAAATCACACATGTATTATATGTGCAAACACATTTGGATGGATGTAAAATATACCTAGTTTATATTGAGTGTGCATGTGATCATACATGTGTAATTTACAATAAATCAGTCTTAAAACTTATAAATCATGTTCTCACTGTGACTTACTTTATAGGTTATTTCAAGTGCTGCCATACTGAAGCCTAAGGAGAAGGTTCATCTATACTTTTCCTTTTGTCAGCTTTTAATAGATCTAATTGCCTAATTATCTGCTTCAGTGCAGTGGTGGAGTGCTGTAACATTTCTCCTCTCCCCCGGGGAATGTGCACAGTCTCTGGGAAGTTGCCATCTGCTTCCATTTAGAATACTGGTGAAACACTCATTTAAGCGCTGAGGGTTGCTAACTTCCTCTGTCACTAAGCTTCACTCAGAAAGGATTGACCGTTTTATTATTCTGATTCCTGTTAAAGTTGTAAAGAACACTCTGGTAGGAAGAACAGTTTATCATCAGAAATGAAAAGATTTATTTGTAGCTGAAAATGACCACAATACCAACAACTCACTACACACAGAAATCAGCTGAAGTCAGAAATTTCAAAAGTATTATTTTCACTTTGCTAGTCCTGGTTTGATCAGTTTATGAAACACATGTTCTGGAATGTTTCTGTGACCATGTACAGCAGAAGCTAAAACCAAACTAAAACACCACCACCTGGAAAATAAGCATTTCTGGTTTATTTACAGAGTGCATTTTGACTCCATTCACCTCAGTTACCGCCTGTAAAAAGTAGAGTTACTCGAGTGCTCTAACAGACCATACATTCTGATGGTTATTACATGGTGCAGTTGAAACCAGTGCTAGTATAGGCTGTTTGTGCTTCTTTCAGGAGATTTTACCATCTTCTTGGTCTGGGTAACTTCCAGACATGGAACATACATTGTATTTTCTAAAGGACTGACAACAGAAATAATGAAAAATATTTTCTCTGAAGACCTGTCTGTCCATGCAGTCAGTTAATCAGAAGAAGCGCAGGTACTGGTTGAAATTTTTCCAGTGTTCTGCACAGTGGGGTTGGAAACTGGTCAAATATCAGGTTCTACAACATCTATCGTTTTTGTAACAAAGAGACATAGCAACTAGTAATATTTAGAGAAAAATAATTTCCAGTCTTCGACTGGGTAGGTAGTTCTAGTAAAGAAAACTTTGACAGACTTGAGATCATATTTATAAGCTAAATATCTGTAAGGTCAGCCTCTGACTTTGTAGGCAAGATTTTGAGTTGTATAAGCAGCTTTTCCAAAACAAATTCTTACTGATGGTTTCCCTTGTCATTTTTCGTGCACTGAAGAAGTTCTGATCCTGACCTTTGCATATCACTGTGACACTTCTCCATCCAATGTCAAGTCAGAATCTCAAACTTGGGCTATTTTAGACATGCTTTCTCTGGCACACATTCTGCATGGCAAAACCACCTACCCATGGCCTTTATGGAACTGCTGAAGCAATTTAAGAAGTTCTGTACTGTTTTGTTAAGCTAGGAATGTGGGTTTTAAGCTGCAAAATATTCTTTCGCACAGCTTTGCTGAAGGTGAAATAAAAAACTGCTACAAGAAAACAAATTCAATGGCTAGAGGGCATTGTTTTATACCAGCTTACCTTATGAATTCCATGAGAGTAGATTAATTTTTTTCTCAAAAACATATATGGAAGTGATTAATTGTATAACCATGTTACTGCAGCACCAAACTCCTGTATTTTGAAGTAATTTTAAGTTGTTAAACCAGAAGACACACTAACACAATTGTTGAAACTATGCAGTCTGTATTACACCACAGTGTGTCTCTCTTTGCTAAGACTAAAAGTATAAAATAACAGCTAATTTTAATCACTTCGAAGTTGATGTTCTACTGCTATTATGCAGTGTTCACAAAATGGAAGTCAAATAGTGAGTTAAGATATCTGTTTTTAAGCTTGTATTCAGAAAGCAGTAAAGAATCTTCATTAAAGGTGGAGGACCTTCTATCATGAAGCAGGAGTTGACGTTGTGATCGAATTGTGATTGTCGTGTTACCTTTCTGCAAATCCTGATCATGACTTTTTCCATAATTAAAGATCATTGGGAGAGAAAGATGGTTTGGGAATTGAAACAAACCAAACCAAACCAATTAATTAAAGATAGTTATCAATTAAAAGGAACAATTTTTCCCTAAATGCTTCGAAACCAAACTGCATTGTGCAACGATTACATCCTCTTCCTGTCTTCCACTCCCAAAACAGCTGAATCAAATTTATCTATACATAAAGCAAATCTAATTTATTTTTTCCTTTAAAAGCAACATTTGTACATTTTTCTAGGATCTTTTTCTTAGATGCTTGTCTTCCATAATTGCAAATGAACACACTCAAAGAAAGAAGAGTATAGTAAGTCTTTGTCCTACCCTGAAATAAAACTGATTATAGTCATATGGTTCTGTAGACATCCCCATCCATGTCTCCTTTTTCGTATCTTTATTCCTCTGCAGAACAATTACTTATACTCTTCATTTTCTGGCTCGGTTCTGTCTTGTAGTTTGCGCTCAGGGGTTTACCACAGCAACAATTGGTCTGTGTGACTCCATCCATCACAGTTGCATCTACCTCAGCTCTATACATATTAATATACTTTATGAGATTAACTGCAATAATTTAACCTTTTCAATTTTTAGAAGATCATGCCTATTATTTACCATTAAAGTATTGATTGGTTGTCATTGTTTCCTTGTAGCAAATTTCTGTTAAAAACACAGTTAATGTCCAGAACCTGCATATTTCATTTTATACTCAGTATTTTGATGGGGAATATTGCTACTTTATGTTGCATCCCACTTCTTCTCTCTACGTTGTGTACTTTTCATAGAAGAACAATGGTTTCAAAAGCTGTATTAGTATGTTAACAAAGTGTAAACAAAAAAGCCTGCTGACACCTAGTCATACTATTTCAAAGCCTCAACGACGTCTTTCAGTTTGACTTAGAAATCCTCAATGGTTGTACCTCGACATTATCAACCACTTCCACAGTCTGAGGAACTTGATATTTAACCTTTATCAAATTCACTTAGGCTCTAGAAGGTTGGCACAGAGGCACTTGAGAACCCTCAGTACCCAAATTCAGTAGTGTATCACTAAATTATTTACCATATCTGGAGAGGATCTTTCCACAGTGAATCTTAACATCTTCATTTTGAATTCATGACTTTTTTCAATAAGAGTGAATGGATAAAAATCAGAAATAGCTTTAAGGTCAGGTCAAGCCACTCATCTTCTCAAACAAGTTTCTTTACCAAGAGTCAATAAAATCATTCTCTATCACTTCCTGAATCCATGAATAGCTATTTCTTCCTAAACAACGTCAGAACTTAAACAAGAGGAGTTTAGAGTTTCTTCTGTCCTCCTTTATTGTTTCCAGTCCAGTCTCTGCTATGACCTGATGTTTAAAGTAGTTGTCCTGGGAGAGAAAAAACATTGTTTGCATCCAAGTGTCCTATTTTTAAGATAAGCGTGCTATCTGCTGAGAGTTTGGAGTTCCTCAAAGGGATTAGTGTCATCTTACAGTAGTATGGCTAAGGTGATAACTGCTGCAGCAGGGTGAGGATGGAGTCAATTTTAATGACTTCATAGCTGAATGCACAAGTCTATGCGTAATTATCTTTAGTTAAAAACTTGGTGGCACCGCTCATTTAATGAAATACTCTGGGGTATTTCATCCTTCATCCTTCACCCTTCACTTTTTGTCTTTTTTTTTGCAAATACATGTCATGTTTTTGCCTCAGTTTGAAATTCTATTACCACAAATTTGGTTTTAAGAGCTTGAAAGAATTGGTCAGCTAATTGAAATTAAATAATTATTCTTGAAGTGCTTTCTTTAGTAATAGCACTTTTCTGTAGTTAACTTTCTGACATGTACTCGTCAAGGATATTTGCTGGTCAGTGTTTCATCAGAAGCATCACAGGAAGGCTTTGCAAACAAAGATTTGAGAAGGACTCTACCCACCCTTGCTACAAGCACGTTGGTGGTTAAAAAGGCCAATGCGAGATAGACAAGTCCGGTTGCAAAAGGCACAGCGGAAAGTCTCCTTAGGTGGTATTGGCAAGACTCGGTTCTTTCTGCATTGTCTTAACTCAGACAACTCAGTATTTCATAACATCATATTTTATGGTAGAGCACACACATCTGAGGGTTTGCCTTTCTTTAGATGCTGAACGTCCAAGATACATTCATTTAGCATCAAGCTTTTTGTGTAAAAATTTGCCCATTTTTCATTTTATGGTGAGATTTGATGCCATGCAGGGTTTGTATCACATCAGGGTAATAGTTTCCATTTAGCTCACTCACTGAGTTCAAACAAGATAAGAAGCAACCAAGTCAGATAAATCATTAAACAGTTCATCTTTTCCATGAGAATACTGTACTTGTCTGGTAACACCAGTTTACAGTCATGACACACAAAATGGTCATGGATTTGAATGGATCTCCTAATATTTGCATTTGGAGGGCATAACATTGTAGATAAGATTTATTTCACTTATTTTCAATGTGAAAAAAAAATAATTTTGGCTTGGGTAGCTGTTATATAATATGTAAACATGTCTTAAGAAAAAGTTTCTTAAGGTATAGGAAAAAATGTATTCTCTTATGTGTAAGTGTTGAGGATCCTGATTGACATCATATTTTGTAAAAGGTTGTAGTAATCTAAAAAAGCACCCAACAAGGCAAAAAAATCAAATCAACAGTTAGCAGTAAGCATGCATATTTTAATTCAAATGTCTATTGAGATTTAACATTGAATCAAATTATTGCCTAATAGCTTGTGCTGTCCTTTGGCATGCATTGCGGGAAGGACTCTGGTTTTTCACCACTTCTTTTCAGGTTTTATTACGAAGTCAATCACCTACTCTATAAATAACCATGATTCTTTATTTAACTTTCTCTAGAATTCCAAAGCTTCATTTATCAATATGACTTACTTTTATAGCAACTTGGTTCTAGTGTTTTCACCCTGTCAAAGTAGTAACCTGCTCAGAGTGTAGAGGGGAATTTCAATTATTCTCTTATGCCTCTATTTTACTGTGCTTTTCCCTCCAAATCAACTAAATCATCTTTTCACACTTTTGGATATTCCTGTAAACATCCAGTAAGTCCTGTGGAATTTCAAATTGTTCTTCCTCTGCATCCCAGGTGTCCCACTGCAACCCCACCCTCAGTCTGAGATGTAGAGCCAGGATTCTAAACCTCAGAAAGTCAAATTTTCAACTATTTTAAGGGGCTAGCGTGTGGGATCCCTTGGGAACCTGTCCTCAGAAGCAAAGGAGCAAAACAGAGATGGGAGATATTTAAAGACCTTTCTTAGTGCACAAGAGCTCTCAGTCCTGGTATGGGATTGCAGAAGTTGCTACAACCCACCTCTGATGAAGGGTAACAAAGGTTCTTGTTAACAGAGCCCTTGGGGTGGATTAGAGTGAAAAAATACCAAATGACCAATGTATATATGAGGCAGGTTTATTTTAAAATAATATGGCTTGCAGTAGAAAGGAATTATGTAACTGTTTTGGTCCTTTTCTATAAAAATATAAAAATATCATGAAGAAACTATATAAGAAAAAGAAAGAAAGAGAAGGAAAGAACAAAAGAAGAGAGTGGAAAGATCACCCCCTGTGGATTCAGCAACAAGATTTGATCTTTGAAATTTTAATGTCTGTGGTAGTAGTGATGGTCCCGGTCTTGACCCATTGGGGTGGAGTCCAAAGCAACAAAGAGTTTGATGAGCTATGTACATTCATGCCTACATAGGGACGCCCTGATACCGCCCCTGGCAGGGGTTTTACATTGTTTGATGCAATACTGTGGAAGATTAGAGGTATATGGCTCTGGAGTGCAGGGAGGGGGATCAGGAAAGCCAAGGCACAACAGGAGCTCAATTTGTCTAGAGGCGTGTAAAATAACAAGGGTTTATTTAGGTGCAAAGGACAGCAAAGAAAGATGAGAGAAACTGTACCCTACCTCATCAGGGAAACACAAGACCACACTACAGTTGACATGGAGAAGGCTGAGGTACTCAACCACTTTTTACCTCAGTCTTCACCAGTAAGTGTTCCAGCCATGCTGCCCAATTCACTGAATTAAAAGGAGGGACTAGAAGAATAAAGTATTTCCCACTGTAGAAGAGCAGGTTTGAGAATATCTAAGGAACTGGAAGGTGCACAAGCCCATGGGATCTGATAAGATGTATCCAAAAGTCCTGAGGGAACTGTCAGATGACTTTGCTAGGTCACTGTCCTTCATGTTTGAAAAGTTATGATAAATTGGTGAAGTTCCTACTGACTGGAAAAGGGGATGATGCCAAGTTGTGTGCTGTGGTTGATACTCTAGAGGGAAGTGATGCCATCCAGAGGGACCTTGACAGGCTTGAGAAGTGGGCCTGTGTGAACCTCAGAAAGTTCCAGAAGGCCAAGTCCTGTATCTGACTCAGGGCTATCCCCAACACAAATACAGGCTGGGCAAAGAGTGGATTGAAAGCAGCCTTGAGCAGAAGGACTTGGGAATATTGGTGAATGCAAAAGCTGAATACGGGCCTCCAATGTACACTTGCAGTGCAGAAAGCCAAATGCATCCTGGACTGCACCAAAAGCAGCACGGGCAGCAGGTTGGGGAATGTGATTCTCCACCTCTACTCCTTTAGTGAGACCCCACCTGGATTTCTACGTTCAGCTGTGGAGCTCCCAACATAAGAAACATATGGACCTCTTGGATTATGTCCAGAGGAAGGCTGTGAAGATGATCAGAGGGCTGGAGAACCTCGCCCATGAAAGAAGGGTCAGAAAGTTGCAGCTGTTCAGCCTGGAGAAGAGAAGGCTCCGGGGAGACCTTAGAGCACCTTAAAATACCTAAGAGGGGTTTAGAGGAAAGATGCCAAGGGACTCTTTATCATGGACTATAGTGATAGGACAAGGGGGAATGGCTTTAAACTGAAAGAAGATAGGTTTAGAATAGATATTGGGAAGAAATTCTTTACTGAGAGGGTGGTGAGTCGCTTGAACAGGTTGCCTAGGAAAGCTGTCAATGCCCCATTCCTGGAGGTGTTCAAGGCCAGGTTGGATGGGTCTTGAAGGTGTTGTTATGATCTGCTTAAATATTGCAGAAAGAACTTTTAGATTCGAATATTCCCCAAATTAAAACTCATACAAGTTATCTGTTGATACCAAAACTGTTTTTATTAATTGCTAAGAGATGCAAAGAGAAAGAGGAAAAAGCAAGAAAAGACTGGAAAATGCTAAGATTACTTTTAGAAGCAGAGAAAAGATATCACCAAGATCTACCTCTCCGTCGAACTGGTCTGTGGGGTGGGGGTGGAGAGTGAGAGAGAAGCAGTTTTCTGCCCTTTTTTTTTTTCCAGTCTCTGCCGCTTTCAATCTTATCTCTTTAGCTGCAGGGGGTCATTTACAGCTTTAGTTCTCTGGAGTGCACCTAGGATGTGGGCTTCGCTGCTCACACCAGGCTGTGGTGCGGAGGTCCCGGTCCAGCTGCACCTCTCAGCCCTCAGAAATATGGTCAGGGTGGAGAACTCACGCAGGTGGCACGGTGGGTCTCAGTCCACTTCAAGACGGCAGAGTTCCAGTCTCTGGTGACGGCAGGCAGCTTATGGTGGGAGAAGAAAAGGTTGAGGGCGAGGAGAGGGAGAGATCCTTAACTGCTATAGCCAATTCTCTCTCCCACTCGTCTTTCCCCGATTTTCCCAAATTTCTCCTCACTTTTATAGTGTTCAAAGGAGGTTGTGTGTGGTTTCTTGGCACGTAGCCCTATTCAGATGTTCGCAGAGATATGATAACCATGAACAATAACAGGATCCTTTGGCAGGAAAACACCAGTGGGAAAATTCTGGTGAGAACTTCTGGTGGAAAACTGACACAGAATTTTTGGTAGGAAGTTTTTGACAGGCAGAAACAATGGCAAAACATAATTTTTGGCATTTGTATGTTATCTGTCTGTTACAGGTGTCCCTTCCAATCATTCTATGATTCTATGATGATACTTTTCCCTGGGAACTGACCTTATATAGCCATTGCTGGAAACAAAATACAAGGCTAGGTATAAAATTGAGATGCAAAAACTCAACACATTTTATGTTATATTTTTTATATATACATTTCTCGAAATGTGATCTGTCTGTAGATAATCTTTCCAACACACTGCTCATAAATGCTGTATTTGGAGACTGTTGCCGAATGGGACCCTCTGTAATCAAGAAGTCTTTACACAGAGTGTCCAAGAAATTTGAATTTCTCCTTTTATTTTTTTTCCATTTTATTTTTTTTTTAATTATTCAGTTCCCTTTAATTATATTTTTTATCAATTTTGTTTTGGTTTTTGTTGGTTTAGTTTAAGGAATAACACATAGAGAAACATCACATGAATCACCCAAAATGTGTCCTTGTGATTCACTAAAATATTACTATGACTAATGAGAATGGCTTTATCAGGTAAAGTATCTGAAACTGATTCCAAACTTGGAATATTCAAGTCATTATGCATGCTACAGGATTTTTTGTTCTCTTTAAGAAAAAAAATAAAAATCACACAAACTCTATCAGGTTCAATGAATTGAGTTTGAAAGATGCAAATGATTTAGTCCTTCCTACATCCCCTTAGTCACAACACAAAATTCCCCTTTATTTGAACCAATTCTATGTTTTGCCAATCAATACACGGTACTGGAAAAACAGTGTCACATAGCCTGCAGAGAGGTCTGGTTGTTTCACACCTCTGATAGAGCCACAGAGTCACCAATCTGTTCACCCTCCATGGGGTCTACAAACAGATCCACAGGAGACTCTCAGTTCTCTAATTTCAGATTGTAATCCAGTATCACTCCATGTCTAGAAATAAGCAATACTGAAGACACAAATCAAACCTTAATATTGTAGATAGTTAGTATGATTTGGGATAAAATTTTAATTGGTTCACATCCTGTAATTAGAAGCCCTGACACCCCTGAGTGCTTTTGGACTCTGATCTGCCTTGAAGGAAACTAAGCACCATACTCTGTGCATTTAAAGGTTGAAAGCAAAGATCTGCAGATAGCAGACCCACCTCTGTAAAGATATAATTTGAGTGAAAGTGTGAAGGAGCTTAAAAATACATACATAAAAAATGAAGTTGTGACAATTATGATTTGATTGAGAAGTCAGATTTCTGCATTTCGGGAAAAGCTATTTGCCGTTTTGGTTATTAAACCATCACCCTGAAATTACAATAGTCACCTATTAAACATGTTTAAATTTTAGACCAATTTAATTTTACTAAAATTTTAAACAATGTTCTTTCTTACTCATAATGCTGGGCAACAGTAATATATTAATTTTTTTTGTTCCGAAAATACAATATAAATAAGTAGTTCAAAATGTCTTCTAAAAATATAATTAGAAAACTATAATAAAGCTCTCTACGTATAATCCCCTCAACTGCTAGAAGGCATATATTTACACCAGATTCTGAGCTGTTTTTAATGAGTCCCACTGAAAAAACTTGATATAAGACCTCAATTTTTTAAAGACTGTTATGAAGAGCTTAATATTTAGACTTAAATTGATGTTTTTCCACTTTACTTTTCACAGAAAACTTTGTAACTTTTCATGCAGCACTGAACAATCTGTCTTCAGTTGTGTTTCTATGGAAATCCTTCCAATAGTTATCTTCTCTACTTAATCTAAATTTTTCCAGTTTACCAGTGTCCTTCTTGTAATTTAGTGACAGACTTGCATGCCCCCAGGAGTGATCTAGCCATGGTCACACAGAAACCATTACCTTGTTTGATCCAGAGCATGATGCCTCTGGATATCCACTTGCATGCATCAATCAGTATCAGTTTCTCCTCCTTCAAACAGGTTTCAGCTTCTATTTGGGAAT
>VXAY01000863.1:165566-296186 GCA_013399855.1 Oxyruncus cristatus
AAAAAAAAAAAAAAAAAATTCAAAACAGAGAGAGGATGTTTTTATTACAAAGGACATAGTCATTAAGTCCTAGACACAAAATTCTGTCAGAAGATTCTAGGTCCTGAAGCCAGCATAGTATTTGGAAAACAGAGCAAACAGATAATAATCATCTTTGTGTTTGTAAGAAAACATACCAGTCTGTAAGAAATTGAATTATTCCCTTGATGTCAGTGTAAATTGAAGACACCTCTTTGCAGGACTTGGTTTATTGTGAGCAACAGCAAATATAATTGTAAAATTAACTCTCACTCAGATCACAAAATGTGACATGAAAAAAACATCATCTAGGATGTCACATCTATGGTGTCTTATGAAGTTTTCATGGTCTATTGTGAATCTTTTTGGATTGAGTATGGATATTTCCCTGACTTTCATCAGAATAAAAGACAAGTCAAAATTGTTCCAATATTATACATCTTGCTCTATGCTTATGAGATATTCTGATATGAGTTATACAGATACACTGATATGAGATATTCACAGTTGAAACACTGTTGATATACTAGTGTTAAATGTGGATTTGCATAAAATTGAAAAAAAGTCATACCCTAATAACACAAATAATTTGCAATATTACAGAAGTTATTAGTGTGACTGCTAGTTCTTCATAGTCTACAAATGTCTGTGGTGCTTATTTTTATGTGGCAGATTTTACAGATTGAAAGAATTGGACTGAGACTTAAAGAGACTTAAGACAATACAGAAGTATCTCCTGTCTGTATATTTTCAGAATGAGTTAATTTCCAGCAGATGCCCTTCTGACAGTAATGAGCTAGCAGATATTAATAGCAAAGCGTGAAAAAGAGATAACAGTATCTTATCTATGTGCCTGTGTTTATGCATTTTTACTCCTCTGAATTTTGTGCTATGTTTTTAAAGACCAACAAGAAGAAATGCTGCTTTGTCAAGAAATGATGGCCAAAGAAAAAGATCTCTTAAAAATGCAGTTTATAGCATAGTGTAGTTTTTTTGTTGTTTGGTTGGTTGGTTGTTTTTTTGAGAGCTAGTAAACAGTTTACTGGTACTGTTACAGCATCACTTTTTTTTTTTTTAATAGTAGCATTTCTGGGTGTAGTGCAAATAAGTTAGGTTTTGATTTTAAAACTGAGTTTGATATTTAGAAAAAGGACATATTTTTACGGAAGTTATTTCACTGGAAAAATATTGACTTATTTTGCTTTAAATTCTATGGTATTCCTATTTCCTTTACATTTATCACAATGTAGGCTATTATAATTTGATTTATAGAATGTATCTCAAAAAAGAAATTACTACAGAAAAAAACTCAAAACTTCAAGAGATTGGTAGTAACACACACATTCAAGTGTGTCTCTTTCAGTGATAATTAAACAGAAAGAGGGAAAAAACACCCCTACTTAGCTATTTATTCTGTTCTTCAAAAACTCCTGGACTTCACCAAGCCAACAGAATGTTGTAGTGAGGTGGGATCCAGTCTTTTCTGCTGTGCCTGCAGTGAGAGGACCAGAGGAAACGGCCTTAAGCTGAGACCAGGGAGATTCAGATCAGATTAGAAAAAAAAATTCACTCTTAGGCTGGTCAGGGATTGGAGTAGGGTTCCCAGGGAGGTGGTGGAGTCACCATCCCTGGAGGTGTTCAAAGGGTGTCCGGATCTGGCACTGGGTGGTATGGTTCAGTGGTTTAGGGGTTACAGTGATGTTGCTGGGTTGACATTTAGACTTGATGGTCTTAAAGCTGTCTTCCAGCCTTGATAATTCTGTGATTCTATAATGTTAGTACATGTTGCCAGGCTAAAGGAGGCTTCACTTCATAAAAACCATGTTATGAAGTGCCCATGTTTCTGCCACTGGGCATATGCACAATGGGGTATGTTTCAGAGGGATTATTTATATTGCAGTTCTTTCAAAGAATAAATTGAGATTTCACTTATTATTATTTTTCTGACTTGAAGTTTGAGCACTAAGTCCACTGTAAAACAAGCATTAATAATCATGATAGTGCAAAATTATGATATAGATAATGTTTAGATACTTGTCTGAAAATCCTAATAGAAGTGTGAGTTAATTAATAACAATAAAAAATATTAAAAGAAACAATGCAGTCAGATCCATAATTACAGACGTTGGAAGACGATGAGAAGAGACCAGGAGAGGCATTATGCAGGCTTAGCTATTTCAAATTCTCCTACATTTCTAAGAGTCTTTTGATCTGGGTTCATTTCCAATTTTTTTCTGAACCTGCTATAAAAGGACTTGCTAAGACTAAGAAGTCAGCTGATGTTTGGGATATATAAGGGAACTGTTGGGCAGCTAATCTGAATGCCTTGCTGTACTAGAAAATCAGTCAGCCAAGGCCATAGAGAACAAATTCATCTGGTAATTAGTTGTGTACCCAGCAACTATAAAAGGCATTTAAGATCTTACAAAGAATAATGTTCTTTTCTGCCTATGAACTCCCTTCGGGATGCATCTTCTTTTCAGATCTTTGATACTTATGAAACTTATTTTACATTTTTTGACTGTATGAAAATTGTGGAAAATGGTTCATTCAGTATCCTGAAATGTTGCCATAACATTTTCATAGTGCTCTACTTAGATAATCATGGATTTCCATTCTAACCTGTGAGCATCTGGAAACCACCAGGACCTCTTCTGTGTTAAAACAAAGAGAAAATTTCTGTCTAGTTATAAAATACAATGAAATGCGCAGTTATTTCTCACCTGCTATTCCCAAAGCATGAATTCATGATGTACAGGCCAAAAAAAGTTGACTTTGGTTGGTGGGTGGATTGTGGTGGTGCATTTCTCCTCTGCCAGGCCTCTGGGCAGCCTCTGCTCCTCTTGAATTTAACAGAAATGCCGTCTCTTCCCAGGAACTAGTGATGTTTAATGAGCACCTGTTTTTTATGAACAACCTAGGAAACTTATTTTTTTCTTGCCTGAATAAAACCCCAAGTGGAATAATGTTTTTGTTATTGAACCTTCAAGGAAAGTTACCGATTCAAATTGTGATCAGGATGGAAAATTACGAAGTCCCACTCCCTTGTGACCCTACAAACTTGTGACCATCCAAAATGAGACTCTGAGCTCCCCATTCCAAGAAGACAAGGCGCTAATGTGTGTATATCAAACACTGATGACCAGATGGCCTACTTAGGACTACTGGTATTAACACTCCACAAGAAAGACCAAGATTTGGCTGGAGAAGGGAGGTCATAAAGAGAGAGGGTAGTCCTTTTCTGGGAAAAGCAACCTTGTTGTAGTTTCTGAACATAAACACAACACAGTACAGCATAAGCACAGGAATGAGGCCAAGGAGTGGGAGTGCACTATAGAGGTGGCTTAAGACCCCCACAGCCCTCTAACACATTTCCGGAGAGGTCTGAAAGAATGGGCTGCGCATGATAACTAATTTGCATAGAAAATTAGAAACTTCTCTTCAGGGCAGAGAAATCTGTCCATGAAAAGTAACCCTCCTAAGCCTGCACAGTGGCCCCAGGGCCCTGAATATCTCATCTGCCTGACCATTGCAGCTGGATCAATGCTGAAACTAGGATTCACATCCTGGTTTGATGCTGAAACCAGGACTGGTGAGCTTTTTTCTCTCTCTCTTTTCCTCTCTTTCTTTCTATCTGTCTCTCTCCTCCTCTTGAATTTATCTCTTCCTTCTATCTTCCCTTTCACCCTACCCTTTTTTCAAAAAGCCACTGCAATATGCTTACATAGTAGGTCAGGGACTAACGTATCAATTTTCATGCCAGATGTGTAATTTACGAATAAATTTATTTTCTGATTGTTTTGCAGACACTCTGATTTTGCCATTATTTTGACCATAAACATTTGTAAATCTTGGGTGCTTCCATCCCCTTAGGGTGGCACATCACACATGATTCACTGAAAGTAGTAAGTAGAAGTTTGGCCGTTCACATTGACTTATAAAAGCAAGTTCAGCTATGCAGATGTTCTGCCAATCAGCGCAAAATTTCCCTCACCTCTGAATCTCACAGAACATTGTCTTGGAAATTACTGAATTTCTAAAAAAAGTCCAAGCTGGGGGGTTGTGTGCCTGAACATTTCTAAAACATTTTATTGTTCAAAGCATATTGGTAAGCAGTCATTAAGGACCTTATTTCAGCAAAAATCATTTATGAGTAGACTAGGCTTTTCTTAAATTCAACCAAAGATGGTTAAGAACAGGTTATCCATGAAATTATTTAGAGGTATTTTATGTGTTTTTTCCACTGTCTAATTACTTTTCCTCTCAACACCGTTCAACAAATTCCATCCTGTATGTGATCTTTATTACCCAGAGGATGCTTCATGTACATTAAATACTTGCTCCTTGCTGCTATCCCTGAGAACAGAGATGTCCATATCCCTGTGTTGTATTCTTTTAGTGCTCCTAATTGACCATAGCTATTTATGACCCTGAACCTTCTGTCACTGTCTCATAGTACTTTCAAGAAAGTTGCTATCATCTTGTGCTTTTCCTTTTAGGTGCTTCTGTTTCACCATCTAGCACTGTGTACCATTTCAGCAAAACTATCAATCAATCTTGAAGTGAATCACACATTTTGGTTATTATTTTGAGTGACTTGAGACAGAAAAAGAAAAAAAAAAAAGAAACCCTTGAGGTTCTTACAAATTCATCAAATCAGGCAAAACCTGTCCCTGACTTAGTGAAAATGAAAAGGCAGGGGCAGGGGAAAGTGGATGCAGTGTATGACAAACCAAGTTACATTCTAATAAGTGTTATTTGGACTAGATCAGACAATGATCTTCATTGAGTTTCAGATTTTTTGAAAAGGAAAAATGAAGGTCTTTATCATATCTTTAAAAAAGCATGTCTATTTTAAAAGAAGTGTTGGAGTTTGATGCAACTGAAGTGGCAACAAAAGTGAATTTTTGTCTCTCTTTAATCATTTTTCTGAATACTGAATTGTTCAAGGCATCTTTTTGTATAAACCATTAAACTATTTGGTCTGAAGAACTTCACAGTCACGGAAAGCCTGTTGCTATCTTCTGAAAGAGGCATGGTAACAGCTGTGCTAAAATATAAGAGCCTTCCTTTAGACAAGAGTATTGTGATATTGAAATATTGCAATATTGAAATATTTCAAAATAAATTTATTCATAGAATCAAGAGCAGCTGCTGCTTTGCTTCAGAGCTAGATGAGTCCACAGATACTGCACTTCTCACTAGATTATTAATACATAAAAAAATATAAACTAAATCAAAGCTGTTGGAATTCGTCACCCCCCTACCAACTTGAATACACAGAGGAGATATCCTGACATAGATTGTGTGGTTTCTTACAACAAAATGACATAGTAGCAGTGTATGACATAGTAGTAGTGTATGTTCAATGATATGAGCATGCTGGGTGCTGTACACATAGCAGCTGCTGCAGCGATGACAGGACTGTCTTCTCCCAGCCAACTGGCCACTGCTTCATGAGGCTGTTAGGCTCCATTCACATGTGCAACCAAGGATGCAGATCACATTCTCCAATAAATAAGTGCTGGTGTGTGAGTGGGATAACTAAGCACCCTTTTATTTAATTAAATGTAAAACCACATCAGATTTATTTACATACCAGGCAACCTAAACCAGCACATAATGTGTTGATAATAAAGTGGGTTATGTATGAAACAGCATAAAGAACTCTTCAAGCACAGCTTGACTCAATAAACAAAAGTAATTTATAAACCATACTGAGAAATGGATATTTTATTGACTATTGTTTGTTGAAATTTTCATATATATAAAAGAATCAGAGGATTAGGGGAACAAAAAGCAGAAGAAAAGGCTTTAAAGACAGAAAATAAATAAGGGAAATGTAACTACAACAACTTAGACAATTTGAAGAATTTTGGAACTCTCTTTCTTGCTGGAACAGAAGCTGTGTACATAGATATTAGCACTGTCTCCTTCTAAAGTTCCAGGAAAATTTCCAAAGTCCTCTTTAAATAAAGGAAAATGGATTTTAAAATAACAAAATTGATGGCATTATAAATTTATCTCTTCCCTCAGTTGAAGACAAATGTCTAATATTCTGGATCAGCTCAAAGTGCCAGGTCAAACAGTAGTCCATGAAACTTGATTTATATCTTAAGTTCAGTATGAAAAGGTGTGATATTGCCAGCCCCATGTCTAAATTATTTCCAAATTTCTACATCCTTGTTTCAGCCAAAGGACTATGATAAATCCTCTATATAACTAAAAAGAAATATTTCTATTTAAATATTAAATTTAATAATAATTTTACTTACCTTTGTAGAATATAGCAATATATTACTGTAAAAATAGGTAATAAATCCCAAATAATTATTTAATGAAAAATTAGATTAAGGATAAGCATTAGTCAAGCTGTTTGCTTAAAAAGTCTGTGGAGATCTTATTTAACATTTTCTTTTAGTGAAAGTACAAGCTAATTAACATATCAATATCCTATTGCAGACTGGGATTTTATGTGATATTTAATACAAATTTCATACTTGAACTTTTTAATTATTTTAATTAGCTTTGCCTTTTGTTCTACTTCATCTGACAGAGAGGAGAGGATGTTAAAAAGAGCCTAACATCTGTACGTCGTACTATGAATGTAAATCACAGAGAAAAAACTGATTTACTATAATTACTATTAGCAATAGCAGTTTTGAGACTGACACAAAACAGAGGATGAATAATTGCAGAACTCCAGAAAGGTTTTTTTTGGAACTTGCATTTGTGTTCAATAATAATAGGAACAAGCCATGGACTGCAAGATATAAGTTCTTTGGGATTCCAGACATGATTTAGAAATGTAAAAAGAGCTCACACTATTCCACCAAGTCATGGTCATTAAAGTATTGGACTTGGGGGCCAATTGTGATGGACTGAAATGTTGGTAATATCTTAAACATTGTCAAAATCATTGAAAGACTTTTTGTCAAACTGCAAGGAAGCAACAGTCTGTCTGTGGCCACCAAAGTACCCTCTCCTCCCAATGTCTTCTGACTGAAATTTGGACTTTGGTTGGGGACTTGAGATAAGACTATTGTCTAATCATCCCATGTCTGAGGAGAAGTAAACAAGGCTCAGGAAAGAGGAATGTGTCTGTGTTACAAATCAGCCCTAGCTGGGTTCAAGGGGTGGGCGGGGAGAAGGGTTTCCGGTGTGATGATGAAATCTCTCCACACCAAACCAAAGGAGTAACCCACGGCCCACCAGAGAAGACCTTGTACACAAGGGACATTCACATGAGAGGCAGCTGAGAAGGGGTCATAAACCACCAAAGACCCCCAAAGTGTCCCCCTAATTCCTTCCTGAAGCTTTCCAACACCATAAGACTGCACATGATCCAAGCAAGGAGACAAATCTGTTACAAGAGACTGCAAAGTTCCTCCCCAAGGGGAGGTGCCAAGCATCTCTGGACCGAGGTGCCAGATATCTCCGGACTGTATATCAATCCATTGGACTCTGTATTTCCCGGGAAACTGTCACCACAAAGAAGACCAGAAGAATCAGACCAATGGGGCGCCACCAGGTTACACAGAGGGGGTGATACTTTTTCTATTTTAATCTCTCTGTCACTTTCTTTTTCTTCTATTCCCCCCCCCCTCCTTTTACCTATTTTTTCTATGTCCCTTTCTCTGTCTCACATTTACCATTAAACAAAAACCATACTATTGACTGGCATTTGGTCTCATTTGTACCTTAATTCAGGCATAGGTATTTCTAATAATTTTAATAACCAGATCATAACACCAATATCCCAAATGGTTATTTTCCATACTTCAGACTTGAACTATAGTCCTCTCAGCCCTGTACTCATGCTACTTTTTTTACTGTACCTCATACTTTTTTTCATGTATAATTTTCCATAGACATTAAGAAATCTACAGTGTAAAAATAACTGAAAACAGAGAAAAGGAGGGTATTCCAGGTCACCTTTTAGTACTTAATGTAAGTGTTCAGAGGAATTTAAGTAAATGGAAATGGTAAGTGGAATTTAGACTATAAAGCTGTCTACCACATAAAAAGTTTATTTTTGAGAATATGATTTCAACAAAATTATTAAAAAAGGCATTATGAAAAGAACTCAATAAAAATTGTAAAGGAATGTAAGAATAAACAAACAATCTGAATCCTGAAGAATGCAATATTTTTTCTTGAAAATCACTACCAGATGTGGCAAAACTACCTGCCCTTCTTTATAATGAGAAGAATCAGTTCCGAAGATGGCTCTTCTGTTAATCTTTAAATTGGTTAATCATTTTCTAATTAACAGAATATTTCTAAGACGGAACTTTAACCTACTTATTCCTAAACTGATGAATATTATATCAAGTATATCTTTACATCAAATTTCTGACTGTGTTTGCTATATCTGAATTAAGGACTGTTATGCATCTTATGAAGCTCATGTGAGAAAACTTTTGCGAAACAAAAGACAATCTAGAATATTTTTGACTGAAAAAGGAAAGACCAGTTTTCTGCTCATCATGGTCATGTGCTATCATGTGCTATACTCAACATTTGAGTATATTAGTCTCTCCCAGAAGGCACAGCTATTCAGTGAAAATTCAGTTTATTTTTGCACAATAAGAATTCTCTACACTACTGACAAATGACTGCATCATGCTGCTCTCTGAAATGCATTTTATAAGGCTTAAATCACTAATTAAAATATACATACATTTGTAAGATGCTGTGTTCTTTTTTAGAGGAACAAAACATGTCCATAGTTGACAACAATCTTGGAAAACAAAGAGGAAAAAAGAGAAAAATTTTGACATATGCTGAGATGAAAATTAAGGTTTATTGACCCAAAAGGTAAATATTGTCCAAGATTTACCTCTTGCTGAATAGCATTTTCAGAGATGTGTTCTTCAGACTTGAGATTAATATTTTGTGTCTGCATATTTCTACATGCCTATAGCTGATAAATCTCTTTGGTTTTAACTTTTTAAAAGCGAAAAATCAAAATACAGGTTTTGAATAAACAGAAAACAAAATCTTTATTTTTTCCATCTGAATAAATTTTAACAGACAGTATCACAGAATCATAGAATATCCTGAGCTGGAAGGGACCCACAAGGATCATTGAAGGCCAACCACTGGCCCGCACAGAACCATCCCCAAGAGTCACACCATATGCATGGGAGCATTATCCAAGTGCTTCTTGAAATCTGCTAGGCTTGGTGCCATGACCACTTCCCTGTGGAGCCAGTTCCAGTGCCCAATCATCCTCTGGGTTAAGAACCTTCTCTTAACACCTAATCTAAATCTCCACTGACATTTTCTTGCAGTTCCCTTGTGTCCTATCACTAGTTATCAGACAGAAGAGATCAGTTCCTACCCTTGCACTCCCTTTGTGAGGAAACTGTAGACTGCAATGAGATCTCTCTCCCCTCAGTCCCATCTTCTTTAGTTTGAACAGGACAAACAACCTCAGGAAATCCTCATATGGCTTCTCTTTATCCCATCACCATGGCTGGCTCAGAAAAGAAAAGCGTGGAGGCAATATCGTTGGTGTTCTGCAATGTTCCACTTGGCATGCCTTCTCTGGTCCCAGTGTCCCTGGAGTTTTAAGGCTTTCTGGATCTCTGAACCCTAACCAGAGAAGTTTGGCATTGGAGCTGAAGTCCCCTACATGATTGAGTGGCCTAGATAAGAAAGATAGAAATGTCGATGCCCTGCCGTGGTTCCCTTGGCTCTTCCAGGCTCAGTGTTCCTAAAGCTGTAGGCTTGCTGGGTCTCTGAATCCTAACCCTAACTGTAATGCTAGCTTGGTTCTGAGGCTGAGGTCCCCATAACCATGAGTAGCCCAGATGAAAAAAGTGTGAAGGCAGCAATGTTTTTGCTGTGCTGTGCTTCCCTTAGAATGACTTTTCCAGCCCTGGGGTCTCCTCAAACCCTAATCCTAGCCCTACTGAGTTCCCTACCACCATGAGTGGCTCAAAATAGGTAAGTGTGGAGGCAGCAATGTCGGTGCCCTTCCATGCTCCCCTTGATATGACTCTTCCACCTGCAGTGTCTGCTTTTCTGGAGGCTTGCTGACTCTCTGAACCCTACCCCAAACTTACTGTTAGCTTGTTGTTGCATCTGAGATCTACATTGCCAAGGAATCACAAAACTGTGGAGGCAGCAATGTTGAGGCCCTGCAGTGATCTCCTTGGTATGTCTGTTCCACCTCCAGGTTCCCTAGAGCTCTACGGCTTTCGGAACCCTAACTCTAATGGGAGCTTGGCACTACGGCTGAGGTCCAATCATCAGACGTGGCCGAGATTAGAAAGGTGTGGAGCCAGCAATATTAGTGGCCTGCCATGCTCTGCATAGATGTTTTCTCCAGCCCAGTGGTCCCTGAAGCTGAAGGCTTTCTGGCTTTCTGAGCCTTAACCCCACTTCTACGAAATCTTGGGGTCCCCATCACCATGGGTGGCCCAGATTAGAAAGGTGTGAAGACAGCATTTTTGGTGCCCTGCTGTGGTCCCTTTGGCATGCCTTTTTCAGTACTAATGTGCCCTGAGCTGTAGGCTCTGTGGCTCTTTGAATCCTAACCATAACAATAATCATAAGCATGACTATACTGGGAGCTGATAGTGAGGTCATAGTCATAGAATATTACAATCACAAAATCATAGATTATCCTGAGTTGGAAGGGCCCTGTAATGTCCAGCCTTCATTTGTCTTGACACAATAATTTTAATACTGTTTTCTCATAAATAATTAATATATTGTTTTCCCTGGATATATTTTTATAATTTTTATTTTAATTATTTCTGTCAATACTGAAAAAAGGAAAGCTCATAACCGTGTACAGATCTCGTCATAAGGATGGTCAGCTTTAACAGAATAAGAACCACAACATAATTGAATTAATGTCCACAGACATTCTGGATCCACTTTAAGCCTTAATCATTTTTGGGGGCAGAGCAGAATCTGCCAAGCAGGGCACAAGGTGTGCAGTTACAGAACGTCCAGAGCAGCAGGAGTTAACAGGCATCTCAGGCATGGACACCTGATTGCAAAACAGCTTAGAGAAAATGGGGACTAATTGAACTTGGCTCTCCTTTATGGTTGGCTGGTCAGGTTAATCAAAGCTCCCCACACTTGAGAAAAGCCCAGGAAACTATTCAGGACTCACACTTCTCTGCTAAGCATCCAACCATGGAAGTAAAGTAGCTCTGGTATAAGTTAAAGGGAAAGGACAGTAGGACATAAATTTCTTCCCTCATTCCTCCTAACGACACCCACATCAGTTTTCTAGCAATATTCAAATCATGAGTCCACTTTTTTTCCAGATGTTTACTTGTTTTAGCTAAAAAAGTGAGCTTTAAAAACATGTTGAGGAAGGTTATGTAAATTCTTTTGAGTTCTTCCTTGACTGGATTCACCCCAGTTTGAAATAACCATAAATACAGCTTCATCTGTTTGGGGTTTTTTTCTGTATCTGCTACCAGTTCTATATTACTGTTATGCACATATTGTACAGTGTCCTATGAAGGATTACCAGAACCTTCTGAGAAACTAAACACTGTAGGTGTTTGTGCATAGGTTCTTCAGGCTCACAGCTAACTGCCACAGTCTGAGCTTCTGGAGACTTGAGGAGTGGAATAAGCAGACAGGTAGAGAAAAATAGTTCTGACAGAAAGCTACAGGAAATGAAAGTAGAGCATGTTGGCAAAAATTTGTTTGATTCGATTTGTTTGATCTGAACATTACAGTGAAAGTAATACAAGCAAATGGTGGACAGCAATACATAATACTGCACATTTTCTACCCATGTCCAAGGAATATTTATCTATCTCTCTCTCCTTCCTCTTCCTGTTATTCAAAGTTTTTTTGAGGTTTATAATAAAATAAAATTGATTTCAGCTTCCAAAACTAGAAGTTCATTTAAGAGACAAAACATTCAACGTTAATAGATATGCAAATATGCAACACTGCATCAAATTAACAAAGTTCAGAGCAATACCTTACAACCCCACTCCTGAGCAAAACTAGCTTGATGAAGAATGCAGTATCTACCTAGGCAAAACCAAATAAGTATGTCAGTCCTTTTATTTTTATGAATATCTGATCTCTCCGTTTTTTGTTTAAAGGGGATATGAAAGATAAGAAGCAAAATTTAAGAAACTCTTCTAATAGAAATCTGGGCAATGAAGTACTGTTAGCTCATTTAGCAGAAAAAAAAGACCAACAAGTCAATACAGGGAGATCTTTGAGTGCAGAAGCAGACTCTTCATCCCCTTGTACCCACAGGAAAAAAAATGCTGAGGTGTTTTCTGCATCAAAGTAAAATATACTGTAGTTAGAAACATGTTTTCTCTACATGATGTCTGATTTTTGCTTCACCATGTTCTCTGGAATATTATATTTTTTACAAAAGTAATACCAAACTACTAGACCCACAAGCTGCAAATATTAAACGTGCCTGGGCCATCCTCTAGCACTGAAGTGGATGGCAAACAATTACCTGTATTCATATTGAATACTTAATTTACCCACCAATACTGCCTACTGAGAATGTGTTCTTCCCTATACTAACTCTCAAAAATTTGTGTGGTCCAGACTTGTGCCATGGACCAGTCTGATCATTTTAATAATATAATAGTTTAATAATACAGATGACTGAATTCTTTCAAGAACTCATATTTAAGAGATTATAGTGAAGTTGTAATATGCATTGTATTGACATTGTATTTTAAAAGCAGCTACTTAAAGGAGTTGATTTTTTTTAAGCAACATATTGAGATAAAGTCAAAGAATTTTTTTCCTGCGGAGTTTATACAGTAATGTCTGAACATGGACCAACAAAAAACCAAGTCTACTTTATAGTTCACTAGAGGAAATAATGAATTTGTCCAGATATGAAATATAATAGAGTTATTTACTAAATAATAAACCTATTCAAAGGAAAAAAAAAAAAACAACACAATATAAGGAGTTGTACTGAGGACCTGCGCATTCTATGTCCTAGCTACACAGAGTATTGGTTCTAGCTCCTGTGATCCACATAAATGGATTAAGCTAATGATCATAATTGGAAACAAGAGTTGTTCAGACAAGATGTTTATATAAGAGGAAACTTTTTTCACCATGAGGAGAGTCAAGCACTGAAAACAGGTTCTCTTGAGACAATGTTCAGTCTCCATCCTTGGAGGTGATTAAGATTCAAATAGCAACCTTATTTGACCTCATGCCTGATTCTGCTTTTACTAGAGACTCTCAATTTGAATCATCATCCGAGCCTATGATTTTAGTAGTGGAAAAGACTGTTTAAATTTTAGAAAACAGTACTGAAGTAGTATAGTTTCTTTATTTATTTTAAGTGATTTACGTTGCTTTCACTCTCTTATCTGCTCACTCATAAGCACCAAGAAACATATGCCCTAAGTAGTTTGTTCAATACTCAGGCTCCAAGGTACGTATAACCAAGTGATCTGTCTGGCCTTCAGGCACTGAGATATATGTATTCATGCAGTCTACACACATAACCTTGTAATGAAATGAAAGGCAGATGATGGCATCAATCAAATTCTCATCATATTTCCTTGGTTCTTCTTAAATTGATGATAATGTGTTGGGTTTGGATGTATCCTTTTTGTAATCTTTGATACATGACAGTGCTGAGCCTTTCCATCCTGCATCAGCAACTGCAGTCCTTTCTTTCCCAGGCTGTGTTTCCTAAGAAGCTGCACAAATATGTGCTGCAATCTTGTTAACCTCTTAGTCTCTTTGGCATCAATATATATTATTATAGGTTTCTGTAATTTCTTCTGGTGCTCCTACATTCAGATATTCACATTCTTTCTCCATTCATAGAATTTTAAAGATCTATTATGATTCTATACAAAGTAATTAATGATTGCATTATAAACCCAGTATTTCTTACTTTTGAAATTCATCAGGTATATCACTGTTTGATCAGATCTAAAAATGAGAATTGCCAGACTGGAAAAGAGTGGAAGGATAGTTCAAGAGCAGTTTGTAATAAAAGGCTCAGAAAAGTATTCAGAAAAGAAAAAGAAGCACAACTTAGAGACTAAACGTGAGTTTGAAAGAATCAGATGGAAGAACAATACATCCATAACCCAAGCCATTTTCACAACAATGTTCAATTTTCACTTGTTCATCATACAACAAAATTTATTAGAATAATGGATAGAAGTGGGAATGTTCCTAATGTGGAACTAGAATTTGAGGGAAAAACAAGTTTTAGTTTTTTCTATGTTCTATCATACACATCTCATCAATAACAATTGAATATGGAAGTGTACAGAAATATGAAAAGTTTTCTGAAAGCAAAATTAAACTGTGGTTAATAAGAACGAAATTCCCCTGAAGAGCAGAAAGCCTGGTCAAATTATGCACCGAATAGAAGGATTTTAAAATACTTACAACAAATATGTGAACTACATAAGATTTCTACTGAGAATAACAGAAGAAAATCTTATCAAAGTAATTATAACAGGTTTCCTTCCAATTTATTGCAAAGGATAGCAGGAGTTACTTATGTCTTTGACTAATGAACTCACTTGAGGACAGTGAAGGACTCCAGCTATTTGGATTAGGTCAATTCTGCTGAAATGTTCTTTAGATTTAATAGCTAATAAAAGTCTGAAGGAGTGTCAATTCAGTAATGTACTTAATGTATAAAATTACATAAAATAAAATTATAAATTCTTATTTTAAAATAGAATGACTCTATAACCTAGAGACCTAGGTTAGGCTTTTTTTAAACTCTGTTAAACTAACAGTTCCATTTAAGCAAAAAAGTAAAATGAAAATATGAAATAGAAAAAGGAAAAAAATTGCCATTATATCTACTAAGAAAAGACAGTTCTACAAACAAACTTCATCCAAAGTTCAGCCAAGTTCATAGAGATTTACATTTAGAAAAACTGTAGATAATCTCCAATGACCTTTGAAATGCCAAAATTTTGCTGTCTTGGCTTTTTGTTTCCCTGATTGGTCAGTTTCTGAATTATGATGAATTAAATTTTATATCCCTGTAGGCAAATTGTTCAGATAATAGCTGTCTGGTTTTTGTTTGTTTGTTCGCATTTGTTTGTTTTTGTGGATTTCTTTTAGTTTGTTTTTTTTACTCATTTGTATCCTATGAACATTCTATGGAACCTCCACATCATAGGTAAAATGATGAGTAGTGAGAAGGGAACAAAGACTTTGTTCTTTGTTAACAATTGACTACTAAAGCCTGGGGAAAAATATGCTGCTATGAAAGACGGTTACAAAATTTTCTACTTACATTGGAGAAAAAACTGAAACATTTTTCTTCCCTTGGACTACAACTTGGTCTCCCTCTGCTTAGATGAAAATTTA
Organism: Oxyruncus cristatus; assembly: GCA_013399855.1. Taxonomy (NCBI): domain Eukaryota; kingdom Metazoa; phylum Chordata; class Aves; order Passeriformes; family Cotingidae; genus Oxyruncus; species Oxyruncus cristatus. The sequence continues at coordinate 180,918 of VXAY01000863.1, forward strand.
GCCTATAACATCAGCTATTAACTGATTTTATTTTGAAACAAGCCTAAACCATCAAAAACTTCAAATATCTGACATACTGTCTCAGACAGTCACTGTTTTAAATTTACTATAAAATCCATAATCAATTATTAAGCTTTATCTTTCTATCTTTTTTACAAAATGTGAATTCTACTGATACATCTGTTCATGTAGAAAAGAGTTTGTGATGAATAGACTTGTTAGAAAAGGCAAAATAGATTCTTTCACTTGCTTAAGATGCACAATGACAACAGTCAGAGAAACTGTAATTTCTTGCCAGCATAGCAGAAAATATTCAGTTCAAATGTAGAAGGGATCCTTCTTTGAAATACATTTTATCACTGTTGAACAAGACGACAACTATTGAACTTATTTTTCATTAATTATTGAGAATGGTGTAGGATTCAGGATTCTCAGTTGGTTTTGTTTTGTTTGGGTTTGTTTGTTGTTTTTTTCCCTTACTTACATGAGAAGATCTTGTCTCACAGTCCATCAGTGCTGGTTTTGGCCTGGGTAAAGTTAATTTTCTTCATAACAGCTTACATGGGGCTATGTTTTGAACTTGTGCTGGAAACAGAGATAATACAGAGATGTTTTTCTTAATGCTGAGCAGTGGTTACGCAGCATCAAGGCCTTTTCTGCTTTTCACCCCACTCCACCAGCGAGGAGGTTGGGGAAGGGGGAGACGTTTTGAATGTTGGTGTTTGTCTTCCCAAGTCACCGTTCTTTGTGAGTGGAGCCCTGCTTTCTGGAGATAGCCAACCACCTGCTGTACTCTGGAGTAAGCTATCCCATGCCCATAGTGGTTACATTTTTATTTAAGACTTTTTAAAAGCCTTTTGGATCATTATAACCTCTAATTAGCATAAGGAAAAAGACTCACACATGCTTCTGTAAGAGAAATTCTTCTTAATTTAGTAAGAAAAATAAGATATTTTCACAAAAGGTTTTTACAGGAACAAAATACAAGGAAGAAAAAAGCATTTCAATAAAACATTCAGCACAAAGACCCATTCCACAGGAAACACCCACTAAAACAATCAATATACCAGCTTTAGTAAAACACAGTTCATTGATTTTAAGTTACCCACAAGAGAAGTAAAAGAGTAACAGAAGAAAACATATTAGAAGGGGTAAAGAGAGAGAGAAGAGAGAAGAAGAGAGAGAAGGAGAGAAAGGAGAGGAGCACAGTTACCAACAAGATTTGATGATTCGCGTGGTGCCGGCTGGAGAGGGAGAAGGGAGGAGAGAAGAGGGAAGAGAAAGAAAAGGAGGAAAAAAGTGTTACTAACTCACATGGTTCAGGCTGCAGGACGGAAGGAGAGAGGGAGATCGCATGGAATCTCATGTATTTACTGAGTTTAGTTTTCCCTCGGAGGCAGAATATCCCGTCAGTGCCTTCCAGGCCAGAGTGAACTGCGCTCTAGCCAGTCACAGGCTGCAGGGGCTCAGTGGGGGCAGCCTACCAGGCCGGTTTGCCTTGACTGGCAGCCCAACTGCAGGGCCTGCAGCTCTGCCATGTGCTCTGCATGGGCAGCAGGCCTTGTCTTGTACCTGCATGTCTAGGCCCAACCCTTCCCCAAATGCACACATGCACACACAGTGAGTTGGTTAAAACCCATATCAATAACTCAGTGAGATTCGGATCCAGGATCTCGCACCTGCCTGCCCATGGGAAGCACTGAATGAATTCCTTGTTTTGCTTTGCTTGCATGCTCGGCTTTTGCTTTACGTATCCAATTGCCTTTATTTCAACCCATGAGTTTTCTCACTTTTGTGATTCTCTTACTTCGACTCATGTGATTCTCTCCCGTATTCCATTGTGTGTGTGTGTGTGGGGGGGGCTAGTAAACAAGCAGCTGTGTGGGGCACAGTTGATAGTTAGGGTTAAACCATGACACTGTCCTACATTACACATATTTAGCACATTTTAACATCATTGTAGTACTTCGTTAAATTCAGGGGGTGGGAGAGTTGTTGCTTTTTGGTGTGTGTATGGGGTTTTTACAATAACCATTAAAAAGCAAAGCTTAATTACACAAAACAGCTGATAACTCTGGGGTGAATTATTAATACTTACATAACCGTCACATCAAGGGGTAAGAAAATTCTTCTTTTTTTCTGTCAAAAGAATACTTTTTTGCTATCGGCTTCTTTTGTGTACAAACACCATGCAGCACAATGGTGAAGTTCAGATTTCAAAATTAGTAGTTTATTCTGCTCTTATTATTTATTTATTATTTATATTTTTTGTTTATTATATATATTATTATTTATTCTCTATTATTCTTGAAAACCATTGTTTTAAATTATAAAAATTATAACAGTGTACAATTATAGAGAAATCCAAGGGTCAACATTTTTAATGGAGAAATTCTATTTTACAGATACCTACATAAGCAGGGCATTTGTTCTCAGTGAAGTTGATAATATGAAGTAATGGTATGTAGAACTAGTAAGTTTAACTTAGTGGTATGGATATGGTCTATGTTTTCACACTGTCTACTTGCCTTGCTCCCTGTTTCTTCCTAGTGTCCTGGTCCCTTAATTATCCCCATGTATACATACTCCCTCTTGGAGTGACCCAGCTATTTTCTTCCAAAACAAAGTCATGTAAGAATTGGTAGAATAGCTTTTCTGTAGTCTGTCCCAAACACATAGTATGAACGTGTTGTGCATGAATTCTTCGCCCTGGCATAGTCCTCTACCATGGTCTGAACTTGCACCTTACAGTGTGTCAACATGTCCTTGCGCTGTGCCCAGAGAAAACACATGATGCTCTCTGATTGAAGGCATCACTCTTTCATTATGTTAAGTGCTTTCAACTGTAAAAAGCACATAAAAAGCATGTCTCAAGAAAACTCATTTCAAATGCCACTGACTCTGCATTAGCCATCAGTCCAGTTACGACAGGGCTAGCAGGTAACGCATCTGCAGCTGGATGTATAGCCAGCTCCTTCATCCAGAGTGTTTTCCCTGTGCTGGAAAACAGTCACAGGCATACAATCATATGCTTAGGCTCATCCTAACACAAACTTTAGGACAGTCCCTTCCTTCAAAACAGGAGTTGTGACTTTATTATTCCTAAAAATTTCTAAAGAGAGAAAAGTGTCTTACAACCTAGACGTGTAGGACTTTGTTTTGTACTAAATTCTCTCTTCTGTATGAGCTGGTGCTCTTGAATCTCTTCTAGCTTCCAGGAGAGGATCTTGTCAGTCAAGATATATGTATAAAATTATTCTAGGTGATGTCATCTTTTTCTGCCCATACTGACTCTAGATTGCAGCCCAGACAAAAGCACCTGTTCGGAAAAATACTTACTTTATCTAGCTGATGTCATTATGACATATGTTTTAAGAGGAAAGATGGAACATTTACTTCAGATTTGGATGCTGATCAAAATCATTGTCATGCATATATAATTAAAATTAAAATTCAAAAATGATTTTGTCTACTTGTTTAAAAATCTAATTCTAACTGCTCATTTTTCCTGTCAAAGATTTCCAAGCAAATTATATGGAGCACTCCAACAGTAGGTAGAACAATCTCTCAAAAAATGAAAATTAATTAATAGTTTTGTAGCAGAGATGTAAGCACAGTGTGGATATGAGAGAGGAAAAAGGAGAAAAATACCTGCTGAATTTTGAGAGTATTTTTCCCCAAGTCTTATTAGTACATGAGGCAGAAAAGGGGAGCTTTTTCTTCCAAGCCTCCTAGTAACTCTATTCCTTAAAAACACAGGCATCAAAAGTCCTGAAAGTTTTTTTTTCAGTAGAAATGCTGTTGCTGGGAGTTCTTTTGTATCACTTCTATGGTGTGACTTCTCTTTATATGCAGCAGCAGGCTATTAAGATATCTGATATCCAGCAGGTTGTTCTGAGATGTGGGTGTAAGAGAACATTCACATACAAAGGTTACTGTCACTGATACTGCTGTGGTTACATATACTCATGACTTGATTGAAGATGAATGTTATGGTAAAGTTATAATTGGATACAGTCTATCTTTTCCAGAAGATGAAAATATGTAAGCAGCACTGTAACCACATCATCTTTTTCATGCTGAACAAACAATGTCTGAAAGCACCTGAAGGCTCACTGCTACTTTTCCTCTCTATGACAGCACACAGCACTACAGAGTCTAATTTATGCAGGATTCTGAGTCATTGTACACCTAGCACAAAGTGCATTTAATTCTGTAATACCTCATAATAAAACAGATGAATCATGTACAAAAACTGTATTATCTCATTTGATGAATGCTTTTAGAATACTGCTAGGTATATCCACAGTTTATTAACTTAATACAAAGGATCTACCACTACAGGATTTTCATAGTTCTAGTTCTGTGAAGATACTTATTTTATCCACCTGAAGGAAATATGAATAAACTGCTGATAGCAGTCTTCTCCTAATTCCAGAAAAATCATATATTAAAAAAAAAAAAAAAAAGCCACACCACTTCACAAATATGAACTTTGGAAAAAAAATTTCTAAGTGTTCCGAATGAACAAAATTTTGTCCAGAAGAAATAAAAGAAAAAAAGTACTTGTGGTTTGTTGTTAATAATTTATTAAAATTATTAGAGAGATGCCTCTGCCCGAAATAAGGTGCAAATGAGACCAAATGCCAAAGTCAGTAGAATGGATTTTATTTAACAGTAAATATGAGGCAGACAGAGATAGAAGGAAATAAGAAAAAGGAGTGGGCAGGGACGAAAGTGACAGAGAGAATCGTGGAACCTGGCACGTTAGGCCTGTTCTTCTAGTTATCTCGGTGATGAGGGTCCCATAAAACCCAGAGTCCAGTTACGTTAATATACATTTAGGAGGTGCCCAGGCACCTTCCCTGGGGTGAGGAGGGGAAGTCTTACAGACTCTTGTGACAGGTTCTGGATTTATTGCATCACTTGGATCACATGCAGTCCTTTGCAGGTGGAAGACTTCAAGAATGAGTTTTGGGGGTCTTTGATGGTTTATGACCCCTTTTCAATTGTCTCTCCTGTGTGTATGTGCTCTTTCCAGAGTGGGGGGAGTTACTCCTTCTGTTTTGTGTGGAGAGATTTCGCCATGCCACACCCAAACCCCTCTTCTTCCTCCATCCCGTGAGCCCTGCTAGAGCTGATTCTTAGCACAGCAGCTGAGTTTGCCTTTCTTTGTGGATACATTCTTCTTCCTTGAACCTTGTTTACTTCTCCTTAAACCTGAGATAACTGGACAATAGTCTTATCTCAAGTTCCCATCACAGTTCAAATTCCAGTCCTGAGAGGGCTGGATGAAGGAAGGATAGGCTTCGGTGGTTGCAGATGGAAGTTGCTTCTTTGTAGTTTCACAAAAAGTCTTTCTATGATTTTTACAATGTTTAAGACATGAACATTTCAGTCATTTACACAGTTTTCATGCTTACAACAACTGATGCTTAATGGTGTCTAACAATTCTAACAAATATGAAGTTAGGCAAGAATAGCAGGCGGCTTGTGTGGATGAACAAGGAAATTCTCATCAAACTCAAACAGGAAGAGGGAATCCTACAGGGATAGGAAGCAACCAGGGAGTGACAACCTGCAAGGAATGCAGAAACATTGTCTGAACATCCAGGGATGAACTTAGGAACTCTAAATCACAAATGGAACTCTATCTGGACAAGGATGTCAAAAAAGGCAAGAAGGGCTTCTATAAGCACATAGGTAACTAAAGGAAGACGAGAGGAAATGTGAGCCCATTGCTCAACATGACAGTGGACCTGGAAAAGGCTAAGGTACTGAAGGTCTTCATTCCCTCAGTTTTTACTAGCAAGATTGTCCTTCAGAACACCACAATCCCAGAGACCAAGGAAAAAGGCTGGAGCAAGGAAGTTATACACTGGGTGGAAGACCATCAGGCCAGGCAATACTTGTGCAAAACAGATATTGAATTCATGGTCCCTAACGGGATGCACCCTTGAATTGAGGGAGAAGCTCTTTTACTGATCATGGTGATTAGGAGAAGTGCTAGAAAACTGAAGGAAAGCAAGGGTGAGGAGGACTCAGGGTGACTACAGACCAGTAAGTCTCACCTCATTCCCTGGGAAACTGATGAAGCAGCTAATCCCGAAAAGCATTCCCAGGCCCATTAAGGATGAGAAAATACTCAGGATGGGTCAGCACAACTTCAGCAAGCAGAAATTCGTTTGATGGTCTTGATAAAATTCTATGCTGAAGTGGTAGATGAGGGAAGAGAAGTATGTGTTTAATACCTGGACTTCAGCAAGTCTTTTGTCACTGTCTCCCATAATAGAGCCATAGAGAAGCTGTTAATGTATAGACTGGATGAGCAGACAGTAAAGTGAATTGAAAACTGACAGAATGGTCAAGGGCAGAGTGTGGTGATCAGTGATGCAAAGTCTAATTGGAGGCTCCTAGCTAGTGATGTAATCCAAGGATGAATACTGGATGCAGATCTATTTTGCCTTCTTTATAAATGATCTTGGGATAGCCCAGAGTGTTTCCTTAGCAAGTTGACAGACAGCACCAAACTGGGAGGAGTGACTCCTACACCGGAGGATTCTGTGATGAGGGACTTTGACAGGTCAAAGAAATGGGCTGACAGGAACCTCAGAAAATTCCACAAGGGAAGTACAAAGTGCTGCATCCAGAGAGAAACAACCCCATGGACCAATTTATGCTGCAAGCCACTTAGCTGTAAAGCCCCTTGGCAAAAAAGCATCTGGAAATCCTGATGGACATTGGGTTGAACATAAGCTGGCAAAATGTGCCCTTACTGCAACAGAGACTAATCCTTGGCTGAAGGAGGATTGTTGCCACCACAGCAGCAATCCTTCCCCTCTGTTCAGCACTGGTCAGCCCACACTTGGAGTAATGTGTCCAGTTCTGGGCTCCGCAGTACAAAAGAGATGGGAATATGCTGGATAGAGTCTAATAAAGAACCATAAAAATGATTAAGGGACTGCAACAGCTCTCATACAAGAAAAGGCTGAGAAAGATGGGACTGTTGAGCCTCAAAAAGAGAAGTCTCAGGGGAGATCTTATCACAGTATACAAATATCTGAAGGGAAGCTGTAAAGGAGACAGACTCAGACTCTTTTCTATGTTTCTCAGGGATGGATAAACTGGAACATGAGAGGTTCTGTCTGAACATCAGGAAACTCTTTACTGATGAAGTGTCTGAACACAGGCACAAGTTGCCTAGGGAAGTTGTGGAGTGTACTCCTTGGAGATATAAAGAAGCCACCTGAACATGGTCCTAAGCAACTTGCTTTAGGTGGACCTGGTTGAGCAAGGAGGTTGGATCAGATGATATCCAGAGATTCCTTCCAGCTTCAATCATCCTGTGATTCCATAATGCTTTACTATATCTTTACAATTCCAGACTGTGGATCATCCCATATCTTCAACTTGTTTATGAAATCACTGTTTTTCATAGACCAGGACTCAAATGCATAAGTGAACAAGTTGCACCCTCAAATTTATATTTGAAATGAAATAAAACTGAATATAAATCTTTACCGATAGTTTTATTCAGAAATTGTGACACTAATTACCATGTCATAGTGGATAAAACTGTTAGTAGATTTCTTCCTACCTACATAACATGAAGCTGAACAACCTACCAGATCTTCTCAAACAGTTTTTCTCTTTAATAAGGATAATATAGAATGAAAGAATGGAACTTGCACTCAGAGCAAATTCTGCATTAGCTACCTCTATTGATCCATTAGACTTCACTAACAGTATAGCTGCAGGAAGTATTATCACACTTTGAAAAAGGTTATTGACATTTTAAATGCTGGGGGTTTATTAGTAGCAATCATAGAAATTCAGAACATGATTATTTCTAGGTGCTTATGAAAGACAAACATTCTAATGCAAATTAATTTCCACCTAAGAGCTAAATATTACATAAAATTACAACTACTTCATGTTCTGTTTGTATTAGATATAAAGTGAAAAATTTCATCTTGTATAATTATGACTTATTTCAAGATTGTAAGTAGATTAATCAAAATAACAGCATTTCCAACTAGGATACCAATTCCAATTAGGACACCATAGAATTACCTTTACCAAAAGAACAAGATGGGGCCCAAAACACTACGATTTATTCTAAATTGCTTTCCTATTTTTCTCTTTTGCTGACAGAAAGTTTTTATCAGTTGTGAGGGAGGAAGTAAAAGAAAGCATTAATTCTCCGCGTTACTTTGGGTTTCCCCAAAAGTTTTTTTTGTCCTTTTTTTGTTTTGTTTTGTGGGAATTTTTTGTTTTGTTTGTGGTTTTTGTTTTGTTTTGGTTTTGGTTGTTTGTTTGTTTTGTTTTGTTTTGTTTTTCCCCTGGAGTAATTAATAGTTAGTCTTTGAAGCCACATTATTGTCTTTTTCTTTATGCAGATGTTCTGAATACTTAGAAATAATTTTGCCCAGCTCTACGATGAAAATTTAATAACTTCTGTCAGGATTTTCACCTAGTAATTTGGTAATTTTGACTTTTGTTTTAGAATTGGAGGATTAATTTTGGAATTAATTGGAATTAATTGGAAATAATACCTTTACAAGTTACTTTTCTCTTGCCCTATAACCTGAAGTTTGGTCATACATAGTTTCACTTCAATGTAATTATTTATGTCCTCACTTGGCTTATTCTTTCCCTTCCTTCTTTTCTGTATGTATGCCTACTTTTCTATCTTTAATAAAATCACTATATTTACTCTATCAAGCACTATCCAAAGCCTGTTATTCCTTTATTTTGAGAGACAATTTCTAGCAGCTACTACGCTACCTGTGTTAATGCTCTTCTTTATACAGCTGATTGGACACCTTTAAGGGCTGGCTTATTTTCAGTTTTTCTGCATGCTTTTGTTGGCATGAAAATTAGGATTGAATCACAGGCGGTATTTGTGTCTGTTTAGAAACTGACAAAGGATAGCTGGATTGTTCACTGACCTTCCTGTCATTCAAGCTGTTAAACACGTAGAAATGTATCAACAAAATAGATACAAAACCTGTCTGCTACATTAGTGATTAGAAGACACTACAGAAAACAGATTGCTTAGCAAATAATAAGTTGTTCAGGTCACTTGTCGTTGTTCAGTGTCAGTTGATAGAGCAATTGAGCCACAAAGATATGTGCCACATGCAGGCTGACTGGTTATGCAGGAGGAACGTTTTGAACCATAGCTGGCCTTAACACAAAAACATCACTTTCACATCTTAATAAAAAAACCCCAAACAAAACAACAAAAACAACACCAAAACAAACAAACAAACACAAACCAAACCCAACCCTCCAAAAAGGTAATATCTACTCTTTGCTGCTTTCGAAATGTGACATGCAACCAAATGATGGTGTCAGCAGAGGTGTGGACCTTATTCTCTCTTTTTATATTTTCTCAGTAGTGTAATGGGAATGTTAGCAAACGGATTCTTATGAGGTCAAAAGTACTAAAATTCCCTTTCTTGATCAGACTTTTTTTTCTTGATATAAGTACTGGAAGGGTGAAACCTTGGTATATTCCTCTTCTTTTAGTAACCTCCTCAGATTACTTCTTTTCCTGCTGATTTCTCTTGATGTTTATGTGACATCTTGGAAATCTTGACATTCTCAGGGAAAAACCTTAAAAAAATACATGAGAGTAGCTATCTCAATTTTTAAGTTAAAATGAAATTTTTTTAATGTTTACAATATGGAAATACATAACCAAATCATTATCTCATTACAACATATTTTTAATAGTAAATTCAATTTTTGGGAATTATTTTTGTCTGAAATGTATTCACTTTCAAAGGATGAAATGACCACCCATGATATTTATAGCTCAGGTATTGAAAAGAACAAGACCTTTAGTTTTCACTAAAAATTTCACTGTCTACATTTCATTAGATAAGATTTACTTTTTTTTTTTTTTGAGGGTGCTTATCTTCTTCAATGACTTCTTAAACTTATAACTTCAAACCTGAAATTTTCTTTTTCGTCTACCACTTAACTGGAGGTGCGTAAACCAGCCAGAAAGTTTTTATTTTCCTAAGTCCTGCACTAGTCTGGTTTCATTCACATAAGTTTTGAATTTTCTCAAATTATCAGAAAAAGAAAGAATTTAATTTTTTAGTCTCATGGAATACACATGGACCAGAAATACAAATCAAAATTGCCATTTTATCTTAAAACTTCTGCATGTTATCCATTCCCTTTCTTAAAATGTCAGTGACTAAAAATCCCTCCAAACCTGAAATTGGAGTTAAGGTCTTAACTTTTTTCACTCTTCCAAAGCCAATTCATCTCAAATAGTTTATAGCGCATCTTAGGAGGTGTGGCTGAGCATTGTCCCCACATTCAGGACAACACATCCTATGGGCAGGTTCTCAGGGCACATTGTAAAATAACAAAAAACATGGAGTTGAGTCCTTGGAGGTAAAAAAGAAATTTAGTAGTTGTCTTCTATTTCTTGAAAAAAACATTCCTAGCTGTTCATTATCCTGGAAAACAAACAAACAAAACCCCCAAGATTGCTGTCATTCCTGTGAAATTAAAGTACCTCCTATTTGCCATTTTTTAAAATAGCGTAGAAAGTTTGACTGCAAAGAATTGTTGTTTCTGACTGCAGACATCACACAAATAGTCTCTCTTGTGGTTTTTCATTCACAGGGAAAAAAAGCAATTTCAGTCAAATCTTTGTCATAATCATTTTATATTTGCTTGGTGTCAGCACCTGACTGTTCAATGTAATGCCTCTTTTGTGGGCTATTCCAAGATTCTTATATCTTGTCACATGCCAGAAGTTAAACTGGGACATCTCATCATAGGCTTCAAGGGTCTGTCACCAAGGCTCAGTCACTGAAGCATCTGAATGAATAGTAAGAGAAAAGGTGACTATATACAGGACCTGTCTGGACAGGAAGCAGTATCCCTAATATCTAAAATTCTAAGAACTTCCAAGATGACCTTGGGATTAAAACCCATTCATTTTTTCAGACCTTTTGACAATGTAAATAGTATTCTTGATGTTATTTTATTAACAACGGCAACTATTCTCTTGCAGCCAGTTGTAGCCTTATAGCTCTCAAGTGCCATCATAGGTCTATTTACTATTCCTGTGAATTTTCCCTGCTGGTATGTCTTGTGCATTTCCTGACTCCCCTGCATCTTCTTTTCTCTTTGTTTTATGTTTGACAGTTTGTCACCTGTCAGGTGGATGACCTACCTTTTTAAATTCAGAAATCTAGTTCAAGTTCATTACTGGGATGTATTGCCCTGAGATATTTGTTTATTTAAAATAAACCTTATCTTTTGCTGGTTTGCTCCACTTTTTTTCCTTTCTATTTTTGGTTTATTTGATTTCATGTTCAGCCTGGCATTATGAATGTTGTACTGATTGCACATCTACTGCTCTTCAAAATTTTTCTCTCATCTATTCAGCATAGTCACAGTTAGGTTTTCTATTTTCCTTCACAGTTCATAAATTAAGCACTTTCAAAATACAGATGTAATCAAATTTATACTTCCCAATTAATTTAAAAGACAAAAAAAACTTAAATAAGAAAAAAGCAACAAAAATGATGGTATTTGTTTTTGCAAAAATAAAGTGAAAGTAACATTTGTGACTACAAGCTTTCTGTTTAACAGAAAACAATGCTAATTTAGGTATCTATATTTTTACTAAGAAATGAAACTACCACCTTTAAAGAATTTATAAGAAATATTTAAAATTTTCTAAAACTTTATTTAAATTTTTTAAAGGAAATAATATATTTTTTGTCTCTTTAGAATTATTGTTTTTAAATCCTAGAAATACATTGACTGGAAACCCTAATTCTACAGAATCTGTTTGGGAGTTCATTAATTTGAGTTAAAGTGCCCTTATTTTCTGAGTTGTCCAGCATCTTCACATTGCCTTTGACTGTTCCAATGTTCATTGTCCTAGTTTTGACTAGTTCCACTAATTTTATAGTTGGATGGATATTGAAAGTTTCCTAAGTCTACAAGGAAAACAAATACCTTCTTACCCTCACATGTGGCCCACCAAATATTCAGAAATCAAATTTGTCTCTATTTTCTCACATTCTTACAGTGATTCTAAAGATTTTCACTTTCCAAATATTTTTTTTTGTGAAAAAATCACTCTCTTGTCGTGAAAAATCAATAAAGACTATAATGGAAATTAATTTACTTCCAAAAATACTTCTTTGCAAATTTCATTATATAGCACCAGATGCCCCCAATAAACTTACCTTATAGTTTCCTTCAGTCAGAATTTCAGTGAGCACCAACAGATACATCATTATTTATCAGTTTCCTACACCTCTATAACCTTTCAGTACAGCTGAAACCAAATGAGTGGATAATGCATATATGCAACTATAGTCAGTGAAACTATAACCATAGCTGCACAAATAATACCTAAGTTATCTCTGGTCCCTACTGAATTTTTCAAAATTTTCTGCAAGACTTCCTAAAAGGTAGGACAGATTAGTTAAAAAATATTTTGTCACATTGTATATTCCTTATTGTTATGTGTATGTGATTCCATGGAATTGAAACTATAATGTATAAAAAATTAAGCAAATGTGAAAGGTGTGTAAGGTTTTGGGTGTATGAATATGTATTGATTGCATTGGAAATGTAGCAATTTTCAAATGTACCATTGCACTTAAGACAATTGATCTTGACTTAAAAGAAAGAAAAGAAAGGAAACCACAGGTCAGAGGCTGGATCTACACATATGTACTATATCTAATGCATAAACACAGGCCTATCAGGATGACATATTAAAAAGGAATTTATTTAAATTCCCCTATTATCTTAAAAGAAGAAAAAGGTTAATTTAAAACTTATTCTGAGTGAAAGTAAGAGGCATGAAAAGCATCAACCTTACTATAGTTCCTAAAAACTCCTATGTAGGCTATTCCTTTCTGTTGCTAAGAAAAAAAACCCAAAATACTCAAGCCCCGTAATCATTTCAACCAGAAAATGTTTTAAACTTATCCTTATTAATGGTTTAGTTAACAGCCCTATGGCATAAACTAAAATAAAACTCTTTTCTTCAAACACCTGGCAACATTACATTTGTTAAGAAATTTTTTGAAGCAACTTCTTTTAGGCAGCTAAGTCATGAGAGTACATGAAAGTTCTCTAGCTACATGCTGCTTCTGCCATCCTTGAAGTTTTGACTTTTCCTTCTGTTATAAATGAAAAGGCAGCAACCTTGTGGCAAATACGATTTTGAGCTGGAATGGAGCTTGGGTTTCTCATGGGACCTGCTAGGAGGTTGGTAATTGAACTGCTAGCAATATCTTGGGAGTTTCAACCAGAAAGAACTGAAAAGAAAAAACTTTTTCTAAACCCATCTTCTAGGTGGCTCATAGTCTGCAGTGGTATTGATGCTGAAATACATTAAATTTTCATTTATCTACTTTGGGGAGTGAAATTCCACAGGAGTCTAAGATTTATGCTGAATCAGTTGGCTTTTCTCCAGATCAGAGGCATTTTGGAACTAGTGTTATTTAAAAATGAAAGATTTTTCTGGATAGATTGGTCCCCATGTGAGATACTGAAAATGCTTACTCAATGATTTCTCTAATGAAAAGATGTAGGTCTTATATTGCTGTATTAAACTTCCTTTGCAGTTGAATTATGTGAAAACCAAAGGCTTATTTTTCTCGTTTCTTCCAGTTAATTTTTTTTATATTAATGTATCCAAGTGATTAAATGTAGAAAAAATATGTATGCATCCTGTCAGTTAAGAAGTATAGCAGACAAAGAAGGGTAAAAGACTATTTCATCTCCTTGTTTACTCAGAGTACTATGACTGCAGTTTCCTCTTCAACATGAAGCAGATTTTCTGTAAAAGAAAGTGCATATAAGAGTTGTCAATTCCTTAGGAAAAAAAATATCTTCATTCATATTTTTGAAGTAGTTATAATGGGAAAGAAAGTTCATATTGTGCCAATAGCTGTCTGTATTTTTTTTGCATCTAGTATTTTTTTTTAATTAATTATTTTTCACACCTTTTTTTAAAGCAAACTGTCATTTGTTTCAGTATGTTATAGCCACTTAAGACATTTAAATGACTCCTCTAGAATAATAGTCATGTTCATGATTGTTTCCTGTAATATAAAGAGTCAGTGCAGACCTTTTGGAATTGGTAGAGTACAAGTAATCAATATTGTTAACCTGTGAGACTGCAAAAGGTCATGGAACTAGAAAAAACTATTTGACTGTAAGAGATTAGACTGAGCTTCTGCACTTCCTCCCCATGTGATGATAATGACAGTAAGATCCTGTCTATAGGATTAAATTTATGAATAGTTTCATCCCCTACTGACACCTAAAACATGTCAGATAAGGGAAGAATTGACCCTTAAAATTTTTATTTATTTTTTTTTTTTTTAAATCTTAGCTGAGGTATTTTGATCCCCTTTCAGAAGGTGATATAAATGCCAGTTGAACTGAGGTTGGTTTTTAAGGAAAGGAAAATTTCTGTTCATAATTTTTGTTCCTTCTTGGGATGTCTGTTTCAAGTTTACTGATGAAGGTTTATATTCCAGTTACTTCTTCTGATCAGATCCTGCCAAAAATAATATCCCAATATACTATATAGATGACATTACATTATTTTTTTTCTCTGTACTTCTTATAAATATCTTCATATCCCTAAACTAATCTGCTTTCTTGACAGATTGCTTTGAATAGAAACTAAATTCCAAGCCATAATTGGTTATATTTCAGTAGCTGATTCCCATACATCTATACATTATGATGCAAACAAGGTAGTAAATAGATCATTGCAGTATATTTAGTCAACAATTGGTAAAGAGCTTAAACCGCAAATGCAAGTTGAATGTTAGCGTTATTAATAGGAAAGTGACTATTTTTTCAGTAATTGGAATTATTGAAACACAGAGAGAGAGAAACGGTATTTCCATTGTCGTGGAAATTACTGGCATTTCTATTATTTGAAGTAGGATGGCAGAGTATATTTTGTACTTTCAAGAGGTGGCAGAAACAATTCAAAAGCACAAAATATCGTGAAGGTGAGATATTTCATTTTGTAATTTAGTGTGAAACATGCTGCATTTCATAGTAAGCAATGATTTTCTTTTGACTTTTTTGGTGAAAAAACCCCAACAAACAAAACTATAAAAAATTGTGTCTGCCTTTCTCTCCAAATGATTAGAAGAAACATAAAATAATTATTTTTTTAAGGGACAAAATCAAAGCATGTCAAAATCAAATATGACTTCTGCAATTGTAATTTTAAAGAAAAAAGTGTCATCTTCTAAAAGTTTCTGGTTTCTCTTTTTCTCAAGAAATGTCAGAATATATTCCAGCCCTTAAATAGGATAGTAAATTACTTTAAAAGAAAATTGTGTTCATTTTGCTGAGAGCAGCATTCAGAACCTTAATAAGGATAAAAAGGCATACATTAGGAAGAGAAATATAAAACATTAGCACTTTTTCCTTGAGTATGTAGGACAGAAAAATCTCTGTTTTCTTATTTTAAGTATCTCAAGATGGCAGTGTTTCAGAATACTTCCAATATGTCTGTTCTACATATTCTTAAAATTTGTTTAATTAGTGTGTTCATCCTAATGACTGCATCTCAAGGTTTAAACTAGGCATGGGCAATATGTAATGTACTGGAGAGATCAGCACCTTCTTCTGAAGCTATAGAAAGTCTATTACAGGAAAGTTATGTAAGATGTGGAACTTGCTTTCAAAGGCCGCTGGCATGTCCTTTCTTACCCCGAGTCTATACGTTTTGGGGTGGAAACAATTTTTGCTTGCAACAACTGACTCATGATTGTATTTGTTAAGGAGTGCTCCCTGCTTGTGCCCAGGAAATCCACCGACTCATAGGGACAGGGGCTGAAGCAGAAGTTCAGAGCTGATCCGTGAGTGTTGAACAGTAACATGCCTAAGGATGAGTTGGATGGGAGTTAGTGATAAAGAACAAAGGAGTTTGATCAGTAATCAATCTCAAATGCTTCTGAATCAACAGGATATTCTCCTCTGCTAGTTTAGGGTTCTCAATAGCTGTGATGGACTTAAGAAGGGAATGCATGATCAAGCAGTTTTCTGTTTAGGCCTGATAATACAGTTTACTTATGTGGACAACTCTCAGTACCTAGACAGAGCTAGGAAGAACTGTTAGCTCTTAGAGAGCTGCTGGCTTCTGGTAATCCTGATCTGGATGAGGTTTCCACAGTAGCTGTTCTGTGGAACCTCTTCTTTTCTCTTTCCAGGAAAAGAAACCATTTGCCACTTCCTTGACTCAGCCCAGGATTAACAGCAACTTTTAATTCTCTGTTAATAGCACGCAAAATACAGCTTCTAAATTAAGAGCACCTTTCAGTTAACATGTGTAAATATAAAGTTTTTATATAAGTATGGGATTGACACATAGAAGAGTGGGGGAGGAAAGGGAGGAAAAGAGAGGGGAAGAGAGAAAAAAAGGAACTTTTCAAATTCAACACAACACTGAGGGACCAATATAATTCTCCTCAATTTACTCACATTAGAAAGTGAAATGTTATTACCTTCTATTTTCCTAATAATTTCAGAGGCTTTTAGTCAATCACCTTTGCTGCAAATTTCTTAGAGTTGTAATTGGATAACCTTCCAAATTCTAGCAGGCCAATTCTTCAGTGAAATTTTGGGGTTATAGCCTCTCTGATGAAATTAAGAGTTGCCAAATTTACAAACAACTAACAAAATAAACAGTTTCATTCATTATCAGTTGAAACACCAGCTTATCAGCAAGTATATTCAAGGAATCCTGGACAAGGAGAGCCCAGACAAATCCCAGTGGACAGTGAAACACTTGTGATACTCTACTAGTGATGGCAAAATCATATTTAGTGAGATACACCTATAAGTTTGCTCTGCATGCCACAAGGGCCATCTTGAAAGTCTGGCATCCATTGCTTGTCTCAGAAGCACCACTCTATACGACGTGTGCATTGAACAAACAGACCATATACTGTGCAACTACAGAGTAAACAGAAAAACATAGGATCCAATGCAAATGTGGATGAACATGTGGGCTGATTTTGGCAGTCATTTTAGGCTTGGGGCAAAGATGGGATGAGTCAATGACCACACTGTTCACTTTATAGCAAGTCCTCATCTTAAATGGGGCAGAATTTCAACATTCACATTTGCAGTTGTTCTCAGAAAAGCAGTGTCAGTAATTGATATCTCCATTTTTGAAAATCAGGTTATTAATCTATGTTCCAAATTTTCCTCTTAGGAAGCTGATTTTACAACCCTTGGTTCGAAGATTCAGAGAGCTTTTCCCTGGTTAGAAAATGTCATATGGTTTACCTGGCAAAAAATACACCTGTGTAAAAAGGGAAAGCCAGTTTCTCCGGAATAATGTTGTGAGAAACTGTCAAATGTTTTACTAAAGTCCTTGGCATTTTCCCTCTCCTCTGCATAGTCATGATGCATGTAAAGGAGTACAAGTTTAAGGTGAAAAGTGATCTTGAAGCTATGGGCCAGATGATACCAGAAACGAAGGCCGCAGAATTACCAAGAGCTCATGCGTGGTAAGTTAGTGAGAACAATTTAAACTCAAGAGGTGGGAAAAACTGATTTTTAGGGACAATAATAATAATAAAAAAAGATAAGTGTGTAACACATTAAAAAGCGATACATTAGTAGAGTTGAAAATAACAGAGACCTGAAGACTAATGGAGAAAGAGCTATGTGTGCGAAGAGCAGTTAACTATGGACTTCAGTGGGTAAAGATGAAATAATCACTATTGTTATCATGATCTCCTGACAAAGAGTCAGAAGAAATTCTCACCATGGCAATGATTGCCTTCCCGGAAAAGACACCAGGAGGCTCACAGCTTGTCATAGCCAAGCTCCACAATCTTTTGTTGGTACATAGGAACATGGAAGAGTGAATCTAAAAGAGAGAGAACATAAGAGATATCAGGACAGACAACTTTTCACTGCAACAATATCTAAGAGATCTATTTGGTATTAATAAGTACTTTAGCTTTTGAGAGTTAACATCATCATAACTGGTTAAAGCATTTTCTTTAAAGGGTTGAAATATTACATAGCTTAAGAATAAATTGTAACAATTTATTATGTGATAATAGGTTGTTTTGTGTTTTAAGCAAACAAAATTACATATTCAGTTTCTGATAGAATTAATTTTTTTCTTGGCCTTCTGAAGCCTTTCAGTTACTGCCCCCTAACACTGAAGATATTACAGTAAAGACTGGTGAATTACAGCCTGTTTCAAATATGACCAAAGGAAAGAGATAGAACAAGTAATTTAATTTTTGAAAAAAAACCCTAAATTTTTAAATCAATGGTTTTGGAATTTTATATTACAAATACTTATTGTCAGGATAAAAGATAGTATTATTCAGAAGATAATCAGAAGATAATTTTCATAAAAATATCGAAAACAACCCAGTAGTTGTTCTTGTGAATTTTAAAGGACTTAACATGAATGACTCTTTTCAAATGTCTCTGATGTTTGAGAGAGATTACAGCTTATATCTTAAAGGTTTAACAGGTTAGATTATTTAGATATAAATTAGTGTAGAATCACTAGAAATAAGTAGACATTGCATATTCCAGTTTTCAATTTACATGCAGTATGAACAACAGTAAAAACTACTTTAAAAAGAACAAGAAATTTTTCACTGGAGGCAACATTATTCTGTTTCTGAGCACCTTTATGACTACAGGAAACTTCTGGCTTTTAATATGTTGAGATCTATGGAAATTTCTGGCAGTTAACTTGTAAAAATCTCTAAAGTTTTTCATCACCCACGACACTAACAGTTATATTAATCATCTAGTAATTGAAAGCATATAATAAGGTAAGTATACATTGAACATTTCATTCCCACGTTTTATTTTTTTTATTTTTTTTTTTTTAAGTTGAAGAATGCAAAATCTATTAGCTCACATTTAATGCAGTGTGGTTTAACCCCAGCCAGCAAGCAGACACTGCACAGCCACTTGCTCACTCCTTCCTCAATGGAATGGGGGAGAAAATAAGAGAGGTAAAAGTCAGAAAACTTAGGGACTGAGATAAAACTGTGCAAAACAAAACGAGGAATCAGTTCACTTCTTCCCAATGAGAAGGCAGGTGTTCAGCCATTGCCAGGAAAGCTCTGGAAAAGGTCTCCGTCACACAGAATGGTTCCTTGGGAAGATAAAGACCTCCACTCCAAATATCCCTACTCTTCTGCCGTCTTCCCCCACTTTATATACTGAGCATGACACCATACGTTATAGAATACCCCTTGGGTCAGTTGAGGTCAGCTATCCAAGCTGTGTCCCCTCACAACTTCCTGTGCACCCCCGGCCTCCTTGCTGGTGGGGGGTGGGGGTGAGAAACAGAAAATGCCTTGGTGCCATGAAAGCACTGCTCAGTGATACTCAAAATATCCCTGTGTTCTCAAAACCATTTTTGGCCCAAATCCAAACCTATAGCCCCATACTAGATACTGTGGAGGACATGAGACATCAACAGTTCTATTTTTACTGTCTCAGATTGATAGATGGTATGTCTTTTGAAACCCAGATTACAAACACACAGACATAAATAAACTTAACAACTTCAACTACTTAAAATAGAATTCAGTAACTTTATGTTTAGGCAATATTTATTAATAATCTTAAAAAAGCATTTGATTTTAAAATTGTTGGCCTACTTGTTGTTCTATGTGTGGTCTGAATAAAGAGTTGTTTGCCCCTATTGTTAATAGCTTTATTAAACATAAAAATAGTATACATCAAATATTTACTCTTGTTCCAGTAAACAATTTAAGAGTTGTTCAGTCTTAGCCCTTGAAATGTATGTCTTAGGAAATAGAGGGAAGAACAATCCCCTGTCTGCTTTGAGTAGATATTAATTTTTAAATTACCAGTTTACTTCTCTGTTTCAGTTTCAGTAACTTTTTATTATTAGCAGACCTATTGTCATCTGTCTGTGCTTTAAAGACTGAATAACTTTGCTACACTCGTAGGACAGGGGAAGGGTCTTCCTCGTATTTCACAGCACTTTTATTAGGAGCAGAAAAGCAGCAATAAAGATAATGATGACAGTATCACAAAGTGAATGAGGTACTTGTGGATCAATCTAGTCAGCTACAGCAACGTGCTCAGGGCTGTCTCCAGGAGGGTTTCAATATGTCTGAGGCTGAACACTCCACAGCCTCTCTGGGCAACATGTTCCAGGATTTGACCACCCACATAGTAAAAATCAGCCAAACTTTATGAAGTTTTGGTGAAATTCCTTGTGTTTCCATTTGAGCCCACTGCCTCTTGTCCTCGAAAATGGGGTCAACAAGGATTTGCTCCATCACCTTTTCAGTGATTGAGGTAAGGCTTACTAGTTTGTAGTTCTTTGGATGCTTCTCCTTACTCTTTGTAGATGGGAGTGTTGTTTCCTTTCTTCTGGTGTGATTTCTAACCTCCATCCTATATTGTTCCTTATTTAAGGGTCTCCTTTCCAGATTGGACAGCCTATTAGAAAAGATGCTTTTACCTAGGTTTATGTCTGGATTCTGTCTCCTCCTAGCAGTTCCTCAAAGTTCAAAGCCTGTTCCATGGCTGTAAAAGCTAAATCCCTCTGTTAGAGATGGTATGGGAACCATTGAGTCCAGTGGACTCCAAGGACAGAATAATACTCCTTCCTGGCTTCTGAAGCCCAAGCAGGTGCAGGCTGTGTTTTTTCCATCTCAGCCCCATGGATGTGTCTGAAACTGTTCCTGCTTGCGCATCCAGTCAGCGGTAAGGCTGCACTGGTATCTCAGAGAGGCACATACACACACATATGTATACACACAAGTGTACATTAATATAACTGGCCACACAGACTCACACAGGGCACTGCCTTTAGCAGCATCCGTGTACAATAATACCAGTGGAAAACTTAGGTACGGATAACAAAGTTCTGTTCCTTTCACTGACTGGAAAGAGGTTTACAGGTGAAAAGTCACATGTCCTCTCTTTCTTGATTCACTACACAAACACCTTCACAGATCCCTCAAATGTAATCACAGCCTCTAATTTCATCTAATACTCATGCTCAGAGGCTCTGCTGCCTTACTCACTATGCAGATCTTCTACTTTCTGGACAGTGAAGTTTCACATGCAAGGCCCACCTGGGAGACTTCACGCATTCACCAACATGGTGATAAGGAAGTTCCAATTTTATTATTAGCTCGGTGTCTTTTATACAGTTATGCACATGATTATTTAATACTTGATTGTTTACAAAACTGTTCACACACCTAACACTATATTCTTATTGGATAGATAGTATATCTTTATTTTAAAAGTCTCTTCCTTCACACTTAGCTACAACATCTTGTTTATCTAATTCTTGTTATGCTATTGACCTTCACCTACAAAACTTTCTCAAAACCATCCAGCAGCTGCCTCTTGTTATGTGAATTTCAATCCCAAAACTTTCCCTAAACTGTCAGTAGCTGGTCCACAGCAGTTTCTACCCAAAAGGTTCCCTACAGGACAGTCCAGCTCGATGCTGCACACTTATCTCAGAAGCACCTCTGTACTCACATATCAGTACGGTCTCTCAGTCTCCCTAATATCCATTCTCAGAGACAGAGCTTCTCACCCAGCCACTGTTTCAGACATTGCATCTTTCCAGGTACAGGTCTTCTCCCACTCTTCAGTTAGTCCATTTTGAAGTTTGGTAATGAATTAAACACTCACTGACATGCATGCAGGACCAAATTCACTGGGGAAATATTCATACTTCCGGGTAATCCTAGCTCTTGGCATTTAGTCCCCTCATACTTGCACATACATCCTGGCCTGTCCAGGGCTGGGATACAAGCCTATGAGTTCTGTGGCCCATGGTGTCCTCAGTTGCCCGCACTTGTAGCTTTCAACATATATATATTGACATCCCAGTCCCTCCATTTGTTATCACCCAGGCTGTTTTGCACTGGGGAAGGTCTGGTTCTTTTTGGATGTCAATAAGAAAGGCATAAAAACTTACAGTGCAGATAACTATTTATCAATAACTCAGAAAAGGTGAGAGGTAGCTGTAAAGTCTTACATCACTTCTGACCCTGGGAACCCCAGGATGATAAAGCTTTGAGTGTAGATCCTGACACTGGG
Organism: Oxyruncus cristatus; assembly: GCA_013399855.1. Classification (NCBI taxonomy): domain Eukaryota; kingdom Metazoa; phylum Chordata; class Aves; order Passeriformes; family Cotingidae; genus Oxyruncus; species Oxyruncus cristatus. The sequence continues at coordinate 203,049 of VXAY01000863.1, forward strand.
AACCCAAAGATGAAAAAGATTTAACTTCTGACAGTGGGAACTGCAAGATGATAAAACATTGAGTGTACCTCTGAACAGAGCACAGCATGCTGCACAGATTCCATCTGTGATATGGTTTGTTCATTAAATTCATTATTATACTGATGGGTCCTTGCTCACAATACAGATCCATCAATCACAGACATCAATCAATATGGATTATGGGTACAATTTTGAAGAGTCCCCTGGACTCTCACATTCCTATAAAAAAGTTTGAGGTGATGAACAACTTCTTACTTGTTCAAGAGGAGAATACAATACACTATGCATATAGTTATGATTAAATGCACATTGACTGTACATTGACTGTGCATACAACAATTACTTATACTATTGATTAAATATCCCTTGATTAAGTAGTGGTCAGATGCTATCACACAGAGATGCAACCCTGGATCAGCCATTATGTACATCACTAATTGCTGTCTTCTGAGATGGATACTGTATAGATCAACAAGACATGTAATGTGAGGCCTCTCTCCCACTTCCTACCACTCACACACTTTGCAGCTCTCACTGAAGGAGTAGAATGAGATTACATAGAAAAAATAGTTAAGAAATGGTTAATAATAGTTCATAAGATAGAATAGACTACTGGCCTCAGGTGTAGGTTTCAGTCAGGCAGGTTTATTGACTGACCTACACGCTTTAAAACTGCTAACTCTTATAGGTCCTTTGTCCTCCTTTTCCCATACCTGTACTTCATCTGAATATCTACAAATGCCCTCAAATATACAACAGTAAGTTTTATACAGTTCCAGTATAAACCAGCAAATATTTCAAAATACTCATGTCACTCTTTGTATCAGTGACAAATTCAGGCCAACCTTTTTCAAGGCAGTACCTAATCTTCTCCTCTATGGCCCATCCCTCAGTGACCAATGGGTTCTGGTCTGTCTCCATTGACACAATCTTTCATGCTTGTGAGTCTGTGGGTCTGTGTGCTTAATTAATCAGTTTCCTTCTTATTTGCTTTTGTTGTTTCTGTTGTTGTACTGAATAGTTCTTAAGCAGATAACTGAAAGAACCAGATCATCTGACATTTCTCATATTCTTACACTCTGGTCCACACTGAGTGTGCAAACAACTGTTGAGCTGCAAAACCCTGCCGCACCTCAAGACTTTTCCCTTTGTCAAGAGAATTGAGCAGAAAAACACCTGATCCGTTTATGCCCTTTGCTCTCACCTCCAGAGACATGTAATCAAGCTTGATACTTGCCAGGTTTTCCCATGGTAGTGTCACTACCTATACAGAACAGAAGCAGTGGGTAACAGTCTGAAGACTGGAGAAGAATCAGCTGACTAGATTGTCCTTAGTCTGAGCCTTGGTGAGCAGGAAGCTTCTCTGAGTCAGGTCAACCAGAGGGGCCCCATGTGTGATATGGGGAGGAATCTCCCTGGTTTTCATTCATGCAACACTCATTAAGTTTTAGGTTAACAAAAGTCAAACTTAGCATGTTCAGTGTGGTATGTTTCCTTACAACAGATTCAAATTTGGTCATTTCTCTTCAGGCCATATCTTTTGTTATTTTCTAAATAAATTACATATTTCTTTAATAAAACAGTTGCAAGTCCTTGCAATCCAAGTCCTTGCTCCTCAGGCCTAAGAGATCTTTATGGACAGATAGCTTCTTAATTGCAAGTTGAGAACCATTACAGCACTGTAAAACTCACAAAACAGACTGCACTCTTGATCCCACTGGTAGGAAAGTGAAGTTGGTATAGATCTGTAGCAATATCACTGTCTCTAGAAGGCTGAGCTTATACTTAACATTTTTATCACCTGGACAAATTTTGTCAGAGATATGAGATTTTACTGAGTATACACAGCACCACATTTTAATACTTTAAATTGCTCTATTTGAAGTCTTCCGAAATAGCAAACAATCAACTGTATGAAAAGGGAACAATGTTAATGAGATGAGGTTAAAGTACTTAAATATGAGACAAGAAGTGTAAGCAAGAGAAATACCCTCAAGAATTTGTGATGAACAGTCACAAGAAGCAGATCCAATCTTACTCTCATTTATAAGAATGAAATTATTTCTTAGGACTGGATAATTGATGCCATATTTCACATATAACCATTGCAAAAGTATCCTTCTTGTACGATCACAACTAATTTTCTGCAGTAGCTTCATCTCAATATAGAGCAAATATATTGAGAAATATTTCACTCATTTCGTGCATTCAACTACTTGTTATGTCTCCTGACATTTCAGTGATTCCACTGCTTATGGTATCATTTGAAGAGTTTAGGATTTTTTTGAGAAAGAATACCCAAACAGATCTCCACATGTAGCTATGTCCTGAGGTAAAATTAACACTGCAGAAGTATGTGAACCTCTTTGCCATTTTGAGTATGTTACACAACAAATGAGATCCTCCTGGGGCAATCTTAGGTAGGTTTGTGCCTGTTTTCCGTTTTATTTTTCTCCTCTTAAGTTTCTGCCACTATTTTTTGCAACACCTAGAAATTTCAATAGTTTACATTATTCCTTTCAATCTTTTAAGATGCTGGTTTGTTTTCTCCAGGTAATTTCTTTAGTCAGCACTTCTATCTTTTGAGAGTTTTATTTACTTCTTTCTTTCTTTATTTACTACAGGAAATGTTGGAATTTTAGAAATTGTGGAAAGCTCCCACTGAAGTCCATGGATGATATTAACTGCTCTCCAAACAGCCTCATTAAATTGCTTCTCTAGTAAGGGCTACTTCAAAGGTCTTGCAGGCTGATGGCAGAAGCTGCTTGTCCAGTGATATCCACTGTCAGCAGCAGATGGGTGGAAGGAAGGAGGAACCATTACTATTTTCCATATTTCCCAGATGGGACATCAGGAATTGCAGTAAAGAGTACAGTGATTCATAAAACAGATTAAATTGTCTATATTTACCAGAGTGGATTCAGCCCATGACCTGTTAAACATCACTATTAATTTCACGTTCATTTGTTTTTCATAGAACAAGATACAGTATCATCTGATTCCCTGAGTCCTCACCACTGTTGAAAATTTCATCTTTCTGTCTCTTTCTTTGATATTTATTTCCATTTTTTCTTTTATTTTTTTTCATTGTCTTGTGGATTTAAGTCACCTCTTCCTAGCCAGCATCAACCACTAAACTTCAGATAAAATACAAGAAATGTAGATATCGTCAGCATTAATCATTGCTAGTGAAAAAATGGAAGAAATTAAAGAAATTTTATTTATTCTAGGACATTAAAATTTTTAAGAATGTGTATTAAAAAGAGTGTATCAAGTCAGAACACTTTCTTCAATCTCCAGAGGGTTTACTTTTCCTCTAATATCCATAATTCCCCAAATGGTATCCAGAAAGAAAAAATTTCTATCATGATTACATAAAGCAGAATTAAAACAAAATAGTGCACTCTTACTGCATAATGCCCATCTTGAACACTCAAATTGTCTTATCTCACATTATAGGTCTCTTGAGTTCATTACTTTGTCTCTGATAACAGATGGTGTTTTTACAGAGTCATTTCCACAAGGATTATGTAAGACAACAGAAATAATATCATGAAGGTACAGTTACTAATATTGCGTTCCAATAAAATTATGTGAAATTTCAGCTCTCAGATTAAAGGCACCAAAACACTTATTCAGCACTCAATTTGCTAAAATTTGTATAGGCTGAAGAGTGACTGGAAAATTGGTAAATGTGATTAAACAGATACTTACCAAAGCCTTTGCTTATGCTTAACCAACAGCATAAAAGGCATGGATGTTATGAATAAACTATTAATTCTGAGTTTTCCCTTAAGTCTTATTAAAGGGTTTCTAACTTGGCTAATAAAACATTAGACAATGTTCCAGTAAAAGATTTAGAGAGAAGTAGAATCACTTTTGTTTGATATATATTGTATTCTAATGTAAATAGAGGGTACTACCAAAGTGGCAATATACTGCAAGATTATTTAAAAGACAAAAATGTTGTTTAGGATATGATGAGGTAAAGTAAAATTATTAGTTGCTATATATAGTTCATTATAAATAACTCTTAATTTTATATTGCAGATCTATCACAGGAAAATGCTATTATCTACCTAATTATTTCAAGATCAGAGAAGTGACAGCACATCAAAATTTAGAACTGAGTGAAAGTAGGAAGGGCAATTTTGATCAGAAGCCCGAATCATGAATACTGCCTGACAGAACTAAAGATGACTTCTTAATGACTGACACAGCAGAAAGAAAATACCCAAATGAATATTGAAGGAACAGTGTTCAGGCAAATATATCTGGCCTTAATAATGAAAGAACATACAGGGTCAAATCCAGCTTTCATTTTTATATGGTTAATTCTGTTGTAGTTAATTTGTCTGCCATGTCACTTTTTTTTTCTCAATATCCTTATTTAATTACTGGGTAAGAATATCTCTTAAAAAGGTCTGAAAAATCCTAGATCCCTTTGGACATTGAAACAACTATGTTTTCTATAAGTAGGGACAATAGTATTAAGGTATGTCATTAATGGCTTATGAATAAGGTTGTAACTATTATCTCTTAATAGTAAGAAATACCTAGTTTCTGTTCACCTGAAGTCAGTATAAAGACTCTTGCTTTACTGCAATCATTTAAAGAAAGAAAAAAATTTTATCTCCTCATGCATAAAATAAGTAATCTGGCAAATCAAACACTAGACAGTGAATCTTTTGATTATAATAAAGTATAAAAGAAACATATGGGTACCCTGACCAAAAAGTGAGAATATATGAATTTCCAGAATTACAGATAAAGACCTACTTGAGGCCAAAGAAGTCAGATAGCAGTCACTGTACTAATGTTTGTGGTTCTTCCCTCTGTCCTGCCGGGGTTGCCATTTCTCATGACTAGGTCATAGGATTAAATCACAAGAAAAAAAAAGCAAGATTATCTGAACAGGTATTGATAAAGGTTGTCGAGCAGAGGTAACGAGGAATATGAGAAGGTAAACTAAGGTGGTTATATTGTTGATTAAAATAATGATGAACCTAAAATACCCACAGACTGTAAAATTTTAAGTGACATCCAAAAACCTTCAGCCTCAGTACTATTCCATTTTCAGATAGCAGCTGTGAAATAAATATGAAAAATTATCCTTTTGGTATAGTTTCACTTAAAGAGGAAAATCTGGTGTCTGCATTAAACAAATTGACTTGATGTCTGGTGTACCAAAATGTTTCAAAAGTTCTCCTTAGAAGTTCATTGAGAAACTAATATAATATGGCCAGTAGGAATTTTTACTTTTCAAATTGACTCAAAACCCCACCTGTTGTAGCCCTGTGTTTTTCACTAGAGGGCATGAGGTTGTCGTGGCCTGAATTGATCCGAACTTGTCTTATCTGTGTTAAAAATTGTGTTACAGTTAGGAAATTTCTGCCTTAATTGTTTTCAGTTTGGTTCAGTTTATAAGAAGTTTATAGAAAGAGTAATTAACCTCTGTAGAATGAACTAGCTGTTACTCTACAGCAAAACCGCAGTGAAATGGGATTTTACCATAGGTCTTATATGGTCCCACACACCACCATGATCAGTTTCTTGTCACTTCAGCAGTGCAGTTTTGTGAATCAGGTCAAAGCAGTTTTACTCATAACAAACAGAACAGAAAAACTCAGCATTTAGAAAGCGAAGAAAAGAAAGACAACGTAAACAGGCGGCATTAAGCAAGCATAAAAATGGACCTAAGTGGTCCAAGACTGATGAGGAAGAAAGTCTCAACATGGACTCTTCATGATTTAGGACTCATGACTTTGATGACTTTGAACTTTGAACATGTGTCAGCTGTGTTTTGAAGAAAACTATTGTCTCTAGGACTTTTTTTTTCTTTTTTTTTTTCTTTTTTTTTTTAATAGCAGAATAGTTAAACATAAAACCCAACACATACATCACTAAGAAAGGACTTTTACTTCAACTATTTGATGGAGTTTCAGAAAGTAGCAGCTGGACTAAAGTAGCATCTGGACTGTAAAGCAGTTCTTCTGGGTAATTAGTAGTGTAGAGGATATAGAACTTTCAGTAAGACTGACTTGAGAGATACAATTTTCTTTACAAATCTGATATCTATGAGTTTCATGGGTTTTAGGCATTTGAGACTGTTAAAAAAAGATTTATAATATATTAAGTTCTTCAAATTTCCATTACTATATAATCCATAAGAACAGAACAAGATTAAATAAATAGTCCGGGTTTTTCTCTTTTCTCCCTGAGGAATTTAAGTTTGGTCAGTCATCTGTACTCATCTAACCTGCAGGAAGCCATTTTCTCATTTTAAGTTTAAATCGCATAATTGATGTATGGGGTTTAGTTGTTTGTTTACATAGGTTGCTATTTACTAACATTTTAGGTAAGTTAAAGTTATTATTTTAGGTAAATTAAAGTTACTAACATTTTAGGTAAGTAAATTAGGCCAATGACTTGGCCTAATTTAGAAATTATTATTCCGTTTGGCTCTGTGCTAAAAATCAGATGAACATCAGGGTTTTTTCCAAAGCAGTAAAAAATACTAGCGTATAATATTAAAATATTCTGATATATCTTGTGTCACTGCTGGTAGAGTTATGCTGCTGACTTATTTAAAATGAGCCATCAGTTACACATGGAGACAATAACAAGCACTTCACTGACAGCTTTCCGACCCAGATAACCTTAAAATAATGTATTAGAATGCAGAATAGAAAAAATTAGTGAGTGTGGTCTGATTACTTTATGTATTACCTAATTTATTGACTAATGTGTAATAATAACATATGTATAAGGATTTTTTTATTTTTTGTATAACTAATGAAATTCTGGAGGTTTTGATTTCATTGTTTGTTTGATTGTTTTCCAAAAAGATTTGTTTCATTTTACTTACTTATAGGTTTAGACTAATTTTTTAAATATATAGTCAGAGATGATCTAACTTGTGGAGATTAAGAGTTGTGGTTAAATGGATGTTGAACACTGTATTCTTGTTGTTCCTATATTAGAATGAGTACAAAACCTATTTATAATCGGTTAAAATCTTGGAACGTAATTTTTTCTTCCTTGAAAGGAGTTTAAAATAGAATTTAATAAGTTCCAATTCAAATGTCAAAGTACCATACATAGGACAAAACATTTCCAAGTTCTACATACTGATGAAGTTTTTTCGTATTCATGTCCATAGAAGCCATGCAGGAGTCTGTCGATATATATGCAACAAGTAAGAACCAAGACAACAGACATAGAAGTGTCATCTTAGGCTCGATACAGAATTTTGCTGTGAGGTGTAAATCTGGGCCAGTTTCTTTACTTATGGGAATGATCAATTTTCCATTTTATCAGACCACACAGAAAATGAGGCCGCCATATAAGAGATTCATAGACTCTTTCAAAGTTGATCTTACGAAGTTTAATTAAAGCAAGAGGAATAAGATTTTTCAAGTCTTAAATGCAATAAGACAGGTACGCCTTATGTCACGGAGACAGCACTGAGATTGCAGATAATCCAAGTATTGCTTAAAAATTACATAAATTCTTCATTCAGACATCAACAAAGAAGATAATTTTGAACACAGGGCAAAAGTGGAAAGGCTAATAAAAATGAAAGCATACTAATGGAACTGTACTATGTTTGACAGTAGTTCAGAGAGTAGCTTAATCTCCTTCCCATAATACTAAAATAAATGTATTAAAATTCTACTGAGGCTTTTAGCAGAAGATCATAATAAATCAATTGATTTAGGTATGGTATTATCACACAGGGGAACTAAAAATCTGGTGACCTCCTAAAAAATCTGTCTTGAGACTTCTTATATTAATACACAAAGTTTTGTTAGCCTCCTTGATGGAAGTATGGGAGTGTACTTAATTTATAACATGAAATTAAAAGGCATGAACAAGATATGAGATGACTGGAATATTACTCATGAAAGAATGGATGATCTTTAGGGATGGCAAAGGAAGAAAAAAATTCAGTGGAACAATACATAGTCATTTGCTTGGTGCTAATAAGAAACTGGGGACTCATTGGATTGAAGCAGAAGAAAAATAAGACAGGATATGACATTATCTCATAATAAGGTTGTTGTAAATTACCAACCTGATGAAGACATGAAAGCAAACAAATGTAATGTCGGGATATTGTAAACATAATATAAATACAAGGCAGTGTTGCTGTCAATGTACAGTGCTGATTGCAACTCATCTGTATGGATTGCTCTTTAACCAATATTCAAGAAACATGTATTTGAGTTGGAACAAATGTAGAAAAAGCCTGTTAAAAAGAGCATGATAATGAAAGGTGTTTTTTTTTTTGTTTTGTTTTTTTTTTTGAAGAAGAAGAAGAAGGAGAAAAGAGAAGTCTACAAATTATTTCTTCTATGCAAGATAAAGTTAGAAAGGAACTCTTAAAATGAAAATTTCCTCCCCATCCCTTACATATCACATACAAATGCACATCTATGCACACATTTGCTGAAAATAGAGAAAGCTTAATAAAAAGTTTCCAGTCATCTACTTAGCACCATGTTTAATATAATGGCAGAGTAATCAAATGGAGCACAGCAGCTCGTTAAACAGAGACATGTACACACACTGAAACAGATGGATAGGATGAATTTAATACAACCCTTTTGCTTCTTAGTCAGAAATGCCTTTTCCTTCATTTTGTCTTCATCAACCTTCAATGTCCTTTTAAATCTCATTGCAAATCCCAGGGAACTCCTCTGTTCTTCCCAAGCTAGGCTGTGAGTATGCCTTTTACCACATGATCTTCCTCTGTTAATACCGATATGTTGTTCTTGCAGACTACTTAACTATCCTTGATTAACTATGCTTAGACAATAAGCTGTTTTGTGACAGACATAATTAGTTGACTTTTGCTTTTGCTTAGTGTTTTAAGTCCTCAAGGTGAATAAGGCAATCACAGATATAAAAAGTTCCTCATTTTTTTAAAGTTTTATAATAACTACTTTATAGTCTGCACTGTAATATATATGAGAAGGAGTTGTTACTCCTCAGGGAACTCCATGGCTATACATATATATAGTATATATATCACATTAAAGTAAATGAAATGACATGACATGACAGCTTTACACCACAGCATAAAACCATGACTCAAAAAACCCCACATCTTGACAGAGTCAGAAATACTGTGTATAATGCTGGTGTCAATTTTTTATTTGACAGTAAAAAATACAATGTATTCAGGAACTTGATTAGAGGTAACATATTGTCATTCATAAAACCAATATCCTCATGGTGAACAGTGAGGGTCTGGTAAGATTCTCCTACCTTTAGTAAATGTACAGTACACTGATGGTTAATCTTTTGTCTATCTACATTCTTGTCCATCATTCCAGTGGCATGGTGACTGTAACAGATTTTTATTTTTTTTATTTCAGTGCAAAGTATCTGCCAAGACAATGTGCATTTAGACATTTAGCGTGCAGATTATTCGAAAACCTTCCCCCTGTTCTTCAGAAGCTCTCTCCTTTGAGACTTCTTTGCCTCATTATTTCAAGCGCATCTCTTCTAGACAAAATTTGATTTGCATAAACCAAAAAAAAAAAATTACCTGAATAGATCAGAGGCAAAAAGATGGATTTTACATATGCATGCAGCTGCCTGTGAGGCAAAATATATTCTACTGGGCACATGGAAAACCCATTAAGAACAGTTGTGATGTCAAAATACACGTGGCTCAAGATTGCAGTTATCTTAGGTTTGCAACTGGCAAGCAATGGTATCAATGCAAATTTCCATTTCAAGAACCAGAACATGCATAAGCATACACACACATTTACTTGACATATATGATGTGGGTTTTAAATCATAAAAATAGATTATAGTTTCCCAAAGCAACTTTCATTTTTTATTAAAGATACAGATCTTGAGATCTTAAGAGAAAATCTGAATGAATTAAAGATTGGGGCTTAGGGTAAGGCTGTACATTTGGCCAGTTCTGAATAAAATTGTGTAAAAAGATCAAATGAAACCTTCATCAAGACTAAATTTAAATTTTGACTGAATTGTGAAAAAAACACTGGTATGCCACATCCTGATCCTTCCTTGAATCTCACCTGAACTCTTTCTTTATCATCAGTTTAGTTTGTTACTTGGGAAGAAAGGACTCCATAAATTTTTCCAGCATAGACAACTAAATGTGATTTTTTTGTCCCATCCATAAGAAAATGCCTCAGGCATTGTACTAACCTGCCCATACTGGGTTACATGAACTTTCTTGATTTGTCTTGCCCTGAGCTGTTTTAACCTGTTTTTAAACCCTCATCTTTCTGTTTAAAACACAATGTTGACATGAGGAATCAGAAGAACACTGGATTTGGGAAAGTAACAGAAGAGAAAAGGGGGTTAAACTAAAAAGTTTTTTTTTTCCTTTGTTTAGGGTGTTTGTTTGGTCTTTTTTCTTATTTTTTTTACAGTTTTAACTGTGTTATTGAAGATGTTTTTCCTGAATTCATTTGAATGGAATGTTGTAACTGGAAATCACCTGCATTTTTAATATTATTAACTTTTTATTTTGATTAGACTCTTAACACTTAAGTAGACCAATAATGTTTTATTTTCTCCACAGACAAGGTGTTATTCTTTTTATCCAGAACTTGGTTGACACTTTGAATATTCCTTATGACAGTTTGGTCAAATAACATACAGAAGGTTTCCCATCTTTGCTCTAATTAGACCCGATAACCTGGATTTCCAATAGTAAAAGGACTATATTCCCATACATGAGTTGTGTGTAGGAAAATACTCCAAAATTATATTAGGCATAGACACAGTAGCATGTTGAAAAATCAGTATAACAGCAAAGGAAAGTACTGAAGTAACTGAGTCTAATTATAGACTCCTTGTATCTTCTTCTGGAAATTGGCCCAATTGCCCCAACTCGCAGAGGCCAGTATTATAGTGCTGGATTTGTCTTGCAAAAAATTTTCCCCTGACTGAGGAACTAGGCTTATTAATTCAGGTTTACCACATGGAATTATTCCTATACACGCACCTTTCAAACATGCATTCATTTTAAGTCAGGCTCATACGATGCTTAATGCTAAAGCATCATTGCACTTATGCTTGGGTTAGTTATCTCACTCTGGAAACAATAACCAAATATAGAATCATTTTCATATCCCATTTTGGTAATTCAGCATTACTGTGGACTGTTCACATCCTATTCTAAGCAAATTTTCTTTTGCTGATTATATAGTAGCTGTGCAATTCTGCCAGTTTACCCGTGACAGATTAACCACAGGCATCATTAGATCAGCTATTAGTTTCATTTTCAGCTGTATATGACCTGCAGGTATATTCAAAATTACTTGAGTCTATGCCAGATTCAAATAACTCTAAGAAATCAAGGTGATATAAAACCACTCAGAAATATGTGTTTAATTGTAAAGATATATTTTTAATAACAAAGCCTGTCCTCCTTTAGTCACTGAACTGGTCAGGCAGGAAAACCTCTGTGAAGTATCTAAGAATTAGGAGGAGAAGTACATTTCCCATTCTATTATGCAAGTAGAAATTTCCAGCAGTCACTATTTAAAATGAAAAGGTGCAAGGTGGAAAGATTATTTTGAATCACATTTCATCTTCCATTGAAAATTGCATAGTCTGCATAACCAAAGTCACAGAACTCACTTTTGCTGATTATGTGCTCAGTTATTCAGAAGACTCAGAGTTTAACTTTCCATAATTTCTAGGGAATTCTAACCTAGGAAGGGTGGAGGTGAAAAACTAAAAAGTTATGCACACTTACATCATCTTAAAATATAATTAGCAGGAAAAAAAAAACCCAGTGCTGTGTTGGCTTTTTAAGTGTGAAAAAATGTGTAAGTAGTGCAAAAATTCTGCAATGGGAGGGACAGAATGAGTTTACAATTAACTCTCAGAATATTATTAAGTAATTACCAAATTTCGACCCAGGCAAACTACCAGAATTTTAAAATCATCATTCCTTTTCATGGATCCACATTTCCTATACAGCTGTACATCTGGTCATTTTGTTTGCAGCCAGTACACTACACATGCAAATCTTATTTCTCCTAGTTCAGACCTCAGAAAAACAAGTGAAACACAAACTTGACTCAAGGTGATTTACAGCCTATGTCATAGAAGAAGACTCTTTGGTTTAATAACAAGAATATGCAAAGCCAAACAAAATGATGCCAAAATGGCATGTCATCAATGGTTGAAAACAACATAGTTAATTTGATTTTGTTGTAATTAAAAGTATCTTTGGTTTATTTATTTAATTATAGTGCTTATGCTATTAAATTTCTCATTTACATCTAGAGTCTCCTATTAAAATCTAGCAATAAATCAGATAAAGTGTAAATGTTGCCATGGGATAGAAGGATGAAGGCAATTCATCTTAAAAAGAGGTTTGTATTTTTAATTTCATAAAGTGAAGATCCTGAACTAAAGTGGGAAATTACTAAAGTCATATCTCAAATGCCACCTTCCATTAAAAATACAAATAACTTAATGCAAAATTGTATACTGAGATATGTTTACTCTTCTTGTTATTGTTGTCATTATTGTTAACAGCAAAGAAAATAGTGACAATGTATTTATTTTCACAGAATACGTCTATTACAAAACATTTGGAAGCTTACGTATTTTTGCTGTTTGACTAGAAAACTGTCAGGAAAATTTTGTTTAGTCCAAAAGTTTATTTCTTGTGTTTCAAAATTAAATGATAACTTAAGGTATTTTTCTGCTCTGGAAAATGTATTTTTCAAGTTAGCATTTTAGAGCATTATAGTTTCTCTTCTGCATCAAATGTGACCGCATCTTCAAAATAGTTTTTAGCTTCTACCTTGTAGATTTCTATTTCTATCTATAAAATACATGGTGTTGACATTATTACATGCAGACTCTAATAACTGAACTGCTCTAGATAGTTTCATCAGCAATTGAGAGCACTTAGTTGTTGACAAGAGAGCTGGAATGCTGACAGTAATGGTTTCCAGAGTGGCCTTGCACAGGATGTGAAGACAAGTCAGTTGCTATGAAGTTATTTTTAACATCTGAATATGCAAGCAGTGTTTCTGGGAGGAGAAATAACAGATTAAGAAATCAGTCCTGAGGCAAAAAAAACCCCAACCAAAACAAAACATTAAAACTATGTTTTATATGTTTTTAAATATAAACTTTCTTTTGAAATCATAGGTTATGATATACGTCAGAAGAAGGCTGGGTAGTGTACAAGAGGAATGTTGGCAGGCTATCGAATAATTTTTATTTTAAAAGTTATCCACTTTATTCTCTATGATACAAAACATCTTTAAAAGTACTAACAATATTTTCTATGTAGGTTATTTCTTTTTTTTTTATTTTCTTGACAGGGAAAAATGCCTTTGAAAGGCGGCAGGGTTATATTGTTGCATTATTGTTGCATGCTTTTTTAACACCTAAGGTTTGCTTCCCTTTTAATACATTCTGAAAAGTCAGAATGTTGATCTGTGCTTCAGTAAACTAATCCCATCCAAGTGTGTTATCTTATCAAGGGAGCAGAGAAGGTTCTTTTGCTGTGTTCAGTCTTCTGATCACAATGGAGTCTGCAAACTTTACGTTTCTTCATTTATAAAGACTTACTGAACAGAAATCTTAAGTTGACTACCTATTTGAAAATGACCATAAATAATATCCCAAAGAATTGCTAAAATTATGATAATTGATGAATGGAATTTCTCTTACCAGCTTAAATGTGAAAAAAACAGGAACTCTTGTTCACAACAAAACACCAGAGATTTTTGTACAGTAGGAAACTAGAGTCAAAATAGAACTTTTTTTACCAATGTTAACATTAACCACTCATTACCATCACAAGCTGGTGCCATGTTACTAAATAGAGCTGCTCTTACAGAGCAATGGCTCACACCATTCTTGGTTGTGGTTGAAGGTAGCCAGATATTGCTTGCGTGCTTTGAGGAGTGCTAAGCAGAAGCACAGTGTTTTGCAAGTGAATAGCAGATGGCAAATGCAGTCGTTCAAAGGGTTCATATAGAATCACCCCGTGCTGCTACAGCTAACTTGGTAAGAAGATAATTATGTGTCCTGATTTTGGCATCTGTTTTCCTCAGCTTTTTCTGTTAGGTCACTCTAATCCAGGTCACAGCGTGACCAGGTGTGTGCCATGCCTCAGGCATTAAAAAAAACATTTAGTACTTGTTCAGCAAAGACTTTGAAAATGGCAGACACTTGTCACTTGCCTGCTTGCAGCAGGTGGGGGTCCTTGCCTGGCAGTATATATCCTGCAAGGGTCCTGGACACGGTTCCCCTGAGGTACAGCTCATGCCATGTTGCAGCCTGACCCTTACCAGCTATGGGAATGTCTGATCCTGGTCCTCGCCTGCACTATGACATCCTGGCCTGGTTTCAGCCCATCCCCACAGCTCTGCCCAGTGGTCCAAGGGCTCTGTTTGATCCTCATTCCTCTCTCACTGGGCCTGATCAAGACCCCAGCACTGTCTTCAGCCTGCCCTGTCCCTGATGTCCGGCTGCATCTGCCTCAGGCTGCCCTGGCAGCCTGCCCTGCTCCCTGGCTGGGATGGTAGGATTGACTGTGATACCCTGTCCTGCTGGTATTCATGGGGACCCCTGAGCAGTCATACCACTCAGTAAACTTATTTTTATTTTTCATTCCATGGTTCTGCCTCTCTACTGGCTGACCAACGATCTTTGAAAGGTACCAGACTCTTTATCAAAACACCATTGCTGGTCACACAGATTAGCTGTAGTTTTGTTTTCTGTCTTGATCAAGCCATAAAATATAATCCTGTTACCTCTGTACTGGATCCCACAATAAAACATTAATGAAAATGCTCTCATGATGAAAGAATGTTTAAGAATCCATTTGTCTGCTAATTTGTTCTAATGACTAATACCCCCTTGCATGGAAATTGTATTCTTCATTTCTCAATTAAATTTGACTGGTTTAGTTCAGCGCTCCAGTCTATGGCAGATACTTTTCTGATGTACTTCAATGCATTTGCCATCCATTTGATCTCTCTCATGGCCAGTGACGGGATATCATTTAATAAAAGCAAAATTGCATGTAGCAAGTATGTTTCTCACATGAAACACTTCAAAACCATATAACTACTTCACATTAACAAAGAACAAATATTTTTGCCACAAATCACTTTAGGTATGGTGAACGAAGAAGAAGCCAGCCATTTATGGATCAGGAAGCAAATAAAAGACACAGCCAAGTTGAGTCTAGTCTGATGAAAAGCATAGCAGAGGTGACAGAGACTCTCATGATGCCTACTGAGATTATGATTCACCACACAGTTTGGCAAAATCCACAGATGCTGATTTCGGAGCAAAAGGAAATCCGGTGAACAGAATAGCAAGTGCTGTTAATCTTATTCTTGGTTCTTTTTAAAAAAGTGCACCTCTCTCATGCTGGGAACTGTTCTGTCCGCATTAGTCCTACTTCCAACATAACAATTTATACATATCTGTTTTTTGTCAGAAATTAAGGACATGTTTCTTTTTCAAAATAAGGACATAAAATTTCCCCTGATCTACTTTTGAAAATCTAATTTATTTTAATATGCTCGTTTTGTGGGAATAAATATGACGTGAAGGATTATGTGTAATTATAGAAGCATAAAGTACCAGATAAATTCCAGGAAAAACTTTCTGAATATTCTGATTTTATTATTTATGCTTTAGAAAATCTACAAATAAAATTAAAAATCTAATATTTAATATTTTCCTTTATTTTTCAGGACAGGTAAGAGACAAAATATAGCACTGTTAAAAACAGATATTTAGAATTAAACACAATGTTAGAAAATGAATGGCATTTATTAATGAACAGCAAACCTGTCTGTGAGTACTAGGCTAATGAGTGCTAGGTTACAGCAGTATAAGAAGTCAGTTTTCAGAAAGCAGTAAGTCTACAATGCTTTTTTTTTTCAGTAATTTTTTTTTTTTTTTTTTTAACATTCTGCAAGCTTCCAAAAACAACAGCCTGGAGGAATATGTTTCACATTTTGCTGACGACCTAGTAAAAGTTGGGGTTATTTTGTTGGGGTTTTTTCACTGTTGTATAGCTCATCCTGATACATAGAAAATTTTAAATCTAAAAAGCAAGAGTAGCAGTTTTCAAGAGGCAGTGAGAAACTTGGAACTGAAACTCAGACCAACCTGTTTATTTCTTGTGCCCAGAGACAGAATCATGTTACAATTGTGTTTATATCCACGTTCTGTAAGGAGTATGAGGTAACAAACAAAACACCACGTCATATAATACTGAGGCATACAACATATATTAATGCACAGAAACATAGAAGTATCATACTCATGAAGTTCTTTTGTAGAATTCTTTATTTCACAGAAACGCTTTTCTTAGGGGTTTTGTCGGGGCTCCAATCTCCTCAGACATAATTACAGTTTATTTTCTGACTCTTCAACATCCCACAAAACAATCCCACAAACAAACAAAAAACCCAATCCAAACCAGAACATGTAATTTTAAATGATGCAATGTGACAATGAAATTACATGAATGGTGCCTATAAATTCTATGATTACATCTGAGCACCTCCTGGATGATAATGTTTCTTTGTTCATCATATAATTTAAATAGCATGTGACATCTTTACACTTTGCCAAGGATGCCCATCCTCTCATTTCTTATTGAAACACATGCACATCTTTAGAGGTGCCTTACGGGCTTGATTATTCCCTGTGTAGAAAGAAATCAACATTTCTTCTGGACATATTTTTATCCCTAATTTAATTCTGTGCTAAATATCTGTAGTTTTTAAGTCACAGTGAAAGTACTGTACCAGACTCTGACAAAAAAAAGGATTCTACCTTGAACATTACAGCAGAGAAGCATGAATTGAAATTTTCAGGATGCATGACTAAGCCTTTTGTACTGGTGTCCAAAGAAAAAAGACATTCTATGAAATTCTTAGATTTCTTTGGAAAGAAGCAAATGAAAATCATTTTGCATAAATGTGGCAAACTGACAATTGAGAAAATAATTTTAAGTACTATTATTTAAATAAGAATGTTAAGAATATTAATGATTCTTGGTTAAATATACCATACACAAAACTCTGGCAGTATAGATAATGCATTAATAGAAAAAAAAAACAACAACAGTGTTAGCAGGAACTCTTTTGATTTGAAAGTGCATCCCAGGCAGTACAGAAAATAATTGTAAGTATCAACAGGAGAAAGGTTGTTTACACATTTGGAAAAAGGCATCTTGACTTTATCAGAGCTGATCTACTGAGCTTTTAAAGATCCAAGAACCAGTCTGTGCTCAGCCCTGTTCTGCCTCCTGAAGTTTTAATTGTGACGACTGTGTTATGGTTAAATATCCTGATGCTGATTATTGATTATGACATAAAGGGCATTTCAAATTTGGGAATGAATTTATAAAGCAATGCTGTGGAAAGGCACCTGGCTGTCCTGGTTGATGGCAAGGTGAATATGAGTCAGCAGTGTCCTGGCAGTCAGGAGGTCCAACTGTGTCCTGGGGGGCATCAGGCAAAGCGTCTCCAGCCGGTCAAGGGAGGGCACTGTCTTACTCTGCTCTGCACTGGGGCAGCCTCACCTTGAATATTGTGCTAGTTTTGGACACCGCAGTATAAGAAAGATATCAGGCTCTTAGAGAACATCCAAAGGAGGGCAACAAAGATGGTGAAGGGCCTTGAGGGGAAGCCATGTGAGGAGTCGCTGAGATCACTTGGTCTGTTCAGCCTGGAGAAGAGGAGACTGAGGGGAGACCCCATTGCAGTTACAACTTTCTTGTGAGGGGAAGAGGAGGGGCAGAAACTGATCTCTTTTCTGACCAGTGACAGTACCCAAGGGAACAGCCTGCAGTTTTGTCAGGGGAGGTTTAGGTTGGATATTAGAAAAAGGCTCTTCAACCAGAAGGTGGTTGGACACTGGAACAGGCTCCCCAGAACAGTGGTCGTAACACCAACCTGGCAGCATTTAAGAAGCATTTGGAAAATCCTCTCAGGAACATGGTGTGACTCTTGGGGTTGATCCTGAGCAGAGCCAGGAGTTATAGTCAATGATCCTTGTGGGTCTCCTCCAACTTGGCAAATTCTGTGATTCTGTGAAACTATCTACAAACTGTAATTCACTAGTTGAGTGAAAATGTCCATTGAAAATGCACACAGGAGACTCCTTTTATAGTTTTTAAAAGCTATATTTTTTTAAAAAAACAAGTACAAACTTAATCCAGTCTAAGTGAAGGAGCCATGTCACGATTAGCTGTTTTTTCTGTGCTGTTGCTGTACTCTCTGAATCACACTGACGTGACTGGATTTTGAGCTTTACTCTTCAAAATTGTCTCAGTTTTATCCATTGGCTTTGTCTCTGTGTCTCAAGTTTGAGAGAATTTGGAGGGGCAGAGACCTCGGGCAGAAGTCTTCTCCCTCGGATTCAATACCCCTGCTTTCTCCAATACAGAGAGAGAGACACCAAACATGCCCAATTGTAAGTGAAAAAAATAACTCTTAACTAAGAAGAATGCTAATACCAACACTGATAAAATTGTGTTAAACCAACTGATGAAGAGAAGCTTCCCAAGCCCCACCCACTGGACCAAATTGAGATGGCAGCTGGCCTCCCACACGTGGAAAAAGCACACGTGGACACACAACGGAGACAAACTGGCCACGCTTTCATGTGGTTCACCTCCCCCATGCCTGGAAAACCTGGAGGAAAAGGCAGATAGCTGGAATTCAATACTGGCAGACACTTGTGTGGCACTGGAGTGAGGCTGCTGCACTGGTACAGGCAGTCAGAGCAGGGCTGCAGATCCCCCAGGTGACCAGAAGGGCCCTCAAGAGACCCCTTGGATCCAGTGACAAGACTTGGTTGTCACAATTTCAATCTTCATTGGTCAAAGTGGTGTTTGTAGTCCTGTCAACATGGTGGTCACAGTCTGGATCCACACAGCATTTACTCTTGCTGCCATATTACTGCTGGGGAAATCGGCTTCTACCGATATAAGTTTCTCCCTTTGTCTGCAACAAGCAGCAATCCCCAAACAACAGAAACCCTCTTGCTTCTCAGAAGTATCCCGCCACGACTACACCAGAAAATGTAAGAGCCCAGGTTTGAGCCACAATCTCAGTGAAAGGGTTTTACTTTAAAAACATAGAAAGCTGCAAAAGTCCCTCACTGGATCTATTGAAAGGGTCTTCAGTTCTTTTATACCTAGAGAGAATGCATAGGAGAATGCATGGAAGAATGTACAGGAGAAGATGCTGCACACGTTTCTCGGGAGGTCAAATAACACACTTTTACTGCAAACTTTCGAAAATAAGGGAACTTGGCAAAAGTGTAAAGGGCAACATTCAACCAAAATAAAGCATTTCACAAAGCAATGACTTAGCACATGCTAACCCATACAACTTAGATCCAACCCATGCAACTTTAAGTTACCCAAATATCAAGAAAGGAGATTAGGAGAAGAAGTAAAGAAGGAGAAATAAAAAAAGACAAATATAGCTACCACCCTAGGTCCAGCATAGATCCAGCTACCTAGAATCCAGGAAATGGCAGGACTGTGACCACACAATGGCTGCATGGTGCTGGTTATCTCCTCTGGCCCCTGTGGCCAACACCCCCAGGTGGGGCTTCCAGTGTGCCAGACATTCTGGGGCTGGGTTAGGGGCTCCAGGAGAGAGTGATCTTGGTGCCAGTGACTGACAGCTGCTCTGGGGCTGCCTAAGGAGCAGGGCTTGGGATATGAAACAGGGCACTTCTCCATCTTTGTGAAATTCAACTTGTCCCTTCCTCACCATGCACACAGTTGAATTGGTTTCAGCCAATAATTAATATAATAATTCAGTGTCTCACCCATATCGAGTAACTTTGCCTTCCAGAGACTGCAGAAAGAACTGAAGGATAATCATTCTAGAAATGTAGAAAAATCCTCAAAAAAAATGAGTGGAGAATGAATTTTAATATTGAATTATCCAGGAATATAAACTCAGAAATACTTTCTAGATTACTCTTGTAGTTAATCTGTAGTCCATAAAACCTGGCCAAGATCAAACTGTTATATATCTTAAGATAATCAGACTTTATCCAGTGATTAAAAAAACTTTCAGAAAAGATTGGTCTTCATCTTTTTTTTTATTATCTATTTTGTTTTAAGTTTCAGTTTTAAATACCTTGTGAAAAACTTTTACTTGAACTTCAAGACCTTGTCTTCATTTTATGCTTATTGAAGTTATAACATTAGTAAGACTAATGCGCTGACTCCTGAGATCTTACATCATAAGATTTTAATGGCAGCTTGGTGTATAAATCCTACTGCCAAACATAGTAAATCATAGTTATATCCTAATCAGCCGTGGTGAAGGACAGTTCTTGTCCATGGTTAATTCAGATTTCTTCTTCCGATATTTTCAAATTGAGACTCATTATGTTATAACTGAGTGTTATGCTTAGACTGTTCCAGGGAAAAACACTTCAGCAAAGTATCTCAATTAACCAATGAATTTTGTCAGTTAAAAGAAGGGTAAAAAGAAATGGAAAGTAAGGCAAGGAGATTTTACCATGAAATACACAGTATGTCACCTTTCCAGTAGTTCAAAGGAAAGTGCTCAGGGAACAGCCTTTCCCTTATTATGATAAGGAAAGTTCTGTTCTCTATGATATGGAGTATTTGTCGTATCATTTTTGCAGAGAGTGAAAGTACATGACACTGAGAGAAATAAAACTTCTGTTACAGTCATCCAGCGTTTTCAGTCTTAACCCTTTGTTCAGTACAGTACTGTTATAGCAGTTTCAGACTCTGTGCTAGTGCTCCAAACTCTCTTAGACCTGCTTTAGCCAAACACTGTTTAGCAGAATTTTGTTTAATTTGATATTGTCAGATCCCCAAGCGATGCTCACTTCCATTACTTTAACCTCTTGGTATTGAA
Source organism: Oxyruncus cristatus (assembly GCA_013399855.1). Lineage (NCBI taxonomy): Eukaryota > Metazoa > Chordata > Aves > Passeriformes > Cotingidae > Oxyruncus > Oxyruncus cristatus. The sequence continues at coordinate 223,991 of VXAY01000863.1, forward strand.
TCTTCCCAAACCCAAGAGTCAAAGCATTCCTTGTGAAATGATTCCAAAAGAATTTGCCAGGCGTGAAAGAGCCCCACTATGTGTACTAGTTTTGTATCTCTCCATTGTCCTCTCTCTGGTACTCTATTTTCCACCTTCTCTCAGGTCTTAGAGTTCTGGCAAAACTTCCTGTTCCTAAGAGACTTGAGTTCATTAAAGAAGTTATTGGTGGATTGGAAAAGGATTGGTGAGAGCAAATGGACCTGTCAGCAAGTTTAAGGTCAGGAGAACATATATTTTCCAGCATAATTTGTTTCATCTGTCTACCCTAGGTGGAGACTGGAATTTCAATATTCCATTTTATACAGTGGAAAATGAAAGCCAGTGAAATTAGGAGAGAAATTGCTTAAATCTTATTTTCTTAATTTTTACTGCCGTTGTAGTAATCCAGTTTCTGACTCCTTGGTGTCACTGAGTGTCTTATCTTACAAGGCAAAGGAGCGTTTTGGTTGGGTTTTGGGGGGTTTGAGAAAGTTGGTGATTTTTCTTGTGTTTAGTTAGTTTTGGGTTTGCTTTTTTGTGTGTGTGTTTGTGTGTCCCTGTACATCCCTATACACACACAAAGGGAGATACTACTTTTTTCCTATCCAATTTTTAACCTTCTTGCTGCTCTTTCTATTGGCTCTTTTTTTTTTTTTTTCCTCTGAGATAATCAGTGATTTTCAATTACAGGCTGTTTACTCCCTCTTTCCAGATCATTATTCTGTGAAGCACAACAGTAGCTATTATTGATCACAACATTCTTGATTGCTATTTCCCTTCCCTTCCTTAGTGTCTGATTTTTCACCAGACCAAATAAACAATTGCTTGCAGTATTCAGAAAGGGTTTTTTTCTCACATATCTTCTAGTGTTATCATAAATATTATTAAAATTTAAACATATTACCCTTATGCAATCTCTTATGCTACTGCTTTTAAAACCTGGGGGGAAAAGAGTTAGATTTTTTAAAAAAATATTTTCTGTAAATTTATATGGCATGTTCCTGCTATTTTTAATATTCAAGCATTCTTTTCCCTCCTAATACTTTACTAGAGTCAGAATGAACGCAATGATGGGCAGGCAACTGAGCTCCTCATGAGTTCCTGACACTTCAAGTTTCATTTTCTATTGTAGTGAAAGTTAAGTACCATATTTGCTTATTTCATGCCAAGAGAAAGCACGAGTTCCAGTGCTTTTTTATGAACATGGCTTTTTACTTTGCTATTTGTAGCTAGGCACGTTATTTGTGTAAATACTTGTGAACTCTCTTTTGCAACTTTTATTCTAGTTCTTTATAGTACTTACAGACAATTTTTCATTCTTATGTTTACTTTTTAATTTTCAATATTATTAAGCAATATTAAAATTTTTTTTTTAGGAAAAAGACAGTAAGTGTGCATATAACAGTGCAATTGTATAAAAGTATCATGGGAACAGAGGACCCCTCAAATTGAAAGGGACCTTTAAGGATCATTTAGTCCAAGTCGCTGCCCCGGCAGGATAACAACATTTTTCAGAGTAAATTGTTACATATATTTTCCCCCACCTTTAATATTAAATGTTTCCTGTGTATTTCCCCTGAACCATTTTCAATAATACTATTTGATAATTTCTTTTTGTCTTTTCCTTGTTTTCTGTTTATGACTTTAACAGGAAACCTGGCAAATGTGACATTCTGCATAATAATATTTAATAAAGATTTGTATCCCTTGTAAACCCATAGTAATTACTTCTTTTCCTTTGTGTTTTCTTTTTTTTATGTTCTCTTTCTAATGTCAATCTTGTTCCACTGCATCCTTTGTGCCTCTGGCACCCTAATTTAATTTTCTTTTGACCTGTAACCTTGCATTGATAAATATTCACACTTTCCGTTATCATACATTCTTTAGTAGATGCCTGTGGTTCTGGCAGAATTCCCAGTGAAAGTTAATGTCATGATTTTCAACTTGGATTTAAATATTTCTGAAATCGCTTATTTGCTTCCAGAATTATGACATGAACTGAATCCTCTTGTCAACTGGTCATAAGATAAGGCTGAGGCATGACCTCATCATGGTGTTCCTCCAGAAGATCAGTAAGGCGGGTGCTGCTGATCTCCTCTCTCTGGTGACCAGCAATAGGACACGAGGAAACAGGATGAAGCTGCATCAGGGCAAGTTCAGATTGGACATTACAAAAAAGGTTCTTCACTGAGAGGGTAGTTAATTACTGGAACAGGGTCCCCAGTGAAGTGGTCACAGAGCTCAAGGAACATCTTCATGCACTTAGCCATAGGGTTTAGTTTTAGGCAGTCCTGCAAGGAGCAGGGAGTTGAACTTGATGGTCCTTATGGGTCCCTTCCAACTTGAGAATTTTTATGGTTCTATGATAACTGTCTCAAATCCTCCTTAGACCAGACAGAAGACTAAAGGAGATGTGCATACACGCAACTGTGAGCTACATTTGTTGAGTAATGACTTAAAATTCACATCCTGGCTATGTTAATTTCCTTAAATCTAATATCTAGTAATAAGCAAAAACCAAAAAATGTTTTGGTAAACATAAGATTACGTCTTTACTACTTCTTTTTTGTCTCATTTTTTATTTTTATATTATTTTTCTCTTTCCTTCCTTGAATTTTAAACTTAGCAACAGCTGTATTAGCTGTGTCCCCACTGTGTAACTTCAGTTTTATGCCAGCATAACTCCAATAGTATATAGCCATGTAGTACTGGAATTGTAGTAGTCTGGCTAGACAAAAATTTGAATGCAGTGACGGTGATCTGCGTGTAGAAGTGAACTATAAACAGCTAAGAAAATCAGAAGCAGCTGATTTTTAAAAGGTTGTTGTTATGGGCTTGACCTTGTCTGGACACCAATTGTCCACAAGATTCCTCTCCTCAGCTGGACAGGAGAATTAAAATACAGTGAAAGGCTGATGAGTCAAGCCAAGGACAGGGACAGATCATTCACCAAATTCCCATCATGGTCAAAACAAACTCAAGGAAATTAATTTATGACCAATCAAATCAGAGTAGGGTAATGAGAAATAAAAACAAATCATAAAACTGCTCCCCCCCATCTCTTCCTTTTTCCTGGGGTCAACTTCACTCTCAATTTTCTCTGTCTCCTCCCCTACAGCAATACATGGGAACAGAAAATGTAGGTTGTTGTTAGTTCCTCACACGTTGTTTCTGCTGCTCCTTCCTTCTAAAGAGGAGGACTCCTCACATTCTTTCCCTGCTCTGGTGTGGGGACCCTCCCATGGGAGACAGTTCTCCAAGAATTTCTCCAACGTGAGTCCTTCCTATGTGCTGCAGTTCTTCACAAAGTGCTGATGTGCTCTTCAGGAAGAGATTGTTCTAATGTGCATCCCTTCCACAGGGTCACAATTCCTACCAGCAAACCTACTCTAGCATGGCCTCCTCTCTCCATGGGTCCACAAGTCCTGCCAGTACTCTGCTCCAGCACAGGCTTCCCATCCATTCACAGCCATGTTTGGATGCATCCACCTGGATCTCTGCTCCGCCTTGTACTTCCAGCTGCCTGACTATCATCTTCACCACAGGCTGCAGGGGAATCTCTGCTCCTGCACCTGTAGTACTTTCTACCCCTCCTTCCTCACTGACCTTTGTGTCTGCAGAGCTGCTTCCCTCACATAATCTCGCTCCTCTCTCCAGCTGCATTTGCTGTTGCACAGGTTTTTTCCCCCTTCTTAAATAAGTCATCCCAGAGGCTCTACCACCATCGCTGGTGGGCTCATCCTTGGCAAGTGGAGAGTCCATCTCAGTCATCTGGCATTGGCTCTGTCAGACACAGGGGAAGCTTCCAGAAGCTTCTCACAGAAGCCACTCCTATATCCATCCCACTACCAACAACTTACCATGAAAACCAGATACACCCATATACACAGAACAGTCTGTGCTTTTCATCACATAGAAAATTATTAAAGTCAGATTTCTCTCTATTCTTGCTGGGCTTAAAGGACAGCTTACCATTGTTTCATTCCGCTTTCCTGAAGAATGAAAGGCAGAAGGATGAGAATCTCATACAAAAAATAAAGCAAATATAAAGTAGGTTGAAACAGAAGATAAGGGTCTGATCAGTGTTTCAGAGAGGTGTAGCAAGGAATAATGACAGAAATACAAAGAAATGTAGCTATGCTTGCGAATATAAAACATCCAACAATTCTTCATTGGTGAGGGAAGGAGTAAATGCCCTACCAGAATCTGATATTTTGTTCCTCATCACTGATTTATACTGAAGAGTGGTCTCTTATTGAAGCTGTTACCAGTGCCATTTAAGGGAATGAATTTTGTAACTAAATGTGCATGCTAGATAAACTATTTTATTTCACATTAAATAATTCAGATAACCCTACACGTAAATAAATCCATCCTAGTTCTTGTTTAATTTTCTGTATGAGAAAATTGTTAATAAAAAAAATGAGAATTTAAACATTAAAGTACATTTTAATGTATTTCACTGTCAAAATATGATTACATTACTCATATTCAATGAAAGTCAAATGTGTAAAAGAGTTACAAGGCATAATAAAATCTGCTCTATACTTTAGAGGAAGACAAATTATTCAAACTAAACTCTATATTTGACTACTTTTTTTTTTTTTTCTGTATGTGTGTGTAAAGGAAGGTTGCACTTTTTTTTTTCTTCTGAGTTTCAGAGATATAAATGTAGAACAAGATGAGATGCAGTACACCTGAGGAATTTTGTAGCTATGGGGAAGTGAAAAAAAGGAAAACCAGAATTGGCTAATTGAGTTAACCCAGCAAGGAAATAAAAAAGTTTAGCATATCTAAGAAGGGAGTATTAAATATTCTTTCAATTTCCTCCCATCCAAGGATATTCCCAGATTAAAACTTGATTGCAAGATGTTAAAGCCTGGGAAAGGGCTTATTTCTATCAGAGGCATTTTTGGACAGATGATCTGAGTTATGTTATAGTATTTTTATTTCCTTTATTGAAATCCTATGAAATCAGACTTCTCTTTGAATTCAGCTGAGAAAAATTTTGTTCCTATTTCTCTGTTATTTGGCCAAAACACATGAGAGTAATGTTTAGAAAGAAATTTCAGAGGATCAGAAATCAAAGGACACTTTCCAAAATCCTTTGTTCTCATTTCTCCGGACTTTCCAGCTACCATTCTGCACAAAATTGGGAAAGAAGTGATAAGTTACTGTGTTACTACAGCAAAAGTTAAAGGCTGAAAATTTTGGTGGGAAGTTTCATCATTATATACTTGACTTTAAAACGACATCTTTCTATATGAAAATGAGAGTTTTAAAAAGGCAAAAAATAGGACAATATTAAGTGATGAAGGTGATATCTACCTACATGGCATTGACAAGTACTTGAAAGGTGGATGCAGGTAGGCATTCAAAAACATAATGAACTGCCAAGGTCAGTGAGGCAAGATTTTTACAATTCAATTTGCTGTGTAACTGAACTTTAGTCCTGAAGAGAAGACTAAATATCACAGTTTGCATATATTCACACAACATAAAAAATCAAATGTTCTCCAGCCCTTCATCACAAAGTTAGGACCTTTTCTACTTGTGACACTGTAAAGCACCGGAGAGAGGAAGCAGGAGAGATCAAAAGCAATGATACAAAAGGGGTAAGAAAATGTTTAATAAAGTATCTGAAAACTGTCTCTCGAGTATTTTGTGGTCTGATTAGTGCACTTCTTAATAAGAATGTAAGGAAATCACTATACAGTTTGTTGCAAAGAAAATTTAGAAGCAACTTCATCGTAGTCCCATGGGATCCTATTCTGTAATTGAGCTACTTAATTTAGTATACAAAGCATAAGAAAATCCAGTTACTAGGAATTAGAAAATTCTGACTTGAAATAAGTTTCAGATTTTTAACTCTATGTTAATCATGAATAATTAAATAAAAAACTAAGTTCCTCCCCCCCAAAAATCCCCAGAATCTTAATGTAATCCACATTTCATCTTAATGAAATTCCAAACAGAACTACACAACATTGTTAATATAACATCTCAGTAAGAGGACCAGTATGATTCTTCTGACCTTAAAAGCCTGAGGCAACCACAACCCCAGTGCACAACGACCTACTCACTTCTAATCACTAGTGACTAATCTGTTCTCTCCGAATTTACCACTGTCCCTACTAAAGCTCCAATACATTTCATATGCTGACTTACAAATGTAAACCTCTCCATCTGAAATAGTAACTCTAACAGGTCTGCCCGATGCTGAGGTAATTCAATAGATTAGGTTAGGCAACTAGGGACCTCTACGCATTCAGATTGAATACTTTTCCCAAGTACATATGCAAACAACATTTTCTTAACAAAAAATAAGCTATGAAATAATGAGAACTCTAAAGAACAGAGGACATACAACATCTTTGGAGAGAAAAAAAATAGTGATAAAAGTTATTTTTTGGGGAGAAAAAAAAACCCCATTCACATCAGTTTAATATATTATAAGAAAATAATCATTTAAAGTTAATTTCTTCCTTCCTTTTATCTGAATATGACATTCACATTTAAGCCCTAAGGAAGATGCAGCACACATAACACAAGGTTTTTTCATATCAAAGCAAAGCATGAGAGAGGATAATTCTAGGATGAAGGCATACAGATAATGCATTACTATTTTCTGTCAGATTTCCAAAGATAGTGATATTTATTAATTTGCTAAATTTCTATATATGAAGGTAGCCATTTTAAAATGTTTTGAAAGCTTTACAGTAACTACTGAGATAAAATGCATTTTTAATAAAAACATACAATTAACTAGCCCATAAACTGCCTGGCTGATAAGGCTGGTCCGTCTAAATCACTGGTACTCATAAATACGTGGTCATGCACCTCAGCTGAGCTTGGCTTGGCTGAGCTCTAAGTTGGCAAAATCTGAACTAGCACTGATCCAAATGCCCAATAGCCTTCTGAGCGTGGTGGTGTGTCTAGGTAATGTTCCCTTCTGGGAACTCCATTTCAGGTGTCCATAAACTGGGATGAAAATAACCGACCTTATAATAGGGACATGCTCTAAAAAGCACATCTGTCATGTCTTTGATATTTCATAACCAATTTTTTTGGTGTGTCTCAGTTCATATTATTCTCTTATTTTTCTTAAACCCCTATCTTCCAGGATGTTCAAGATAAAAATCTTATTTTTTTTTTTTTAAAGTGGTGTTTACAGCAGCCATGTTGAGGATGTTACCCTTTCTCAGCCAAAGCATTCCCAAACCAGTTCTTTAATTTTTGAGGTTTCAGGACATTCTATTATGTGTAACTGTCATGCAAACAAGCAAACAAAAGGCTTCCTTGGAGTTTCATTCTTTTTGGATTGTATTTTGAAAGATGAAGTACTTTAACTGTTATCAGTGGAAAAAGAGCTACCTAAACAGTGTATTACGCAGAGCCCATTTAAAGTGTGCCAGACATTTCTGTGATATTTTTCAAACAAAAAGTAGAACTTAGGCCATGTTACTCAGATCAGTCTTTATGAAGATATACATAACGTATTACAAAACTGTTGTCCTGATGACTGTTTTTAAATAAGAAAAACTTATAAGAACCGAAGTCTTCTACAGAAAACAAAACAAAAAACAAACAAACAACAACAAAACAACAACAACAACAAAAACCAAACCAAAACAAAACCCAAAAGCAGGGACATCTTGGAAGATGGATGAGGTTTTATTATGATCCAGTATATGGTCCACCATAAAAGTATCTGGACAGACATTTCAATGGCAGACTAGCAGAGATATGTCAGCCTCATGCTGTAATCCCAGCTCACTACTGGACGATGGGTGGAACCTTATTCCATGCCGAGTCAAAGGGAAATGAACTGTGAACATGAGAGCTCAGCAGAGCAGTTCAAGATAAAAAGCAGAGATGACAGGGATAACAGGGGAATGAAATGAAATAATTTGGAGTAGAGGAATAGAACAGAATAGCGATTAAAACCAGAATGGAGACACACTGAGTCTTTGTTGTGAATAGTGAGGGAGGAGAGTTGTTACCAGAGAGCAGAATAGGCAGTACTGGATGGCAGAATATCTTTTACAGTATATTCAGGAGCATAGCACTGTTAGCAGGGTAGAAGAATAACACAATAGATTCCCACTGAGTGTGGACAGAGTCACCTAATAGCCCAGGTGAAACGTGGCTAAAGAGCAGTAGGAATGAGGATAGCCATCAACCCTCAAAGAAAAATATTCAAGGAGAAAAAGAGCTTAAGTTTCATAACAGTAGAGAGTTAAGACTTCAAAAGTTAATATCTTGAAGGAAGTTAAAACAAGGTGTTACAAAAAAAGCCTACGATCTTCTGCTTTGTCAAATTTCAAATATTTGCAGTATCCTACTAAAATACATCAGCAGACTATGGTTTGGTATTTGAGTGCTCACTGAAAGTTTTATGTCCCCACAAAACAAATTTCCAATTAAGTAGTTTCTCCCACAAGAAATAAATCATACCTTTCTCAGAACTTTTTTTTTCTTTTTTTTTTTTTTTAATTTATTTGACCTTTACCTCACAAGAGCTAAATCTTTCTACCCTAGTTGGGAAATTCTTAATGAGGAAATATATATTAAATGAGTTTTGAAGTAATTTTACAATATCTTATTGACGTACATTGCTCAGCTCCTTTTTTACTTTCCCTCTTCTACATGGGTTCTAAATGTTAAGAAAAAAGTAACTTTTTAGCCACATATTTTTGTAGTTAAAAAAAAAAAAAAAAGTAGGTGACATTCCTGGCCACTGCAGTCACCCTACAACTGTTTATAAATGCCCTTTACAGAAATAACTGATTTACAAATATTTAAATATTCATAGCTCCTTGTTTTCCTAGATACCAGAGTATGCCTATAATTTGCCAGTAGGGTTTACATCAAATTTGTTTGGGAGAGTAGAGTATTTTTTTCCCCACTGTTTCTGAACTAAAATTTTCTATTGTTCCAGTTCATGAAAAACTAAAAGGTACAGTATTATCAAATAATATGTAGTTGAACACTTAAGAATCTAAATACTTATATTAATTGACAAAATATTTAACATTAAGTACAACCATTTTCAAAATTTATTCATCTTCTTAGTATTATTATCTTTTTAAATGAAGAGACATATTCACTGAGTAAAAAGTAAAAATGAAATTTTTTAAAATCAGCATGAAACAAAAGTGTTGGAAGGTCTATGATACAAATATCATGATTTTATACTCCTCTGCAAGGTCTCTGTTCTACCATAAGATAATGTTTGTTTTTTTCTGCAGAATTGAATATATAACATTATAGAAAAATGGGGAAAATATTCTGAACTGTGAGCCTTGCACTCTTACCAAAAATGCTGATTTAGGGTTTGACTCCTTTTTTTCTGTGAAGTCTGACTTTAAACAGATTATGTCTGTTTAATTAGTCTATGTTACTGCAATTTTATGATTACAGACTGGACTAAATATTTTCTTTTAAAATACTTATTCACCAAAAAAGAAGTCTTTATGCAATGTCATACACAAATCAGGGAACAGACGTCATGACTTTCTGTCCTTCCCCCCTCCTGCCAAAAAAAGAAGAAAGAATTGAAATCCTGTATGGTTCATCTGCATCCTTTTAATAATTGACAGTTTCTCCAGATAATTCACAACAGTAATTTAATCATTGTTGGCAAAATAGCGAAAGTTGTAGCACTGTCAATCTTCATCATGCTAAGCTATGACTTAAGGCATTAATGCAGTAGCAAATCTCCTGGTTTATAAGGCTAACTTGAACTTTGATTTATTATTTCTCAAGCAATTACCCTGTATAGTAAGTTATATTAAACATTTATCTTCCTTTTTTCTTCCCTCCTCCAAATAAATTTTAACAATTTATTCAGGTTGATATTCTTCAAATATGGCAAAAAGTAAAGAAACATACATTAGTGCATATTTTATAACTTCTTGTATTCGATTTCTTTCACACAAGAAGAAAATTGTCAGCAGAATTTTGACGTCCTCAATAAGTGCTATGGCACCTTGTCTTTGGAGCAACAAGGCCCATGGCCTTCTAGGATTATGGAGCTTTACCTTCTCATTCCAGGAAGATGATTCTTTTAAGTTCAGAGCCATGCACTGTAATAACAGGGTCTGATTAGCCACAGTACCCTTTTCCCTAGTGTTTCCTCTTGGCTAGGAATGCTCAATCAAGCAATGCTCAATTTACTGTCTGGCTTTTATGGTTCCATTCTCAGCATACGTTCTATAAAATATCTATTTCTATTTCAATAAATCAGACAGAGATGAATGTTTTAAACACCATTTCAAAATGCTTCCAGAAATGTTTTTGGCCTTTGTCAACTAATGCTCTTCCAGATGATGTTCAGGGACTTTGGGGGACTGTATACTCAAGTCCTTGTTCCTCTCAGGCATCACGAGTGACAGATCCCTGGCTGAAGCAGGGTGAGAGTTTAGTTAAATGACTGCAAGGCTTCTGCTCTCAAGTTCAGTGAATGATCCAAAGCCCATTTTATTTTCTAGCAGACAGCATTGTATCTGTTTAAGGATTTTGTGTTCCAGCATGCTATATACCTGCATACCAAGTACTTTGCCTTTTCCCCAAAGCTATTTTTTGCTGATTTTCAAGTTGTGAATATTTTTCAGGCCAAATACATGCCCTTTGAAGAATTCTGGGCTAGACTCCAGGAACAGGACAGAAAAGAAAACAAAGCTTACTCTGATGTCCTCAGACTTTACACTAATATTTGAAATTTTAAAGTCATCAAATTCACTTTATGGCATAGTTCTCTAAGACATATCTATAATCAACAATGCACAGTAAACAATTTCCTCCTGCCCAAACAGAGAAAATTAAAGAGATGAGTGTTGAAATAAGCAAGATTTTGAGCAAAGACACAGATGTTCCTCTTTATGATACCATTCAGAAAAACAATAATATACTTAACATGAACCACATATTTCAGTTTCATAGGAGTCAATTGGACTTATGCATATGTCAAAATTAGATAAAAAAGATGTATCTATAGATTGATTCAGGCTGTGGCATTCAAGTATTATTTTCCCAGGTGACATGAAACATATACATCATATCTATGAATTCCTGAAAAAAAACCCCAAAGTTCTGTGTTTTTAGTGAAAATGTTAAATATTGTGTTCCAGAAAAATAAAACAATAATATATTTCTTTGGGAGGCAAAATAAAGGAAAAAAGTAACCTAGCTAGTTAATGTAGCTTATAACTAAAGTACATTTTCAAAAACAATATATATTTTTATACATATATATTTAATATTTCTAAAATGAACTCATTTACTTTTTTCCACTGTCAGTGTATATTAGAAATACTTTAAAAATATTTGCTAAATAAACTAGTTGTACCTTTTTTTACTGTTTTGTAAATGTGACATTGTTTGTCTATCCTGACAGTTTAGAAACCAAAAGATAAAACCCAAACACAAATAAGTAAACATCAAAAAACCCCATACTTTAAAGATAATGAAAAGTTATTTTGTATTCCAGTACCTTCAAAGCTCAAGATTTTGACAGGCAGAGTTGATTAATTCATTGTTAGCCCTTCAAAATGACAACTGCAATGTCTCTTTATTTTTACTCTTATTACTGTAAAATTACTTTCTGGTACATCAAATTAATACAGAAGATTTAGAAGAAGATTTTGCTATGACTGAGAGAAAAAAAAAAAAGAGAGATGAAAATTGCACATTTATAAAGCATGAGTTCTGTATTTTAATTGTAAAATTGTATAATCTAGTCTAATAGTTACAGAAGCGAGATTAGAAATAAGTTATTGTTTCCCTGTCCAGCATCTTGCTGACCCATAGGGCCATAGGCTTTCCTTAAGGCCAGATAGTGATACTGTTTCTGTTGTAATCTGTTCAATCACTCCTGGGTGATTCTGTAGCTCTAGAAGGGGAGCTTGACTCTAAGATTTTAATAAAATTCTAATTCATTTTAGGTCAAGGAACATATATCTTTCATTCAGTTAATACAAAAAACCAAACACCCACATTTGGAGCACTGGTGTGTACATTATGTTGTGTCAGGTTACTCTGTGTTGGTTTGTTTGTATTGCTGAAGAATTCATTTTAGTAGAAGGTTTGCCTAGACGCTGCATTATTTTATCAGTCAGAGTAGAGATTAACACCAGATGGTGTTTTGCTACTCCTGTCAAGCTGGGGAAGAGGAAAAAACAAAAAAAAAAAACCCAAACACCCACAAATGAACAAAACAAAAACCCCTGAAAACAAACAAACAAAGAACAAACAAACAAAAAAACCCAACAAAAAACTAGAATAACAACAACAAAACAACACAAAGCCATAGTGTATTTTGTGCACTATGTGAATATATGTGCTTTCCCATTTCAAAGGTAGAGGAGCATACAATGACACTGACATTATACATCAGCAATGCAAGAGTAGAGCTATGACTATCTGAAGATTATGAGAGACATTTGAAACCTTTGGATGATCAGAGGAAATGCACTGCAGCTTCATTCATACACTGCTGCGATCTCCTGTTTACTTTACTTACACATTAATCCCCTCTCATCAGATTGAAACTGAAGATGATGAATCCTTTAGGATATTTCAAAGAGTAAAGTGCAAAATACCATAACACTGTATTTCAAACACTTTTGGTAAATTAAATCAGCCCACGTTGCTAATAGGGAACTTTTCTCTCATATGATGAGTTTAAAAGATTATTACATATTTTATTACTTTTTTTTGCCTTGAGGTAGATGACTTATAGCTTAGTAAAGGTAGGACATCATATTATTTAATTTCTATGTGATACTCATGGACAGAAACAAATATACCCTCAGCACTTGTTTCATTATCTTCTTTTTTGTTTCACAGAATTGCGTCATAATGTAGTGATTCATATCACCATAATTATATTTTTTGAAAATTTGCACTTTAAACATATATTTCCAAAGCCTTGGCAGTTCAGTGGGACCCATTAACTAGCTTCAGAAATTGTGCATAATTCACATAATTGTTCTTCAGAACGCCCCATGCATTAAAAAAAAAAAAAAAAAAAAGTTTTCTGAGGAGGTGAGTTTTGAGATGCTTGAAGACTGAAAAGCTGAACTTAAACTCTCAAAGTACATAAAAACTAAATATAAGCAGAAGAAAGTTGGCATTATCTCATAAGAAGCCCACAATATTTTTCAAAAATGTCTCATTTTACCCTTCAAATTACTTGACATTGGAGGTGTTGAGTTTTACATGCAAAAGCAATAGCATCTGCTTTTATTTTTCTTCATCTGAGGTATACCTTGCTAGGCACTGTCTCCTACTGTCTGTGTAATGAAAGTGTATTTTCATTCTTCTTCATTTACCTCACATACTCCACCTGAATTCACTAAGCCTAAGTAAAGTTGCATATCAGGTGTATAGAGTTATGCCAGAGGAAAACCTTTGAAAAGTTCAGGCCCAGCCAATCAACCTATTAAGGCTAAATTAAATAGTACCAGAAAACACCCTGTGGAACTGCTCAATATATTGAGCAGTTATATATTATATAACTGCTATAATATATTATTACATACATATATTTTCCTAAATTTTGCTATAGGCTTTAGGGTGCTCTTCTCAAATAACAGTCACATTTGATTTTCTCACTTGAGTCTTCAAAACTTGTTATCATAAACGTTATAGACAACCTGTAATGACCTTCTTTTTGCTCAGACATGGTAAAAGCTTCTGAATACATAACTGCATGCATACTTAAACTGCTGGCAGAAGTGCGCTTACATTTCCCTGTCCTTGCAGTCATGGAGCTATATTCACCCTAAAACTGAATGAAACCTATGTGTGACCCCAGCAAAATTTACTGCTTTCAGGGGCTTCACCACACTATAAGAACTGAAATACTAGATGTTGTAAATTATAGACAAGTACCAAAAATGACATACACAATGGAAAAATAATTCATACGTAGATGAAATAAACTCTTAGATGCCAAGTTAGTTGACCTAAGGAAGTATTTAATTTGTAAATGTGATTAGTTCTAAACCACATGGAATGATTCTTTGACTAGTAGTAAAGCCAGAAACCATAGGATGATCAAAGAGACTTCAGAGCCTTGGAACAACTGATTAAGGGATTGGAAGGACAAATAGTGTTTTTTTTTCTATCAGTTGCAGAGAATGGAAAGGGAAGAAACAAGAAGACAGTTTATCTGGCTGTTACTATTGTCATTGGCAGAATTTTGGAAAGTTATCAGCCTCAAAGAATACTGGAATGTTTAATGTTAAATCAAATCCCTGATAGTGTACCAGTTTCCCCCATAGAGAGCATGTTTCATAATTTGCAAAATGTAATACCTTTCCTTAAGACAGGCTGATGCTGCTGTCAGTGGCTACATGGTATATGCTGTAGGTTACATCAGAAAGTAAAAGTCCTGCCAAATATGGTGTTTTTTTCAACACAGAGCAGCTACTCTGGTGTGTTCAAAAAGGTGAAGAAAACATCAACACAGTTAAGTTTATGATGAAAAAGGTTATATCCCTCAGACACACATACCTTATTCCGTTTGAAGAATAAACTTCATCTCATGTTTATTCTTATCAACCACAATGGATTCATATATTCACTACATAAAACTTGGCTATGTGCAGGCACAAAACTGAAGTTGAGAGGATTTAGGTGACAGTCATCTTTTTAGGCTGCAGACGGGACATTTACCACCTATTCAATGTTTGTTAACACAGCAATTTGACATTCATGAAGGAGTATCAGCCTCCTAAACATTAACAAGTTTTACAACATGATAAGAAATCCTCTGCTTCACAAGCACACTGTCCTGGTTTCAGCTGAGATAGAGTTAGTTTTCTTCTCAATAGCTGGCACAGTGCTGTGTTTTGGATTCAGTATGAGAATAATGTGTGTAATTTACTAATAAAACTCTGTGAGTTTTTGTGGACCCTCTGATTTGTCGTTCCTTTCAATCACAAGCATTTACGAATCTTGGGTGCTCCCTTCCCCTTAAGCATGGGACACCACACCATTCAGGCCACTGTTGCATTTAAAACACCTTAATGGTTTTTAACAGGCAAAAATATATTTAGTTTGTTATTGAGTAACTACTCTTTTTTCTTTCAGTATTTTAATAAATTTTAATTTCAAATAGCTGATTACATTTTTTGAACTCTGGAACTAATTAAGATATTAAGTAGAATTTTTCCAGAAATTCTCACTCTATTTGAATTTCTAAAAAGGATTAAACATCCATGCGATATTGCAAACATAAAGAAGATATAGATTAGATTATATTTTCTGACCTCTCCACCGGATTATACTAAAATTGTATCTGTACACTAAAAGTGTATCTGTTACCTCCTGATACCAACAGACCTACTGAACATGTTATTCCATTTCACATACTCTAAACAAAATAGGTTAAATATTTGTCTAAATTAACAGCCATAGTAGAGAATATATAATAAGGATGAAACATTATGTGTCATTCCTTTGGTGTGGCTTTTAGCCCTACTGTTTATGTATTTTTAATGAAAATGGTGTGGAAAAAGTTAGAAGTTTATTACTACATTCTTTTGTCTTTTACTTGACTGTTCATTGCAGAAGGCTGCTGGAAGCCAGAGACTTCTCACTGCACAGAAGAGAGTAATTGTGTCATGGAAAAGATGACACTGATTTCATGCCGGTTAATACACATTAAAGAGAAAAAGTGCTGAGTACATAATTAACTGGAAGCTGATATTGGAATAAGCAGAAAAAACCTGATTTGTTTCAGAATATTGTTTTTAACTTACACAGCAGTTAAAGATAGCATATCTAGGATCATTTAGGCTGGAAGGGAAATCAGGAAATCTTTTATCCAGCAATGTCAGATATGAGATCCATCCAGGTTGCTCAGGGCTTTATCCAGTTGGCTTAACCAGATCTGGAAAAACCTCCAGGGATGGGATCTACACAGGTTCTCTGGGAAGCTCCTTCCAGCAGTGGGGGAAAAAAATCAAAATATGATCATTGTTCATCCAGCCACCATGAACTGTTCTTATCAGGTCCATCTGTAATCAGTCCTCCACCTCCTCAGAGTCGTCCCTTCTGCAGGCTGATCAAGTCCATCAGTCTCTGCTCACAAGGCAGGCGCTGCAGTTTCAGCCAGCTTGGTGGCCCCACAATGACCTCACTCTAGTTTCTTAATGTCTTTTCTATATTGGGAGTCTAAAATTGCATGACTACTCTAGATTTAGTCTAATAAGTGCTGAATAATGAAGGATAATCACTTTCTTCAGTCTATGGGTTATGCTTCAATCTTTATTTCTCTGTGAAACCTGGCTATGTGCCAGGTTGCTTTGAGGGGTTTAATAGCTTTCAGGGTTGTAATAGCTAATGTAAATGTGAGACACAAAATGTAATATTAAAAAAAAAAAAAAAAAGAAAGATTGAATTTTCACACTGAAAATATATAGAGTTCACTGTTGTTATTTCACTTATCCCTATAACAATGCATGAGGTTTTCCAATACATTATTGATTGCTTTAATAATTTAAATTGCTCTGTACCTTCAGCTATTATTTTCTTTTTTTTATTTTTTTTTTCCTTCTGGGAATTTCCTGTTCCTGTTTTTTACACCACATCTTTACTTTTCTTTATCTCTAGATGGTGATTTTCCTGGAATATGAGTATTCCGCCCATGAATATTTGGGGAAAAAAACTCATATACATATTGAAATGAATATTTAATACAGCATTTATAAGCATTTATTACTTTTTTGTAATAAGCATACAAAAAGATACAGAAACAAATATTAATTAAAGCAACAAGCAAGAAAAAATAAACCTGCCAAAGCAGAAATAAATAGAAGTTTTATTTTGATTAAATGAGAGTGGATACTTGCTGATTTTCAGATGCTGGCTTGTGTTAACTGAGTTTTGTAACAAATGCTGCCAGAGGAAGCTCTTCTGCAAGCAGCTGTACAGGTGGAGCCTCTTCCAGACCTGACTTTCCCACCATCAAGGAACAGATGGATCTCTGAGGAAAGGGGCACTTCAAACATGTTACATTTTTTTAATCCTGACCCATCATAATTGCTTGCCCAGAGGGTGCTTGCTCGGAATGTTGCCAGCTCCCAGTATACAACTGTCATTTTTTTTTCGGCTATTTTGAATTTTTCTAGTTTTTTTTTTCTCCAAATAGTCCAGCTTCTGGAAATAAGTGATTACTAAAGAGAGAAAGACTTCATGCTTATATTTACAAGGTTTAAATTTTTTTTTGTCAGTAAATCATTTGAAAAAAGCCCCGTTTTCCCACAAGTAAAAAAGCATGTAAAATGTGTGGGTAGGAGAAAAAGATCATGACTAATAGCCATGTTCTAACACAAATTTTGCTTATTAATTTTTGAAATTTCCACATGAATTTTTAAAACAGTTATTTGTGAGCAAAATGTATAATTTTAAGTGAACAAGGTAAAAGTAATTTGTAAAATAATTAAGCCTTTAAATAGGAATTGAAAAAAAAAACCACAAAACAAAACCCTGCGGGCATGAGAAAACACAGGAGGGAGGACAAAAATGTAGGTGTTTTTCTTTTCAGCGTAAGAGTGCTCCATTTCTGTTCCATGAAAGGATGCAAGAGAGTCAGTAGATACCTGACACAGCCATTTTATATCATTTTTGTGTCCTTGTTCAGCTGGACATTACACTCAACATTAGTGTTGTTTGGCTTAAAATATGTAGTTATCATCAAAGTAGCAGTGCAGGAGCTCAAATACTGACAGTAAAGTTGAAACGGATTTCCTCAGCTAGAAAGCCAAAAGCAAGCAGACAATGTGATGCTAACACACAATATAATCCATGATAAGAAACATGGATGGTCCTCCCAAAATGGCTATAAGTAATTCGGAATGTGAATAGCAGAAATGAAACTGAGTTGTATGATCTCATTGCACAGGTGGCTAATGCTAAAATGGTTGCACGCTTTTTTCTTTATATCAAATCATATTCATATGAAACCAGATTGAAAATATGAGAAAAATTATTTTAGGAGGAACAAGGAGAGCAATGAAGTAATATCCAGCATAGGTAAAAGCCACTACATTTAGTAAATTTGAATGAGATATAGAAATGCAGATCAATAAAAAAAGAGTGAAAATGTAAAACTGTGTTAGCAAATAAACAGAAGAATTATTTCAAGTGGATCCTAAAATAAGAAAAAAGAAAACATCAACTTGCGCATTATATTCCACTTGGTGCTGAAGATCTCCGGGAGCTGACAACTTATTGTAACACCCCATCACAGACATGATCAAAATGAAACCACCGGTCTTAGAACCCAGAGAAGGCCAAGGGTGAGCATAATAAAAGGAAAGGGATAGAAACTAAGTCTGTGTGTAATAATTTGAACTATGTTATTATTCTTTCTTTTTCTGTAACAATTTGGTATGAACTAGTTAACCGGTTAAACTCTTAAGATTTCAATTGTAAGAATTATAGCAAGCATTGCTTGGCTTCATCTAAACTACTGTGCATATACAGATTACCTGTGCATATGTCTGAGGACATCTTTACTCACAAATGCTTCTGAGGTACACACCATAAATTTTTGTCTTTTTTTGAGAGCAAAAGTGCCTTAACTTCATCTTGCTCACCTCCATCAGCCATCTAAACTTCATCTCCTGAGAAGTCTCTGCTTCTCTCTAGGAAGAAAAACTCATATCCCCCAAGGTCAGGTCATAGGGACCTTATATTTTTAGGAGAACACTTAGATAGGAGTGACATGTGAAAGAAGTGAGACAAAGAGCCATAACCAGGTCATGTTCCCTGCCATTACTTTCTCATTTTTGACTCTGGTAGGGTTACAGGAACTCCCACAGTTGCCTTTAGCTGAGTGTTCAGCTTCCATATCTATTCACTGTCCCTACATCTTTGCACATTCTCAGTGGACTGACACTTTTGAAGGAGCTGTGTGATGCTGGAGTAGAGAATAGCATTTATAGAGCTTTGGGGAACAGAACAGTTCTGCGAATGCTTAGAAACTGCAGCAAAACCCTCAGATATTCTGCTGAGGAAAAATAGTTGCATTTCTAAACTGCTCGTGAGTCCCATCAGATGATGGCAGGTTCCAGGAAGACCTCAAAAGGCATATTTCAGATAAAGGCCTTCTAAATTTGTATCCCAACTATGCAGCTACGCTGCAGCAATTCAAACATAAAAAAGGGCAAAACTTTCTGAAACTAGAAACAGCCACGGAATTACTTAACATGAAAGGTTAATATTTTTTCAGGCATAGATCCAGGCTGAAAAATGTTTAGGCACAGAGAATAACATCTTTAAAACAAGAAATCAGCTGTATGAAAAATATATCCATTTAATTAAAAACAGAGGAAAAATATTTTAGGAGTATAAAATTGCAAATTACAAAACCATTTCAACTACATCTAAAATATCTAAATCAACACTGCAGTCAGAAGTAGGGGGTTTGTGTTTCTCACTGAAGTGACAAAAATTACCATACAAAAGAATGTGTAGCAAAGTCAACTATAAAATGACCTTTTGAATTTCAAGTGTAATTTAAATTATAATCCATCTTCATATCTAACTATAAAGGCACAACTATTTCTAATATATATCTAGAAGAACCGGAATAACCTTATATAATTCAGGCTGTCTGTATTCAATGGATAAGACTGATGCTTATAAAGAATTCCAGATGAAATTCAACTGCCTTAACTATCTTGTCTCCAATGTCTGTATAAAGAATACAGAAATTTACTTGGGCTGACTATTTCACTAGTTTTGTAAAAATCAATCACAAGTTTAGTAGAAACCCACCATACTTGATTTAAAAATGCATACATATGTCTCAAAAGATGACTAAATCCATCTTCAATTTAGCATTGAAGAGTTTCTCAAATGTCTGGCACAATCATTCCTTCATTCACCATGGAAAACTGACACTAGTTAACAATGTATGATTAATGTTAAAAAGTTCATAGCATATTTTCAAGCAATAGGACAACTAGGAATCCGGTCCAGGTGCTCCTGATAATTTCCAGAATGTTCAGATTTCTTTTGTTACCTACTATAGAATCATAGAATGGTTTGGATACCTTATTAATAGTTGTATTATCCATTTGTATAACATATTTTTACAATATATGGGATTATACCATCATTCATGATAAAACAGTGTTAAGAATCTGGATCAAGTGTTTATATTGAGATTGTCTGAATCTCAGTTTATTAAAAAAAAATAAGGGATCCAAGACCTCAGATGAATGTTTCCTATAAATTTGTACTACATTCTAAAATTATCTGTTTGCTTACTTTGTCTTATTCAAATACTGAGTTATTTGAATTTCAGATTAATGGACATACTAAAGCTAGTTATTCAGCTGGCAGATTGGCATATGAAAATCTACTTTGCATATGAATAAATGTAATTACCAATTTTCATCCAAATCTAAATTTATTATCTCAATTCTAACCAGCTTTTATAAATATGCATTACTTTTTAATTTCTGTTATCATTATAATTCAATTTTTCCTCCTCCCCATCTAAAAATAGTCTGTAGTCCTTCTAAGAGTTGGAAGTAATGTAAGTCTTTTAGAGTTGAAATAGATGTGCACCAGTACAGACTGGAGGCTGACCTGCTGGGAAGCAACTCTGTGGAGAAGGACCTGGGGGTCCTTGTGGACAACAAGCTGTTTAGGACCCAGCAGTGCTCTTGTGGCCGAGAAGGTCAATGAATGGTATTCTTGGATGGAATAGGAAGAGCATTGCCAGCAGGTTGAGGGAGGTCATCCTTGTCACTGTTCTCAGCCCTAGTGAGGACACATCTGGAATGCTGTGTCCAGTTCTGGGCTCCTCAGTGAAAGAGAGACATGGACATCCTGGAGAGGGCCCAATGGAGGGTGACAAAGAAGGGACTGGAGAATCTCTCTTACAAGGACAGGCTGAGTGAGCTGAGCCTGTTCTGTCTCGAGAAGAGATGGCTGGGAAGGGATTTCATCAATGTCTATCAGTATCTGAAGGGAGGGTGTCCAGAGGATGGATCCAGGCTCTTCTTAGTGGAGCCAAGTAGTAGGACAAGAGGCAATGGGAAGAAACTGACACACAGGAAGTTCCATCTGAGCAAGAGGAATAACTTTACTGTGTGAGTGACTGTGTATTGGAACAGATTGCCCAGAGAGGCTGAGGAATCTCCCTCACTGGAGTTACTGAGGAACCATCTGGATGCTATTCTGTGCCAAGTGCTTTAGGATGACAGCACAGGAGCAGGGAGGTTGAACCAGATGACCCACTATGGTCCCTTCCAACCTTACTCATTCCATGATTCTGTGATTCTGTGATATGACCACATTACAATAGTCCCACAAATTAAAACCCATCAATTTGAGATATAATGCTAGTTTAGGTCTGACTGCCTCTGGGATGCTTAACATCTCAAAGCAGATAGAATGCTGTTAAACAGAATTGTGAAAGTTTTTCCTTGTGAATGAGATAGTCAGGTGTCTTCTGCTTTCAGGTTTTGATACTGCTTGACTTATACAGTATGTCCCTGATGCAAATTGATCAAGCTTTTAGAAGATCAGACAAGTTTATTGGCAAATGTGGGCCACAGTGCTAAACTCATCTTTGCTTTGTGCTTGCCTTTTCATAATCCTAGACCAAGAACAATTTGGCTGCACTGATCAAAATGATTCATTGCAATTTTGATAAAAATGAATGATTATTATTAGTAAAGCATATAGACATTTAATGTATAATATTTTTTTCCAAGATGTTGGTATAATCTCTTCCAGAAACTGGTTATCTGGAGATCTTTTTGTTTGTTTTATTTGTTTGTTTGGGGGGTTTGTCAGTTTTTGTTTGTTGTCAGTTTTTGTTTGTTTTGTTTTGTGTTTTTTGCTTTTTCGTTTTTGAATAAAATACAATTCTTCATTAATTTTACTGAGAAACCAAAGAAGGAGTAGTATATTTGGGGTTTTTTTTGATTCCAAGTCCATAAATAATAAAATAAGTGATAAATGGGACAATATGCATTCATTGTGGGAAGCAGGCTGACATGTAGAATACATTATTATACCTTGGGGAGATGGTTTCTGCGCGCTAATGATATTTAAGTTTCTTTGATGTAGGATAGACTCGGTTTAAGTTGCACTCCCGAAAATGTACATCTCTTGGGACCCATTTTAAATTGCAAACTACCTTGCCATCAATATGTGAAAAATGAGGACAAGATTCAAGATCTTATGGCACATTATTTTTGGACTTGTCCTATTCTGGAGCTGTCCCTGTCAAAAATACTTGTATGTAACTTCTAAAAATATTTAATGTTCATTGCTTTTGGAGACCTCATATTTCTGATTGCAAGTATGACATAATTACATATTTTATGCCTCACATTTGTAAGGTAATTTTTTTATCCCTGATAAATATTTTACTATTGATGCATTCTTAGGAAAGGAACATGTGAACCCAAATGCTCTGAATTTATTGCTATGCAAAAATATTACACTATTTCTAGTTTTACCCAGTTGGGTCCTACCCTAACTACTGGTTCCCAAAAGCCTGGTACTGTATATTCTACCACTTAAGAAACTGTTCATAGTTCCTTTCCTTTCAGCTCTTTCATATTAGGTAATTTGAATATTGTTGTCCTCAAGATGCTGTTGCAAGGTAGTAAGAAGATATTGGACAACATAAAATACTACGAGAATTGGACTTTTTCCCACTGCTAAATGGGACATGCAGAGAAACAAAAAAGTCACATTACCTTTCCATGACATCCATAATATCAACATGTTGGAGAACATGTGAGTTAAACATACATTTGTGCTTAAATAAACACAGATTTTAAAAAATAACAATGCATTGAACAGAGTCCTTCCAACATAGGCAGTAAAGATCCATCATGCGCTGATTCCTTATATACACTTGCACCAGCACCAACCCTG
Organism: Oxyruncus cristatus; assembly: GCA_013399855.1. NCBI lineage: Eukaryota > Metazoa > Chordata > Aves > Passeriformes > Cotingidae > Oxyruncus > Oxyruncus cristatus. The sequence goes on from VXAY01000863.1 coordinate 246,935, forward strand.
TGAACATTGATGTGGGGCACCGTAGCCCAGCTCTCAGTCCAAATCCCAGCTCAACTCTGCTGCCCAAAGGTAGCTCCTTAGTGCTCACATTCCATGATGGCTACAGGGTATGTAAATGCTGGTTGTTCCTTATCTCATCAGCTGAGACCCTCTGTCTCTGACATTCCTGCTTCTAGACCCTTCTGCAGCTGGGTCTTCTTGACCTCCATGCCAGATCACTTCTTGATCACAAATTACTGCTGCTGAGAAGCTAAGATTTGCATCTTCCCATCAAGTAGTAAGCAACCAGTCTAGTTTAGACAACTCATAAATCACTAGATCTCTTGTCAGAGGGTGTCCTATTGCCAATTTTGTCTATGCCCAGAGACAAAATTGTAAGCCCATTAATAGAATAAACTTTGCCAAAATTAAAACATTTAACTCCTGTTTGCAACATCTAAATTCCAAGAAGATAGCTCTGTTATACCACGACACTCAGGCTTAGATGACTACTGGAGGTCAGAAAATTAGCAACACACATTCAGAGCATATGCGACATCTGCCACATCTGTAGAGGGTTGAGAAGAGATTTTCTGATTCCACAGTTTATGCATGGACTAGAAAGGAAGAAGTGACAAATTGCCTAACACTGACACCACCAAAAAAAAAGGAAGAAATCATCAGCCTAAGACTCCCAGAACTCCAGCTCTGACAGAGTTTTTGCTACGTTCTGATCCTTTTAAGGTAAAGTCCAGACCACACAGTTGTGGCTAATTAATAATATTGTGACCAAAATAAAGCAAATAAATTATGAGATTCTAGTATGTCAGCAAAATAGCTTGGATTTTTTCCTTAAGAGGCCAAGAGGTATCTTTAGTCTTGACCTTGATTTGATATTTCCTTGGTTTTTTACAGTCATTCCCTATTCTTTCTGCCTATTCTATATTAAGGCTGAAAACACTATGTCATTGCTAACTCTGCTACACTCCTTTCTGAGATTATCTTGATTCCCTGTGATATTATCCCTGCCCTCTAGCCCTGCATCTCATTCCCTGGCAGCTCACCCAAACCGCAGGTCTTCAAAATTAAAAGGGATTCTTGGTGAAATAGCAGAAGAACTGTCACATTAAGCACAACATTGTCCTGCCACTGTCAATAGATAATAATACAATACATAAACAGTAGGCATATAAAATCTCAGTAATATTTTAATATGTATTTCTGGTAAAAGAATGCTACTTCTGAAAATGAGTAATTTATTTTTAGTTCCAGTGACAAGCACGTTTTTCTAAATTTTCAGGATTTTTTTCTTCCAGTCCTCTGTAAAGAAGTTCTTGAATTCCACATTGTAATTTTTTGTCAATTTCCCATCATGTTTGCCATCACATAACTCAGTGGAATTGTGGAATTTCTTCTAGAATACAAAACTCCTAAAAAAACAAAACTCCTAAGAATATTATATTACAGGAATATTCTGTCAGCTTATTTTAGTGAATTGAATCCAAAAAGTCAGTGCAGTGTGTAAAGTCCAAGTCTTGTATTTTTCATCCTCTTCTAGCTAGACATTTTTGAGTTCCTCAATTGCCTGTAAAAAATGCCAAATAGATTAAAAACTACAGTTTAAAGATGCTGATTTATTTTTTTTAATTATGTAAAATATTCAATAAAATCTATATATAATTCTGGTGACTGTGAAAAGATTCTATGAAGTTAGCTTTCCTCTCCAGATATCAGGGAAGCTTTTTATATATCAGAGGTAATTGCTGTATAACACGCAGAACTTATTGCCAAGAGAGACCAGGTGTTGTAGCTGTAGGGGGAAAAAAACCCAAAACAGTCTCTCTGATGGAGGCTTACTGGATTATAAGTTAATGATAATAAAGACCTAACTGACATTTTATACTCCTCCAAATGTCTGGAGTCTCAGATGTTCTGTGCAAGTTTATCACTATTCACTGATCAGAAGATTCGAAAGATGACTCCACCGTTCAGTTCATGTCTGAAGTGGTACAGAAACATACGTGAAAAAATGTTATCTTTCTCACTTAAGGAGGAGCTCATTCTAGAAAGGTCTGCTGTGAGGTGTGTCAAACAAGAATTATATAGCATATGTGTAAAAAAATCCGTAATTATGCTTGTATGTAAATGTCAGCACATTTCTACACGTATCTATTCAACTTGTGCTTGCAGGTTCAATGACTGACAAATTGTGGTATTTGAACAGTTCTCCTGATACATTTTGTAATCTGATTTTAATAGGAAAGAACCCAAATTCCTTACTCTTCTCATCTCATCGTCATATGTTATTCTAGTATCTGGAAATATTGCAGAAGACAGAAGGTCAACTTGCAAACTGTAGGAAGTGACAGTACTTTCCTAGCTGCCTTCTGTTTCAAACTTCCAATAAAATTGGACTTGAATGATTTCTTCTTTAGGTATTGATCTATTCTGCAACAACTTCTATGTGCCTTAACTCCTCATTCCTCCGTGCTTCAGTACTGCATTTTGAAATATGAATGCAGTTAAAGCTGTATTAATATTCATGGCTGTAATATTTTCCACAAGAACTTGATCTTTAGATTATTAAATATTATTGGAAATTCACTTCTGCTAGTGAAAGGTCAGCAATATCTTGAAATGTTGTATCCTAAGCATACACTAATATGCCAAATTCTGTTGTGATAACCATAATTCTTATAAGGCTAATTTTCCATATCATATATGTAGAAAAGCCAAGAGTAAATGGAAATAGCCTACGCACAGTTCTGTTCTCTTTTGGCAGAGTTTTAAAAAGCATCAAACATCTTTCCCTGTGTTGTAGAAAATGCAAAGAATGTTTTTTGCTTCCTTTCTCTGTCTTTGATGAAGGAAATCAAATCTAGTTAGCCATTTAGGTAAATGCACCCAAGGTATTCACAAGGGCATATCTCTCATCTGAAGGAAGACTGTGTCTGGTCACAAGATTGTTGTAGAAGAACACCCTGTGGCCAACATATCACCAGAAAATGTTCATGCCAGGTAATAACAGGGTCTGTCAGAAAGCAAAATTCCATGAATAAATACAATCTCAGCTGTAGCTCAGTACTTGTAGCACATAATCCCACACTCCAATTACTGAAGCAGAATGAAAAGCCCTGCAAATGCAGGCGTCAGCAGGGTACAGGAAAAGGGTGCTGAGCAGGACCCATGCACAGAGTTGAAGGTTGTTCAAGTCCACAAAGGATTGCAATCCAGACTGTACCAGAAATCAAACTCCAAAGTTCAATGCTGTTTCCTTATGAAGTTTTGACAATTCTTTAAGCCTTCCTTAAGGTTAAAATTACACACTTATGGGCTCAAAATACATGCAATATGCCATTTAGTATGTTATCATACTTAAAGCTGTTCACACAGATAGTAATTTAGATATTGAAAATGTTTTATTTCTGTGTCTGTCTGACAATAATGAGGTCTAACATAATCTAAAATGTTGCACACATGTAGTGAGATTATCAAATAACAATAGCTTTCCCAGGAATGTAGAAACAAAACAAAAAAGCCCAGAAATCCTCTCAGAAAATCTGAGAACACACACAGCTCACTGTAAGCTTGGCTACTGTATCTGTCACTCTTGTGACTGGTGTTATTGCCTTGTATTATATAACACTTCTCTGCCTTTCATGCTATGCAGTTTTTGGATTGAGTTCATGAAGATTATATATGAGTGTCACATCACTTCCACTGTGTGCAACCTGCAAGTATTGTGGAAGGGTAGAGCCAGACTACTGAGTGTTTGTCAACACCTTCAGGTTCTCCTGGCATCTTCTGGCTGCCAGCCTTGCCTCCGCAGTGCTCCAACTCTGTCCATGTAATTATAGGATAATACAACTGATGACTAAGCTTGCACCAGGCCAAATTATTGAAACAAAGCCTGAGATGACAAAACTGTCATCTCAAGCTTTAAAGGAAGCTAACAAACAGGAAAGTCACATAACTTTGTTCTTCAAAGCAACACTGCTGAAGTAACGAAAGAAATGCCTATCTCATCAGTAAGTTGTAATTCCATGATCAATAAGCTTTTCCAGGCTCTGCATAGGAGAAGGAGGAATACTCAGAAGTGTACTGCAAGGGCAAGCGCAAGACTCATAAGGATTCCTGGGTCAAGCTCCTAAGATTTTAACTGTAGTAAGAATAAATTTGTGTTTATCTATAAAGTTTTTCCTTTTTTTTTTTTTTTTTTTTTTTTTTTTTAAAAANTTTTTTTTTTTTTGCATAACAAAATTTTAGTGGAAGAAAACTGCTCTTTGATAATGGATTCTGGCCAAACTGTGCCTGGAAATTGCTGCTGACAAAGCCAAAGATGATGATTGTCCTCTACTCCAGAGATGTTATTACACAGCTTTTAGATTCCTATCTGTCATATCTTTGAAAGAACAGAGCCAACACCTCACCTCTGCATACCCACTACCTTGAGATAGCACCCTCCCAAAGGGATATGAAATACCAAGATTCAAAACATTTTTACAAAACGTAAGAACAGTTTCTTTCATCTCAGAATTCCTTTAGTCTTTCAATTATAGAGCAGAACATGTCTGCCAGAGGCATATAATGAGATACCTGAGAACAGATAGCCTGATAGTTGCCCTAGACATCTGTGTTAAGCTTCAGCTCACAGAAAAATGTATATTTCTAATATGTCCTCAAATATCCAAACATTTGCTGGATAGGTGCAGATGAAAGGATCTTTTCTGAGGCTAGCACCTGGGGACCACTTGTCTTGAGATTTTCTCTCCAGAGAGGTCTCAGCTGAAATTTCTATTATCTTGTTACCTTAAATAATTTGCTTCATATTCACAAAATAGGCAAGTACCTATTGAATTAGTGATAACTCACATATATCTTGAAAGATGTCACAGGTGCCAAAGTAGTGGATTTAGGCACCTAATGAAGCAGAAAGACTAATTATCTTGCATGATCTGGGATGAAGGGACAAGGTTAATGCTGCTGTCTTTCAACATCTGTCTTAAATATCAGCCATTTGACTACAGTGCAGCACTGAATAACACAAATCGCTTGGCACTAAGTCACTTTCTTTACATTTGCAAGCCCAGGGTGACAGGATTAAGTAAATACAATATATTTTCCGTGACATTTTTCTCATATAAATGATTACATTATTGTAATTTTTATTCATGCTCTGGGGCTATTCTCCTTGCTTGCCAGGGCCATAAACATCTCCCTTTATTTATTTTTTTCCTGTGCTGTAGCAAACAGTCCCGGCTTAGACAGCTACTCAGTCAGACTGTGTTGACTCTATTGGACCACTATTGATCTCAGTTATGTTTTTTTCCCACAAAGAAATTCTTGCTTAAGTAATTCTCCCTGTTTTTGCAAACAGCAGACACCATGAATTAGGAATCATAGACTCATATAAAGAATTTTTTAGTTTTAACTAAGATGTTTTCCTTGTGATTTATATCTGGGTGATAAACACATGTTTTAAATGCATGAAACTCAATATATATCTCAACAACGTGACTCATCATCTTTGCTTTGAAAATCCTTGAACTTCTACCAAATCAAACCTCCCAAGCTTGAGCAAGAAAAAATCATAATAAGTTTCAGTGTAATAAATATTACCTTGGGAGAAATAAGCTACAGAAGGCTTCCTGATTGCACTTTTACCCTTCCGATTCTCTTCCACATCGCATCAGGTGGGAGCGACCAAGTGCCTGTGTGGTGTTTAGTTGCCTGCTTGGATTAAACCATGAGTGTGATTGGTTTTGCTTTTAAATTTTCATAACCCTAAGGCTTTTTTTTTTTCAGAAAAATTATAGTTTGGTAGACAATGAGTTTTAAGAAGAGATCACAGTTTTCATTCTGTTGTTTTCTTTTCAGAAAATCAGCTAAGTTTTACTTAAAACCCTAACCTGAACAGTTTCTTTAAAATCATCTATGGATATGAATTAGTCATGGAAAATGGCCTGGCACACCTGTTGCAAAATGCTATTACACCATCTGAATGGACTTTTTTCTGTAAGAACCTAGTCCTGTAGGTTTTGTTTGCACTGTGTGAGTTTGATAATATATTTGGATTCTTGCCTTGTAGGAAATTAATGAGTCAAAGACCAAAAGGTTCCTGAAAATAGACTTCAAAGAAACCTTTCAGTTCTCCATCCCATCAACATAGCCAATAGTGGCAAACGTGCTTTGAGAATTCTCATATATTTGGCTACGTGAAGTACAGCTATAAAAGTGGAAAAATCACAACCTAGTGTAACCACTAGCACAGAAATTCACACATTGCAATTTCTACCAACAACCCTAGTTACTGGACTGATAAAGATTTTTCCTTTGCTGTTGAATTACATTCTTGGCTAGAGAGAGCAGCCAGAAGTCCTGCTTCTACTTACTGTCATTGCCTGATGCATCATTTCTTCTTGCTTATGACAGGAAAGTGTCCAAACACCTCCATTCACATCACTGCTTCATTCATATTTCACTTATTTGTACAGTGCCTAGAACAGTAGAGCTCCACTCTCCTTTGGACTTTAATCACATATAGATAGATAGATAGATTAGATAGATAGGTAGGTAGGTAGGTAGGTAGGTAGGTAGGTAGGTAGGTAGGTAGATAGATTAGATAGATAGATAGATAGATAGATAGATAGATAGATAGATAAAACCAGTCATATTCTTTCATTTGTAAACTGTGTCAAGTACTCCTGGATAATTTTAAAATTATTAATTAGTGTTTGCATTATGGCAGCAGCAAATAATATTCCCCATGCAGTATGAGGTGATGAGCACTCGCCAGATAATATGCAGTGCTGGACTTGATAACTTTTTTGAGGATTCAAAATAAGTGGAAGAAACATGCATAAAACAAAATTATAATGAGGTTATACAGTGAGAAAATATTGCTATTACTGAAGAATTATGACTTGTTAGGTACAGCAACTATTATTAGAATGAGTGTTTGTGGGAATTTTAAACTCTTGTGCCCTGTATTTGCAGAAAGCAAATTTGGGATGTTGTATTTTGATTATGATAATCAAATTTCCCACTGAGTTCATTAGTTACAGAGTCAGCTCATCAGAGAACAGAAAAAATACATGGAAACACACACAGCAGGAATTTCAAAGTTTGAATTACAGCTTTTTTTGTGAAGTATTCATGTATGGTAAGTATTGCAGAAACAAGCACCCAAATTCTAGAAATTTTACCATCTTCTGGTAAAGAAAACTGGTTACATTCGATCAATATTTTTCTAATTTTCTTATATTTTCTTAAGTGTTTAACAAATAAAGTCAAAAAGGTAAGGCTGAATAGGATTTTGCCATATCAGATACTCTGTGAGGTTCATTTGTATACTTGTTTTTCCGTAAAAACAACACATCAATTTCTTACTTAGTTTAAAATTTTAATTATTCCCTATGGAACTGAAAGAGATGATTGTGCCTGTTGCAGAAGAGCCTTCATACGAATTATAATGTACTATTCATTCAACCATTTGTTTACCTGCATCTGTTTGGCATCCCCACCATTTCCCAATTTTGTAAACTAATTAATTTGTCTGACTTTAATTTTCTCTGATTATGCATTTCCATTTCATGCAAACAAGGACATTTATCATTATTAATTTTAATGAATGTGATTTAGATTTCATTTAGAATAATGTAAACATTAATCTGACTTTTTTTAAAAGTCTCTAAAGAAAATTTTTAAAGCAGATTTTAATGGCAAGTCAGTGGACTACTGACACAAACTAACTGGAAGACACGTTATTATACTTCTGGAAATAATGCATGAACAATTAGTTATTATTCTTAAATAATTTACAAGATAAATTATTTCTGTCCTCCCATTACTCCAAGCAGTCTACTCTGGAAATCTCCAGTGTGTTTTTTGGTGATACACCAGAGCAATCAAATGTTCTACTGGGTCTGACCCACACACAATTGTGGAATTTTTTTTTTTTTTTTAAGTAGAATTCTTGTCAGTTGAAAAATTACCAATGAATGCACTTTTTGTCAGGCGCTGAACATGGCTGACTTCACAAAACAGTACTCTAAGTGGAGCACTGCCCTCATCACACTTGAAAAACACAAGTTCGATGAAATTGTTTTAACTTTATTAAATTATGCCAGATGGTTAAACTGAGATTGACCTGTTTTATCCTTGAAATCTCCTGATACCTGTGGTAAAATTTATGCTAAATAGTAATTCACCAGAAAATGTTGTAACACAAGCACTGCCAACATTTGTGACTATTACAAAAAATATAATGAATTCTTTTCATATTACAGTATAGGTGGAAAGACCAATACTGTATACAAACAGAATTCTTGCTTTTGAAAAGTTGATGCTTTATAATAATGGATAAATACAGTAAAAAACTGAAAGAATTTATTTTTTCATGTATAAATTGGAATAATGGATGGAATAGATAGCCTTGAAAATGTTTTATCCCTGACGAATATAAAAATTCATTCTCCAAATCACAATTTTGATTTTTTTTTTCCCCCCACAGCTATTGTGATTTAGCTGTGGGATGACATGCAAATACAAGCCAAACAGCAAAACTCATAAATGAGTAAACAACAATATTATTTCCCTTGAAACATTCAAAGGATCCTATATTTTGCTTATCCTTAAATTTCAACATAGAATCCTATGTTTACAACTGGTTTTGAGATCCACATAAGTACTGTACATTATTTACCACCCCAGAGCCTTAGAAGCACTAACTCTTCTATGGGTGCTTTCTTGTTGATGGAGTGAACTCTACACTCCAACACCAGCTTTTAAGTAGAAATCTTCACTGGATGCAATTCCTGACAAAAAAATGTGCTATATTATCTGGTTCATTGAATTCTCATTAAGCCAAAATAGATTTTCTAGGACTTTAAAGACCAGATGCAGATCCTGATGTAACTATTGAATGGAGATTGGAGTGAGTATATAGGTTAACAGGGCTACTGGAAACCTATATGTTGCAGCTCCAATTACTTCAAAGGACTTGTGCTGCTCTGCTACAGCTGATCATTATTTGGATAGGACACATGGCATTGAGTGCAAGTTGCACTGCACAAAGTTTTATCTTGATAAAAGAAATATATTTTTTTCAGTGAGAACAATTAATCACTGGAAGAACTTCCCCAGGGATTTGGTCAAGTCCCAATATGGTGAACCCCTGTTAAAGAGGTGATTGAAGAGGGTGTTGGATATTCTCATCTACACTCCCTTTCCTTTGAGGTGTTGGACCAAATGATCATTCAAGGGCTATTTAATGATTTTACAATCTAGTACAAAAGTAATTGTTCTTCTCACCTCTTTCATATAGTTCTGGAAGGTAGAATTTTTATTACATTTATTATTAGCATGGTAAAGCATAGATCTAATTTGCTGAATCTCTCAGATTGTAACGTTATTGTCTATAAGTTTTCAAAATGGAATGAAAATATTGTATGAAATTTATCCTAACAAATTTAGATTTGACCTTCTATGTTAGTGGGCATGGTTTCATCCTGTAGTCACTTTTTTAAGAGCAACAAAATCCCTAAAACCACAGGAAGATTGATTAAATAAAGGGTGGTCCCAGTGAAGTTTAGTCTGCCATGTCTTCTGCTTTCTTCTCTGTTTCTATATTCCACAGAAAAGTTCTTGCTGTGACCAGTGCCCTTGGGCCAAGGTATTGGTAATATCTATTGATTAAGTAGCTTATTTCAGTTCCAGACTCTTTGTTGTTAAATGGAATACTCTACTTTTATCAGTACTCAAAAAGATCTGAGTGTTGGGGAAATACAAAAGGTATCACTTATCACTAAAACAAATGTTCAAACATACACACACAGAAGTGGGGCAACCTAACTAAGGATGTGAGGCATTCTTGCAAACAAACCCATGGTCAATTTTGCACTATGCAATGAATTTCTTTAAAATTCCCAGCTGTATGAGAACACAAGTATTTTTTTAAATTGACTGTATACTGTGTATTCACTTGTGCCACTTAATCCAGCAGGAAAAACAGCCATTTCACTTTGTCCACTGTCTTATTTGTAATTACTGAATCTCCTTACAGTGAAAGAGCACAGAATGTCCCCTTAAATTTGTCTATGCTGATATTAAAAGAAATCATTTTTGTAGAAATTTTATATATCACCGAGGCATGCTTTTGGCCTTTTTATGTTCTTAATCCCCTGCCAAGACATGAAGATTCTGTTGAAGTCTGAAGAATTCCAGACCTGTCATACTGTCAGAAGTAGGTGGCACTTGATCTTCGAAGGACTTTAAGTGGGAAAAAGTTTGAAAGGTGAGGTCTGATAATTTCACATATAGAGTAAGATGGGAGTTGGGATTCTCTGTGTTTTTATATAAACCTATATATATATATCTGTATTTACCTATCTATCGAGAGAGAGAGAGAGAGAGAAAGAGAGAGAAAGAGTGAGAGAGAACTAAAAAACCCTGAAGTATCCTTTCTGAATTTTTCAACTAAGGAAAAAAGTCCTCTGAATCGCAATGTCATTGACACACATTTTACTTAACCTTTGTCCAGTCCTGAGAACATACATTTTTACTCTCAGTCTGAAAAAGCATGCATTGAAATACAAGGAGTAAAGGAAGAGTGCAGTTCTTTCTATGGATAAAATAGAAAATGTATTTGGCTGTGCTATTGTTTATATATCAGACAATAAAATACTTTTCTTGTGATTACTTAGATGAGGTACTTCTGTCACAAGTGAAATATGAAATATAAAAACTGTGTACAAAATGGATTTCCAAAGACACTTAATAAAGATGATGGTATGATGGTGGAACAATGTTATTTGCCCTATCACATTATAACCATAAGTCATTTTCACTTTCAGATGACAAACACTTCCCAGATGCCATCTGAGAAAGATATTTTCTCTCCAGCAGCATCTGGTTCATTGGCAGACTCTTCAAGCTGTTACGTTGACATCTTCTACACTGCCTGTACATCTCATATCATTATGTTTATCATTTATCTGGGTTACTGTGCCCTTCTGTTAAGGCCTTCTTTTTGTCTGTTTTGCTCTAAACAATTTGTTCAGTATATTATAGTTTGTTAATTACCTAATTGTTTTAAACAGGATGTCCTCTTTACAATATCTTTATAATCAGTCATGGTAAAAATCAGTGATTACACATTTCTGCAGGATTTACTGTTTGATTCTTGTGTAAATCATTATAAGAACTAGTTAAGTCTCAATAAATTCTCTAACCAGGGTGAATTTTAAGAGAAGGTAAAACAGCACCTTTTCTGGTCTGTGTGCTTTTTTTTTTTTTTTCGTAATAGTTTTAGCAAGTTTATTACTATCAAACATCAATGCTTTTTCATCTTTAAAAGATAATTCAAATATAAGTACGTATCATAGGAAAGCTATCTCCTTAAATGGATTACACTTTAAGGACATGATTACACCAAAATACAGTTATCATCAAAAGTAATTGTGATTAAAGCAATGAACTTGCCACCGGCTGCTGCAAGAGAGGAGCCCCAAAGAAAAGATACAAGGACTCGCTGAAACAACATCTCAGCCTTGGCCATATTGACCACCACAACTGGTCTACTCTGGCCTCCAATCGGCAGTCCTGGAGACACACCATCTACAACGCTGCTGATGCTTTTGAGAAAGCACGCAGGATCACCCTTGAGGAGAAAAGACAACACAGAAAGAATCGTGCCTTGCAGGATATACCATCTAAGGAGTCTTTCTGCTGTGCCTTCTGCAACCGGACTTGCCTATCTCGTATTGGCCTCTTTAGCCACCAATGCGCTTGTAACAAACGTGGGTAGAGCTCTTCCCAAATCTTCGTTCGCGAAGCTTAGCCATGATGATGATATCATGACTGTAGTACTGCCAGTAAAAACACATTAAAAACAAAACAAAACAAAACAAAAAGGACTAGAAGGAAGCAGAAATGAGTAAGACTATCAGAGAAACCTTGTGGAGTTAAATCAAATATCCACCCACCTTTTTGTCCTGCCTCTAGAAGAAGAAAAAGTAGGTGCCTGTGGAAGAGTATAAGAACAGCACAGGCACAAGCAATTCCCCCAGATACTTCCTAAGTTGCTCAGGATTTTCTGAAATTTAATGATAAATAGTCAACAACCCTCAACAGATTTCTCCTTCATAGGTAACTTGAACTCTCTTTTCTTCTTGAGCTTTAGTGATTTGAGAACACAATCCATTTCACAGTATTTATAGCAATCCACTACAAAGTTCATCATAATCTGTCAAAAATATGTCACTACAAATATTTGAATACTTGTAATTTATTAAAATTGAATAAAATCGTACTTTGGAATGCATGATCAATCATGGAATTATAGAATCATGGAAAATTTTGAGTTGGAAGGCACCACAAGGATCATTGAACTACAGCTTCTGTCCCTGTACAGGGCAAACCCATGTCACACCATGTGCCTAAGAGTGTTGTCCAACACTTCTTGAATTCTGTCAGGCTTGGTGCTGTGACCACTTCCCTGGGGAACCTGTTCCAGTGTCCAACCACCCTTTTCCATTAGTTACATCCACCTGACACAGCTTCTTGCCAATCCCTTGTGTTGCAGGTCATCACAGAGAAGAGATCTGTGCCTGCCTCTCTGCTTCCCCTTGTGAGGAAGCTGCAGACGCCAATGAGGTCTCCCCTCAATTTCCTCTCCTTCAGGCTGAGCAAACCAAGTGACATCAGTCATTCTTCATACAGCTCAAGGCCCTTCACCAGCCTTGCAGCCCCCCACTTTGGATGCTGTCTAACAGGTTTATATCCTTCTTATACTGCAGTGCCCAAAACTACACACAATACTCAAGGTGAGGTTGCACCAGCACAGAGTAGAGAGGGAAATATGAAAATATGAAATATGGAAATGTGTAACTTTAAGAAATAATAGAAAGCAACCTAAACTTGAAGCTACCTATCTTCCAAATTTGTTGTTGTTGTTGTTGTTTTTTGTGAAACACCTTAGTGTGTTTTATATAATACTGTAATATAATCTAGTCTTGAAAAAAAAGGGGTCCTCTTTGCTTTTTGTTTAATAAATAATACAAATAACATTTAAAAATACTTTTGGTCATTATTTTGTGCCTAGTTTGTATATTTGTTTTGAAATGGATAACTGTGCTTTGAAAAACACCTCTCTTTTACCTGTAAATACACATAGTTTGGGGACAGACATCAAGGATTTATGACTTGTTATTGTGTCATGTATAGTACTATAGAACACAGTATATATATTCATTTTCCACAGTAGAGATTAGTGTAAATGTGCAAAAAAAATGGATCATTAAACTTATTTCTGAAATATGCGGATTATAACACTATGAATTGAACTAATTGGACAAGCTAAATAAGTGAATATAACAAAGTTCATTCCCAGTAAAATCATAAATTCTTTTGTTCTCCTCCCCTGTTGTCATTGTTCAATTGGTTCTTTCTTCACAACTTTCTCTTATCCACCAGCTAATTCTTTGTCACTTCTTCTGTCTTTCTTATACCTCTCATTTTTAATGTTTCTTAAAAATTTATTCCAATCCCAGACTAAAGCTGAAGTTGTACATCATTTAAGCTGTTATTACGTCTGCGTGTTATAAACAGTAAACATTATTCACTACTAATTCCCTGGAATATGTTTTTTTTTCTACTATTTCTGAGCATATTCTCTGTCCTTTTCATAAATTTAGTAAGAAACACATGAACTTGTAATCCCTAGGGATGCAAAATTCCCGTAAAAGATAATAAGTGTTATGAACAACTAACATTTTCAAGATTAGGCCCACAATGTGCATGTAAGAACTATTTAATACAATTTCTATCACTTTTCCTCATTATTTTCACACAGTGTCTGGCACTGATTATCTATCAGAGATACTGTATAAAACTCTTCCTTTATTTGCTCTCTGTTCCCTGTCTGGTGGCCAATACGGAGCACATTACACAGAGAGTAACGTCTGAATGGTAGTAGCAGTAGCATTGCACTGCTGAAATGATACATTTTAGAAACAAGTACAGGAACATGACCAACAGCAACATCTTCAGAAAATGGTGCAATAGACACATGAATAATCTGCAGCTGAATTTTAGGAAGAAGACTGCTTGCAATTTCAAAAATGAAACTAATATTACCTAATGTTAAAAGAAAATAAATAGGAAGATTCCTATTTGAAGGTAACCTTTTACTGGGTGTTCTTAGAACTTGTTTTATCCTCATTTGCTTGTGTTACTTTCTTCTGCACTGCTTTATACCAGCTGCAAAGATTAAAATACAACATTCCCCACTTTTTCAAAATTTATCTATATACCGTATCCTTTATTCCAAACACTACCATTGTAAATATCTGCCCATGTCATAGAATCATAGAATGGTTTGGGTCAGAAGGGACTTTGAAAATCATCTAGTTCTAACCCCTCCACCCTGGGCAGGGGTACTACCACTAGATCAGGTTACTCAGGGCCCCATCCAACCTGGACTTAAACAGTTCCAGGGATGGGTTAGCCACAACCTCTCTGGGCAGCCTGTTCCAATGTCAACAATGTTATTACGATTAGGATTGTTCTTATTGCTGTTGTTGATGATGATGACCATGATATCATCACCTTTTGGGAGAAGCCACTACCTAATTTACAGGTATTTCTTTGTTGCTTCTTAAAATGTTGGTGTTTCCTGGTTTTGTCACTGAGAAGTACATCCCCTTCCCCTGACATCTATATGTCAGCTAAAGCCCTTGGCCTGAGTATATATCAGATAATTTAAACTCTTCTCACTAGCAATTACAGGAGGGCTTCTTAATTAAGAAATTGCACAACAGAGAGGTTAAGTGAAGACATGAAGGGGAAGAATATTTAAAGAATGAGATAAAATTACCAACTTGGGCTATTTTTGCAGAAGTGTTTTAAGTATACTCTGCAGCAGCGAGCTACACTTTTATTATATTTAGGTGTGCAGGTGTTGATAACGGAGTGAATAAACAACAAAGTATGTTGTTGCCTTTGTAGAATGATTATACAGAGGAAAAATGAATTAAGGCCATGGTGATACCACGTTTATAATTTTGATGCATTGCTCTTGAAATTACAAAGATTTAGCACACAAAAATGTTCTATCCTTCTATGACCTTTTATTTAAGAATTTGTATTAGATTGCACATTTATCCAGCTTTGAAGGAACACTGACATCATAAGGTTTTCTTATAAAGATTTTTTTTATGCAAATGTTAGAAAACATAATTTCTTACCTCCTGAGACATTATAAGACCAGAGCATCAAATGTACCTCAAATAGCACTGAATTCAATATTTTATGCTAGCTATGGATGTTTTGTTAACTATGTCAATTTTTTTTTCCCAAGAAAAGAACAATGGAGAGAGACAGTATTGCATACGTATTAATTTTGCATTCCTATTAGTAAAAAAAACTGGTGGTGGAACTTAGCTATCCTAAGGTGTATGGCATCATAATCCCAACAGAAGAATTAACCTCCAGCAGTTACTGAAAAATTTCCATTTACCTCCATGGAATTGTTATAGAGCTGTGACTGAGGGTGACTTTCACCAAAATTTGTATCAATTCCTCCTAATTCATTCCTAACACTAAGATTTAGATTGATACTCTTTTAAAAACAAACCAAAACAATAAACAAAAACCGCAAACCAAAACAAACAATCCCCTCCTTTTCTTACTATCACAAAAACAGTACTGAAGAATATTTTAGTAGAATTGGAAAGAATTACACACTGGTTTTTAATTTGCATAAACACAATGAAGAGTTACATATACTTTATCATCAAATGAGCCAAAGATACTGAGTTACCATGGTTTAATGACTTATCACACATCAGCTAAGACCTAATAGCTGCCTGGCTCAATTATATCACTTCAGTTCTGAACCAATTTTCTTCATCTTAAAGCACTATTATGGTGAGTCAGTGAGAAATAGTACTAGCAAGTGTTAAAGAAATTACCTTTTGCCACATGATCAAATAGTTAATAAATTGTAAATGGCACAAAAAGTCATTCTCAAGTATTAATTTTCATAAGGCAGATATGAGAAATCTATGCTCCTAAATACTTAGCAAATCTATAGAAAAAGTTTTGTTGTTGATCACGTTTACAAAATAACAGGACAGAAATTTCCTGAGAGAAAACTTTTCCATGCATCCAGTCATACATTTTCCATGCAAGTAAACATGCTTTTAAATTTAACAGAACTGAAAAAGTGAAAAGTGATCACTGTAGAGATGGTCCCATTAAATCAATTATACTTTTTTACCAACAGCAATAAAAATTGACAAATTTCTATGGTGGAGTAACTTGGTCTAATCATTATGAAATAGGTTCATTACTTTCAGAATTCTTTGAAATGCCCATGCTTTAACAATGGCGTGTGGTTTACAAACCTTCATTTGCCTCTTCCCTCTGAACTAAGAACAACAATTATATGATGTATACCTGTTATCCTCTCTTTCACAGAGGGAGAAAATCTTTCTGCTGAGCAATGATTTATTAAGTATAGGCTTTCCAAAACAACAATGACATTTTACTTCAAGTATGATTTATGAGTGCCAACACTTTTGGAAAGATTCATAAGTTTTATAGTTTGTACATTTTCAAAACCTCTGCATAATGCCCCCACTTTTTTAAATTAGTTTTCCAGTAGGTTATTACAGCAAACTTAAACTGCTTCCACTTCAAAATTATTAAAAGTAATATTTACTTTTTGAAATTTGTTTAAGTGTTTCATACTTATATTTACCGAAAACCCAGAGTGTTAAAGGAAGAATTTTCTTGACTGTATTGTAAGACTAGATTAAAAAATGGCAACAGATAAGGCTGAGGTACTGAATGTGTTCTTTGCCTCAACAAAGAGATGCAAAATAAAGCCTTACTCCTACAAGGCATCCCTGGTCCTTGTGCTAAAGGGCAGGATTCAAGGAAGAGATCTGCCGGCAGTGAATGAGCCGCGAGTCAAGGATCACTCCAGAGAACTTTGGCCATGTAAGTCCATGGGATGGACACCTTACATCCAAGGGTGATGACAACTGGCCAGTGTCATTGCAAGGCAACTCTCATGTTTTGAAAAGTTATTTATATCAGGGGAATCTCCAATGAGTGAAGGAATATAAAATGGTGCAGCTATCTTCTAAAATGCTCGAAGAGATAATTTAGAAAATTACAGGCCTGTCAGCCTTACCACTGTCCCTGAGAAAATCAAGGAATGAGTCTTTTTTAAATTTCTGAGCACTTGGAAAAGAAAAAGCTAACTAGGAATAGTCATCATGAACTTATCAAGAACAAATAATTCCTGAAAAATTCAATTGCTTTTTATGGTAGGCCTGGATTTCTAGGTAAGAGGAGAGTATTGGATGCCATTTTCCTAGTCTTTAGGAAGCCTATGGACACAGTCCCAACATCATCCTTGAGTCCAGGTGGGGGTGTTTGGATGCATGGACAACCAAACAGGAAAAAGAAAAAGGAAAAAAAAAAAATTGAACTCTTTTGCTCAGGGAAATGGTTAATGGGTGATTATCTACCTAAATGCTGGTAACAAGCAGACTATCACAGAGATCTGTCATGGACTGGTCCCATTTGACCTCTTTACAAAAGACTGAGAGGAGTGTCAATGTGCCCTTATCAAGTTTGCAGGTAACACACCAAACTGGTTGGTGCACTAGTCACTATGCTTGAGGAGAGGAGTGCCATCAGGGAGGATCTAGACAGGTTGGATTAGTGGATCAACAGGAGCCACAGGTTGTCCTCACCGGGAGTTCCTGTACCTGGTAAGAAAGAATACCAGGTAGCATTACAGGGTAGGGTCTGATGGCCTGGGAAGCAGCTCTTCTCAAAAGGCCCTGGGAGTCTTGCCAGACAGCAAGCTGATCATGACCCAGCAGCATGCCCTGGCAGCACAGAGAGCCAAGAGCCTTCTGTGCTTATTAACAGAAGTGCAGCCAGTACATCAAGGGAAATTATTGTTTTTCTTTAGTCAGCTCTCATTAGACTGCAGCTAGAATACTGTGTCTAATTTTTGGTTGCAAACAGAAAGAAATCAGTAATGCAGGGAGAGTATAGTGGAACGCCACTATGCTGTTCGGGGCACTTTTCTTGTGTGGTGAGACTGATTCAGTCTGGAGAAGGGGTGACTATGGGGAAACCTCATAGAAGGCATTAAACATCTATAAGGAGGTCACCAAGGTAGGAAAATGTGTTTGCATGGGTTCCTGATGGGACATAGTCAATAGGCATAAGTTAAAATAAGAAAGGTTCAGACTATCTATAAAAAGTACTTATATAATAAAAAGTAATGAGCACAGGCAAGTACCGAGCATAGTCACACATTAGTACAGCTTGTCTAGAGAGTCTGCGCAGTCTCCAGCCCTGAGCATCCTTGTCTGACTTTACAGCTGACCCTGCTTTGAGCATGAAGTAGGACTAACAGCTGTTCACAGTCTATCTCATCCCAAATTATTGCATGAGTCTCTAAATTTCCATAGAAAAGATTACAGAAAAATGCGGTAATGCTCAATTTACTGTCAGGAATGAAAACTGTCCTTCAATTCTAGTACTACATAAAAGCACTCTCAAAGCTGGGAGTGCACCAATAGGCCTTAACTGCCCTGAACAAGACTCCCCGTGTAAGCCCAGATCAGGGCCTTCAGTCCCAGCCTGTGTTATTTTGTAGGTGAAGTGTGCAGTTTCCTTATATATTGCCTTTTAACATGATTTCCATGGGTTATAGAACAGCAGTAACCAAATACAATTTCAAATTCTTTACGGTGATTGCTACCTTCTTCAGTGGATATGAAGAACTCTCAATTTAAATTCAGAGCAGCTTCATAAGTAGTGCAGAACAGAGATAAGGTTTAGCTTAATTCAAATGGCTTATGTTATATGAATAGGTACCTTCACTTTTCTTCTCATAATTACCTCTGTTACACTGGCAATCAGGTATACAAAAAAAATGGCAGAATTAATGAGATTGCTCTTTTACATATTTAAAAATCTTCCATCAAATGTGAATTATACCTGCCTAATGACCTAATAAAAAATTCAATGTGCAAACTCTACTATCTTTCTTTATTTATCATAATCAACTGCTAATGCTTTGATAGAAAGATGCTCAATGAATTTGAAGTATATTATGCTTTGAATATAGAGCTGCTTATATTTCAGTTAGATGGCAACCAAAGGATAATAACTAAAAAAACCCCTCAAAATTCTATGGCAGTAAAGAAGCCAGTGTACAGTATTCACATGGGGGTCCAAACAGTAAGTGGAATGTGAGAAAAAAACACAGTATGCATGGGCATGTGATGGCATGGTTCTGCTGTACATCTGCCACACTCGGATGTGTCAAAGATATTAATTTGAGATTGGCTTTGAGTACTCTGTCTTCAAAAAATTAAACTTTCAATGAAATACATTGGAAGATTTTAAACGGGGTCCAATAGTATAGATGAGGATAGTAAATTTAGAATTCACTCATCCATTTACATACATATTTTTTTAAAAATAAAGTTTTGTTGTTTAAGTGTTCATGAGGTTAGTAATGGCACTGAAGAGGACCACATATTTTCAGAAAAATAGGTCTTTCATTTATTAGCGTAAGAAAGGAGTCACTGATAGTCAGGCTGACATATATCTGAAGAGAAACAAAGAATGACATTTGCATTATCTCAATCTGTCTTCACTGTAATTTTGCTCAGTTCAAGAAAAGAATGTCTGAAGCAAAGGACAAAAAAACCAGCAATTTTTATGCTTATATTACAATATCCATAATGTTAAATAATTTGAAATATTTTTAAATCTGTGCAACAGTGTCCTCACTATTATGCCAGTCCGGAGACTGTCTCTGTGCACAATGAAAAGAAAAAGCCTCAGTGAAATTAGTCTTTAGAACTAATTCAGAATAGAAGAAATGTTTCTTTCTCTCAACTAGTGATGAACCCAGAAAAGTTTCAAATAAGAATATCCTCAAAGTCTCAGTAAAGAGGCAGAGATAGGTTGTGGACCCTTTTGGAAGCAGAGTAGAGAGGGCTGTGACTAGGGAAAAATCTCTTTCTGAAAACGCATATAAAGTCACACTAGATTCTCCTTCGGGTCTTCTGTTAAGGGTATGGCTATTGAACAAGCCTAGCAAATGTTAATGGTACATCAATTGGTAGGAGGAAATTATAAAGCTATATGGAACATATTTCAAAATTGTATTATGTGCATTTAAAAACAGCCAGTTAAAATTATTGCTTTTATAGTTCTCATTTGATTATAGACTGCCAAGTGCAATGTTTGTGATGTATGAAACGGTGATTTCTAGCTGAAAGAAGTGAAGTAAATTTCCTGCTGTGCTTAAAGCCAGCAAGGCAGTCTTTTGTAGCTGGCTTTGTAGTATTTCTGCTTGGGGAGAATTGGCATCTAGTTCAAGCACAGGCAGCATATTCACTCCTTGACATCAAGTGTAGGGATTATTTCAGCCTGGTCAACATGTGACATTATAATTAACCTGCTTTCAAGTTAGCATCAAAGATGCTTTCTTTTAAAATCAGTGATTACTTTTTTTTTTTCCCCCCCTTTCCTTTTTTTATTTTGCGTGCAAGTCTTCTTTACATACACATTGCACATTATTTTAGAGAAGAAGGGCTGATCCTGACCCTTAAGTACACTTTTACTGATGTTTTGTCTGCTTATACATTTTTCTCAATAAAATAAAGTTCAAAGTTTTTACAAAAAAAAATCATATCTTATCTGTTTCCATTATTACAGTTTAAATTTCCAAAACTCCCCTACTTGCTACATTTTACCATGTGTGAATAACTAGGCAAGGCTTGAAAGTAAACTACACAGAGAAAGAAGAAACTTCCTATTTTAACAGGTGCTGTAATGATAGCCTCCTTCTACTCTTTCAAAGTGTGGAAGCCTAAGAAGATATTTTAAGACAAAATGTCTACTTGGTTTGAAGTAGGTTAAATTTTTATATGTTCTTTTCACAAGGCAGAATCAAAAATTGGGGAGCTTTCAGTACAGAGCAGTAGCCAAGCAGCTAGAGAAGTTAAGCTTTATCTTTTAGCACACCAAGTGGAACCATAAGAGCCAAAGACTAAAATTTGTCACATAGGAAATAAATTGCTGTTAATATGAGGTAGAGATTGTAATATTTTGGCTGCACATCCATTTTCCAGGGTGGACAAGACCTTAGTTGATGTCGTAACAAAAGACTATTAACCTGAATTCACAGAGAAAGTATATTATTATTAAAAAAAAAAAGATTTATTGGAAATGAATGGTACTGGCAACTACAAATCAACTCTACATAAAAAAAAAAAAAAAAAAGAAGGCTTTTCTATTAATAACAAGAAATGAACTAAGCTCTACAGAGCACTGAAATTGGTTAAATTAGAAACAATTGAATATATATAATGTTAGTATTTTTGAAAAGATGCTTCTGTGAGAAAGTCTTAAAAACATTGTTATATTCAGCATGTATTATGATATTTTTACAATTTTTTTTCTAAATGTCATTTGCAACTATTAATTGTTACTGAATCCAGTACCCAATGGAGGTCAGGCTGCTGCAGTCACATGGGAAATTCCAAAAGATCACCAAAATATATCTTTAGGATGTATCTCTAAGTGAGTGTCTTATAAGAAGTTTCTGAGGTAGCTTTCAGGAACATTTTAACATCTTTTAAAATACAAAATGTAAATTGAAATATTGCATCTCATAATTGCACAAGAATCCTTGATGGTAGAGTTTGAAAGTTGCATGTAAACTCTACAGAATCTGGGCAATTGATGGTGTTACTTTCTATGAAAGTAAACTTTCCAGACTGCAGTTTGGAAAGGAATTTCTGTTATTTTATCCTGAATTTTAATGCAACAGCTTGAACATTTGGAAGGACATCTAGTGTAATAAGTGCCTTTTTTTTTTTTTTTTTCTGTTGGGAAACATAATCATCTTTCAAAATTCCAGTAAGAAGTTAGCTTTTAACTATTCTGAAATATGTAATTATATTGTGATTTGACACACTATGAAATACCACCCAGTAAAAATGTAAAATGGCACAGAATAATTTTAAATGGAAAGATAAAACCATTATTGGTTTAATGCAGCAGATGTTCTGACGGATCTGTATATTTGAAATGGTGGTTAACTGCTAGTATCTAATTCCCCCTGGTTTGGATATCAAATGCAAATATGATATATGCCCACCTTTCCTTGCCCCTGGCTGTTCTTTTTTATGAATGTACATTCAGTTGTAAAGAGTGCAGAGCAAAATTTCATAAACCAGGGCATTATAATCAAAGTAGTATCATCTATTACAAAATAAACTCTTCAGAATTTACAGGGAAGGAAAAAACACCAAAAAGCAACAAACTCTGTAGTACTGAAACCAGAAAGTAAGTAATTTTGACTTCAGTTACTCAAGTAGAGCAGCACTTCTGTGTTTTCTTCACTGCCTTGGCTTCATCATGCCATAATCTCCTCAGATTTTTGATGTTCTCCGTTTCCCTTTCTCCAGCCTGAAGGTCATCCTGTTGATCAAACCCTGCAGGTATATTGCCCCTCTGCTTATGCACTCACCCCACAGTGACTTCTACTACATGCCCTGCAAGGGAGGAAAGATCAGTGATAGAACTCAGGCAGTTAGTAATAGAAGTTACAGCATTTAGATAGTCCAAATGTAGTTATATTGTATAACTAAGACTAAGAGACCACAGAATGAGAGCCAGGATGTGCAGCATTTTGAGCTTAAACTGTGCAAAGCGGTGTAGCCTCACAACCATCACTGAAGTGTGAATACAGGTTTGGGTTCATTGAAAGGTATATTTTCCCTTTCCTAAGGATTTTATTTCTTCCCTTACACCAAAAAGCCATTTGGCATATAACTGTAAAAATATGATCTATAGTTATTATCTACGGGGTTTTAGTATCCAACTTACACATTGTACACTGTCTTGCTACGAAGGAAATAACCTGCAACAAAGGTAATTCAATACTTGTTGAAATAAATAAGAGTGTCACTATTTATCAATAGATTTTAAATCTTATGAAGAAATGCAATAAAAGTATAGATTCTCAGAGGTGCTTAACTCTTTGTGTGTGTGAAAATGATTTTTACAATTTCCTTTAAAGTTTGGTGTTTCTGAGATTAATAAAAAGCCGTAAATATCAATTTTAACATCCATGTAGAACTATGGATTTCAGTCTCATCCTTTTTTTTTGCTTCAGTTGCTGATAACCCCTTAAAAAGAAGGAAAAGACAGATTGTGCCCCTGTAAAAATAATTTAGTTTCTTGTCAGTACTAATATTCTTAATCAGAGTTATAACTTATCTGTATAAAGCTATTTTCAGGGAGTATTATTGGTCAGGAATGTTTTTTGTTGCATTGAGTCCAGTGGTAAAGTAATCTTTACCAAATTTTCCTAATTCTTAAACTGAGTAGCCCATTGCACTTATTTATCCTTTTAGCATCTTTGCTCTCCAAATGTTCATTTTGGTTTTCTAATTTCCGTGATCTGGTTTCTGCTCAAAGATTTTTAATATTTTCAATTGGATTAGATAAAGTTGGATTTTCATTTGCTGAAAATGTATTTCAATATTACAACAAAACTATATATTTTATTTGAGAATACAGTAATATTCTAATAATAAACTAAGTAATATAGAATATAATTGGGGTTTTTTCACCTGTCTTTCTGTCTGCCTTACTGCTCCCACTCCAGAGTCTCTCAGCACCTCAGGGATATTCACCCATTCTTTTAATATTTTTTCAACTAGTATGTAATTCTTAGGGAAAAAAAACCCTTTTATAAAAGTCCTTTTTTAAATTTTTCTCCTAACAATAATCTTTAAAAAAAGGTCCTGCCTTTTGGTACACTCTATAGTTACCTACAATATGATGACACAGACTGACTGCCTGTACCTTTTATAAGGTATTTGATCAGACTGAACCCTTGCCTTGGCCATCTGATGTATTCCATGCAATGTGCCAAAAAAAATTTAGTGCAAATCTAAGGTTTTAAAAATGAGAGGTAAGAGTTGCAATAACTTTCCTAAACAGGAAACCAACATAGTTAAAATAGCTGTATAAATTCCACCCCTACATAAGCCTAAGCAGTGTTTTACTTACATCCTGAAGACAGGTCAATCAAATCATCTAATACAATTTATTTTCTAACATTAATTAGCCAGAGGAAAGTTAAGTAAAAGGAATTATTTTGTAAATTACTTTCAGCTTTGAAGATTATATTTAAATTAAGATACTCTTTGATGGCCATTATCTAGCACAGGTGACAGAAAGTTTCAAGAAATTCTAAACAAAACATAAAATAAGAAATTATTTTCAGCCGTGTTTGAAGTTTCCTTCCTTTGAAAGGGTGCAGGGTAGAAGGAACAAGAGTGTTTGTCTTTCTAATTCTGTAAGGGAGAATATAATGGACTATTTTGTCAGAATGCAGTTTATTATTATTTGAAGACTTCCTAAGTATTTAAAGTGATCTCAAGAAAATGCAAAACATACAGCCAATTCAGCTGAGTTTGTAAACCAAAATAAACTGGTATCTCAAGCCAACCCACAAAGATATGTATAGGAGTCTTAGAAAATATAGCTTATTTCTCATTAAGGTGAATGTTTGCCTCTGGCATCAGATTAGGGCAGGATCCCACCATTTGGGTTTTTTTGTCAGGAGGTGTGCAGGGGAGCTATAATACCTCTTTTTCACAGAATTAAGTAATGATTGATGTTGGAAGACATGTCAAGAAGCCATCTTGCTCAGTCTCTCTGCTCAGGCAGGGCCACCTAGAGCAGGTTGCCCAGGATCACATCCAAATTGGTTTTGAATATGTTGAAGGAGGGAGCTGTTACACCCTCCTTGGGCAACCTGTACTGGTGTTCAGTCACTCTCACAATTTCCTGATTTTCAAAGGAAATTGCCTCTTGGACTGTCACTGGACTGAGAAGACCCTTGCTCTGTTCTCTTTGCAGAACCCCTTTAAGAATTTACAATCATGATACGATCCCCAGAGCCTTCTCTTCTCCAGGCTGAACAGTCCCAACTCTCTCAGCCTTTCAACATATTCATCATCTTAGAATAATGAAGTACTTACGACTTCTGTTTGATTCTCTTTTTAAACCATGGGAAAGACATATATGCAGTCATCCAAAGAAGTGGAAATCTTAGTTTGCCTCTGACTCTCAAGAGTGTCTGCTGAAACCCCACCTTGTTACATTTTAGAATTTTCTAGGGCAATTAACACTGCTGATAAAGATTTGACTGTGAATATAAGATAAAGTTCATGTGATTATGATAAGTATGTACAAATGAGGCAGTAGACCGGAATTTTACACTGTTTCCAGGCTCTTTCATCTCTATACTGGTAACATATTTACAGTACTTGGATGACAAAAACTCTGTAGCCTATACTTTTGTCATTAGAAAAGTTTCCACAGATGTGAAGTTTTATTTGTGAGCTTCCAGAGAACATGATATGTTATTGAAATTCACATCAATATTATGTAAAAAAACAAGCTCCAAAATACTCTTCATAATTGATTTAACATAGTTTAGAATACTTAAATCAATATTTATTTTTTCCCATACATTTAATGTTCTTCCACTGTCTGAGAAAATGATAATGACAAGGAATCAAAGCTATGTTTTGTGCAATCAAAAAGAAAATATACCATCAGGTTATTCTTTAATTGCTTAACCTCTGGTACAGTTTCATCCTAGGTCAGCCAGCACTTTCCTAAATTCCAGGACATGTTTAAGGGACAAACTGGGCAGGTATTCCCAAAATACATTCTAGAAAAGATTGTCTTGATTTGTGTGGGAACAGTTTAACTCAAGAAAGGCTCATGGCACCTCTGAATTTACTGATACGGGCACAGCTCTAAAAATTAACTGATGTCACATATCCAAAATCATAATATATATAGAAGGTAATATCAATATTATTTGCATTTGCTTTTTCATGTTTTGACTTTACATTTTCAATTATTTAATCATGAGCTCTAGAAACTATTTTTTAATGGGAAATGGAAGGTTAAGTTTTTGCTTAATTACATGCTTTGCTTAATGAGTGCTTATATTGGTGTTTAACAAACTCACCAACTCTTCTCAGGTTCATGAAACTAGGGGAGTTATAAACAATCAGATATACACATCTCTACTAATATGTACATAAACTAGCAAATTTTTTAACTACCACAGAAACTTAAAAAATCTACAGTGTAAATATCTACACTGAGGTTTTGTCTTTCAGATTATTTTTGTAATTACAGTAAAGAAATAATTCTGAGGAGAAATTATTCTGACCTTTTACAGACTTGTACTTCACGATAAAATATATCACTGTGTCAGTGTGACACTTTCCCTCCTATGCATGAAAGAACTCAAAGTGCCTAGTTGTGGCACAAAGATGACCACAGGGCTGGAACACCTTTTCTGTAAAAATATGCTGAAAGAGTTGGGATTGCTCATTCTAAAGAGGAGAAGGCTCCAGGAACACCTTATAACAGGTTTCCAGTACCTAAAAGGGGCCTACAAGGACAAATAGTGATAGGACAATGTGGAATGGTTTTGAATTGAAGGTAGGTTTAGATTAGATATTAGGAAAAATTTCTTTACTATGAGGGTGGTGGGGCACTAAAACAGGTGTCCCCAGAAGTTATGGATGCTCCATCATTGGAAATGTTGAGTCAAGTTGGATGGGGTTGTGAGCAACCTGATCTAATGTCCCTGCCCATGGAAGAGGGCATGGAACTAGATGGTCTTCAAGGTAATTCGCAACCCAAAACATTCTATGATACTATGATTATATATTCCCTTGTCTTTATAGCATTTGCTTCAATAAATGGTACATAAAAGAATACAAATCTAAATGCCTTTCTTACTGAGGTCATAATGAACACTAACACTGGTACATTGCAATAGTTTTAAGCCTGATCTCTGGATTTGGTCAGCTGCATTTTTGATTGGTCTACAGCAATGTATGTCCATTGTAATGTGCTAGTAAGATGAATGTTAATGAATAAAAAAAGTGAATGCATAAGATACTATTTGGTCGCTCCACACCAAATATATATTTTTGGATGTTGTTATATTTTTTCCAATTACATGTTAAATGAAAGTACACTTCACAGTAAATTCTTCATATTCTTTAGTCATTGTACTGCAGTTAAATTACTTAATTTGACAGACTATACGATGGTTATTTATAGATTTGAGTGGCTATTAAGGATTCATTTATAAGTTGTGAATAATAACAGCCTTGTGAGAATTAGCCTACAATATTGCTCTATGAATATGTATGCATTATTGTAATGTTCATCCTTCACAAGGCTTGAGAGGGGGAATGGTACAAATAAAGCACATAGTAAGTGCTACATTCATAAAAGGTTATTTTTGCAATTTCTATGTAAATAGACTTCTCTCTGTGGAGTAAATGTCTGGAATAAGCATGGAAGAGGGAATGCAAACTATCTGTTGATGACTGGAGTCCTGGGGTCAAAGGCTTTTTAAAGTAATTACCTTCACAGATTCAGGGCAGCAGTCAGCTCCAGGAGATGTTAATGGAAATAGTCCCACAGACTGGGAATCTCGATGGTGGGATTTGCTCTAAATTGAGGTAGATTTTACATTAATAAATCTATAGTTCAATAAATTTCACAGATTCAATTTGGGGTTTTGTTTCTTGGGGCTTTTTTTGAATAAGATGGATGGTGTATAACCAAGTTCAAATTTATTTATGAATACGAGGGCCTAAATTTAATGTATGTGTGTGAATAAAGGGAGTGTAACTCTACACGTGAAAAGTTGTCTTTGGACAGTTAATTGTTTTTGTATTAGATATTACTAGGTGATGTGATCACCAGAAACTCTTGTCGCAAATAAAAATTGTTAAAACTGATTAATGTAAATTATACTATTGCATTTACGAACTAAATACTTAATTTTCTTCCCTGTCATTCAACGATGAAGCTTTAAGGATGTTGATATTTATCAGCAATATTCAATTGCTATCTGCTGAATCTCTTGGAATTACAGCTTCTCAGATTTTGACTCTTGGCATTGTAGCTTGAATTAGGTCTCCTCATTTTCCAAGGTAAAATCGCAACTCTTTGTTGTTTGTGTTTATATAATCCATCAGTAGTTTGCTTTTTAAAAGTCCATTGCTCATTGGAAGTCTCAGTTCTTCCATAGCAGTCCTATTTGACTTTTGTCTTCACGAAAAATGATTTCTCGTTTAGACTAATTCCTGGATTTCATCCATATAGAAGTCTTTTGAAAATATTCATCTTTAAAGGGATGTAAGGGATGTAAGGCTATTATGATGGATAAAGTGGAGGTTATGAATAAGCTACCAAATTCCAGTATATCTAATTTTATCCAAGTGTGATAGGATTGCTCAGATGTACTGCTGAAAGACAGAAATATCCATTAACTATTTCTATATTCAGAGTTGTCAGCAGTTTAGCCCTGTGATTTCTGCACGGTCTTTATCAACTCATAAATTTTGCTAATAGGTAAGAAAAGTTTGCATAGAAAAATAGATTTCTTGACATGGGGATTAATATTAAAATTTATTGCTACATGATAAGAACTAAGGGAATATTTGTATACAAAACAACTCTAACTAGTTTTCTTATAATAACAAACTTATATATTTACAAATACACCCCTCCTTCTTTTCTTCAAAAATAGTCTAGAGGAAGAAGGAGAAGGAGAAGTCTTTAAGGTAACAGTTCCAAATTACCTCAGCTAGAAAATCTCTCTCTCCATCCGAATGTAGGGGAGTTTGCCTCCCACTTCTAGCCGCTTGTCTATGGCTGCTGAGGGTTTACCATGGGCTTTGAGGGAAACACTCGTATCACCACGTCATCACCATGGATTGGCCAAACATCCAGTCTTGGCTCTTGGCTGTGGTTGGTTACTGTAATTCACCACCACTCCCCCATTTGCAGTGAAAGGGGTCATCTTGCCATCACACCTGGTCCAAAATTGCACCGGGCCCCCCAGTATTGGGAACTTAGTGTTAGGCTCAGCTCTTGGACTAAGGCCCGAGGTCGTGAGGGGCTCGGCCCCTCAATGGAGAGTTCACTGGCTTCTTCATCATTTTGTAGCTGTAATTCTTCTGCAGTTTGTTGCATGCAGCTTCTAGGTTTTGGCTTCAAGCCATCCCTGCCCTCCCCAGGCGAGGCTAAGCCCCAGGAAGGCCACACACCCGGGCCCAGCCAGGCCAGGGCATGCTGCCACATTAACTCCTTAATTTCTTCTGCACACACGTTTCTTTTCCGGTTTGTTAAATATGTCATTCGTAGAGACATCACAAAAGTCTTTGATTGGCTACTTGGCCGGAATTTCACCTGGAGTTAACCGTTTTCTACCCCAATACTGAGGGGATGGGCTAAACCATGACAAGAGTGAAGCAGGACTACGTTTATGTGTTTTTGAGATACTTTTCTAGTCTTAATGAGTAAAGAATATGTTTCATGAATACAGGAGAAATATTTAAAATCTGAAGGGCTGGAAGAGCCATATTCAAGAACTTCTGGAAATATCTTTTGATCACTGGAAATGGTTTTTAAGAAAGCATGAAAGTACCAGAAGACTGAAAAATGAAGAAGATGATATTCAAAGCAGTTGAGGGAATGAACTTGGTAACTGTATGGTGAGTAGGTCATCACTGATCATAGGTTAGCAAATGAGAAAGCTATACATTTGTGAAAAGAAGTCGCATAAACATATAAGAACCGAACATAATCAAAATTATTGCTTTAACTGCACCACTGTGATATGTTTATAGTAGTGCATTCTGAATAAAAGTGATATTAGGAATGTTTGCATTTAAAGATACTTAGCTAAATATGAGATTATCAAGATCTTTGAAGAATTTAGTGAAACTTCTGCTATGAACAGTACAATGGGAGATAAAATACCCTAATGAAAATGGTAAGGCCACTCATAAACTGTTAGAATAAAACCTTGCAACAAACAAAGCAATGTCTGGGCAAAATCTGTTATATGCTAATAACTACTTTTGTTTTGTTTTGTTTTGTTCTGTTTTGGTTTTTAATGAAGAAATTGTTGAGAAATTACTCCAGGAAAAAAGTCCGTTGCCCAGAAAGGGAATGGAGATCACTTTGAATTAGGGAGAATGTCAATGGTTTTTTTTCTGCCTTATTCTGAAAATAAATGGCGCTGGATCCTGTCACATAAAAGAGGCCTAACCAGACAAACCACTGGTTTGAATCACAGTGTACCTCCATTCTTATATTCCTGTGGTAGTCTTTTCCCTACTGTGAACCAATGTTCTCATTTCCTAATTATCCTTCATTATCTTCTGCTTGTTTCTCCATGGTTAGTCTAGTATATTGGGAAAGGGAAAATAAACAATAAATACGCTTAAAAAATAAGATTACACAGTATATTTTTTTACTAATGATCTTCTTGTTCCCCATTATTGCAGTTGGCATATTAATTCAAGGGAATAAACCAAAACCAAATACAAGCACTTCCCTCTACCAGTTGTACAGGATAGTTACAGTATGCATCTGTGAGGCCATATGGATTTTCTTTTTTCATTAGTTACATGCTATGAACTGAAAAACCTGTTAATATGTCTGAAAAAAAGTTTATATAATATACACAGACAAAATGGCAGGTGTCACCCAAGGCATATCTCATAGCTGTAAAACTACACAATATATTAAAATGGCATTAACAGGAACTATATTGAAAACAAAACTATAAAATACTGTAGCAAAAAGCAGAGGAAAATATTTTGTTAATTTAAGTTCACTTAATAGTTTAGGTTACTTCCTAGGCAGAAACAGATTGCACTAATACAGTGAACAAAAGTACTATTACTAACCTTGTCACAGCCATTTATCATTTTCAGCCATCTGCAAACCATTTAGCCATCTGCCTCTCCAGGTCCATGGATTAAAAAAATGGAAACACAGTAATATAAACATTTAATGAAGTTAAATATCTCTAGAGAAAAAAAAAATGCATTACATGTAGAATGTCTATTGGTTTTAGTTTGGGGTTCTTAAATTTTAAAGAGAATTTCTAGAAGACATCCAGTACATCTTCTGGAAAAATTGTTAGACCTAACTCTAGAACAACTGAAGCTTCTCATATGGCTTCCCCTCAAGGCCATTCACCATCTTCATTGCCTTTTCTTTTTCGGGCTCAATAAACCCAATTCTCTCAGCCTTTCCTTATATGAGTGGTGTTCCACCTCTCTAGTGACCTTGATGGCCTCCTCTGGACTTGCTCCAACAGATCCACGCCCCTTCTGTGCTGGGGACCCCAGAGCTGGATGCCACAGTGTAGGTGGGGTCTCACCAGAGCAGAGTAGAAGGGCAGAATCCCCTCTCTCGACCTTCTGGCATGCTTTTGATGCAGCCTAGGATGTTTGCCTTTCTGGGCTTTAAGTGCTCATTTCTGGCTCATGTTCAGCCTCCCATCCCTCAGCACTGAGTCCTTCTCAGCAGGGCTGTTCTCAATCTCTTCATCTCCCAGCCTGTACTGATACAGAGGATTGCCTCGACCCAAAAGCAGCACCTTACACTTAGTCTTACGAAATCTCATGAGATTCCCAGAGGTCCAATTCTTGAGTTTATACAGATCCATCCAGATGGCATCCTATACTTCGAGTGTGTCAACCACACCACTCAGTTTGGTGTTATTTACAAATATGCTGAGGTTGCACTTGATCCCTCAATGTCATTAATGAAGATATTAAATAACACTCATGCCAGTACAGACCCCTGAGGAACACCACCTATTAGTGATGTCCACTGGGACTCTTACAACTACCCTCTGGATGTGACTGTCCAACGACTTTCTTATTCATCTAACAGTCTCCAATTTAGAGAGAAGGATGTTGTGGGGGACCATGGTAAAGGCTTTACAGAAGTCCAGAAAAATGACATCTGTAGTCCTCCCCTTGCCCACTGGTGTAGTTAACTCCATCATAGAAGGCCACTGAGTTGATCAGGTAGGACTTGCCCTTGGTGAATCCCTGCTGGCTGTCTCAAATCACCTGCCCATTTCCATGTGCCTTAGCACACCTTCTAGCCACACAACATGAAGTCTGTATTAAAATACTACCTGATAGGGTATTTTTCATATTTAGAGAAATACCGATTTGCAATAGTCATAGCAAGTTATATTTTCTGACCTCTTTTTATCATGGAAGATTAAATTATAGTGTATTTTCTTAAAGACCTTGATAAATAGAAGCATGATATATTTGTGGTATTTCCCAGTGATGTATTCCCACAGCAAAAAGGTCTTACTGCATTTATATTCAGACCTTTGAAAAAATCCACTACTTGAAGAATATCAGTATAGGGTAAGGATATAAGCGTCAGGCTTTTATTGCTTATCTTCATGGGCAGCATGTCTTTGTTTTTCCTTCTGTAACTATAATCTTACGGGAGTTCTCTAAAATGATACAAAATAGTAAATCAAAGACCATAATAATGTTCTTAATGGAAAGTTATCCTGCTCTTCTCTGTCTATATCAATAATGACTAAAGCTGTTGGATTATTTTTAGGGACCAGGTCACCTCTTCCACACAGCAGTGTAGATCCCCACTGATTTAACATAACTGAAGTCAAAACAATTACACCTTTTTAATCAAGAGGTATTTATAATAAGAATTAAGTTCTGCATATAAAATAAAGATTAACTAATAGGAAGATTGTTTGGCAACACTCAAAATAGTGACATCCTGAGAAATTTATCACACTTTTATAAAGAATTTAGTCAGGACCTTTGGAGCTTTGAATAACAAAATGTAACATAGGGTGAAAAATCTTGATTATAAAAATACTCTATGAAAATGTTTTGTCAAAGTTAATTTGGGTTATTCAAATGAATAAAAGACAAGCTTTAAAAAAGGATGATCAGGTTTTTTGAATACAGTTTTGAATACAGAATGAAGTTTTAAAAACAAAGCTATTACAGGAGAATATACCACAGGTCTTGTCATAAATCATAATATAATCTATACAGTCTTTTCATTAATTCCTCATTTACACTCTCCAAACTTTGATGAGAAATTTGCACTTCAAAAAGACTTATGGCATTTTACCTATCTAACAGTAAAAGTACTTTCCAGTACTTTTATTTGTATTTATATGTATTTCTATTTCTATTTCTTAGAAAAATAAGTGGGCATTTAGCTTTTAGTGTAATATGTATACAGTTTACCTAAATGTTTTTGAGATTAACACCCATCTGGAAATTTTTTGTTATTTTTGTTTGTTATGTGGATCAACATTTTATAATCAATTTAATTAACTATTTTGCTAAATGCTAAATTCTTTTAGAATTATTTTGGTTTATTTAGTTGTTAATAAATTGTTTTTCTTACAAATGTGTATTGTAAGTGAAGTATTCAGTAAGTAATAGAGCTATAATTAGCTGATTTATTCATTATGTGTGAGAAGAGAATAATAAGATTCCAAGACCATTGCACATTAGTACACAATGCAAGATGAGGTTAATTACAGGGCATGTTGCTGCAAGGTAAATTATTTTCCTTTTAATTTGTTTATTAAAACACTCATGGTACGTTTTCCATAAAACATGCACTAGACAATGTACCTAAAAGAAACATATTAATCTGCTTTCAAAAAAACGCAGAATCTGTTTGTTATTGCAGATAAATTTATTTTGGTTAGTTTAGAGATGGAACAATTTGAAACACTTTTCTGTTGTTCTGGTTCAATGTCCTTAAGCATTTAGTTCCATTAATTCACTGAACAGATTATACTGAGATTATTTATAAAAACCAATACTCTTTAAAAGACTATTATGCCTTAGTCATACATGAAGGTTTTGTGAGCTTTGCAGATTTTGCACTCATGAAGTCTTTTGTTTAAGCAAGACAAAGTAGTTTGAGCACATTACAAACTCACTTTTTCTTGTTCACTCTTAAGTCACCAGGAAACTGCATATTACTGTTTCCTCTGATAACTCCTGCTCAGCACTGTACAGAATAAGATTTTCCACTCTCTAGTGATGACCTTTCTTTTAATGATAAGTAATAAGTTAGGTTTGTTTCACTCTGTTAGCAAGCTTCACATTATTTATTACCAAAGCAATCTGTGTGACATGTGTAGACTTTACTGCATGTTTAATATAATTTTTTAATTTGCAAATTAAATATTACACATTGTTGGACCTAAATCTATTTTTGTTTGGACTCTTAGGCCTTTACTTCCATGGATTAGTTCAGTAAAACACAAACTCCTATGGATAAATCTCAAAAATGGCAGAGAAAACCTTATTTCTCCCTATTAGGAGATTCTGTATGGTTAAAAATGAGTGTATTTACATGAAATTGTTATCTATGTTGTATAACACAAAATTATTATTCTCACCTAGGGTCTGCCTCCTTCTGAATTCACCAGTAAATAGTAAAATTAACAGAAATTAACTCACTGAGCCATTGTTTTTAGAATGATCAGTGATTTCACAGCTTGTTTAAGGAAGGCCAGAAAAAATAATATAATAAGAAGAAGTAATGGTAAAAATAATCATAAAAATTAAAAAAAAAAAAAAAACAAAGCTATTATTTTAAGAATTTTTCTTCCTGGAACTTGAAATGTCTGTATAGATAGTAGATAATCCAGTACTGTGGTGTTTTGAGAGCTATTCCACATGAATTCATGTACTTTGCTCTGCATATAAACTACTTACCTATCCTAAATATTCATTTACATAAAACTGGCTAAAAACTTCCCCGTATGTTTAAGGAAATGCAGTGATGATGATGATGATGATGATGATAATAATAATAATAACAACAACAACGAGATAGCTCTCTAGACAAAATTACTCAAAAAAGTCTATAATCCATTTCTTTTACTTAGCAGTCAAACCATGCGTGACCACAGTCAGTCAGTTTGGTGTGAAAAATGGAGTCGCGGGGAGAGGGGACGGGAAAGGAACACTGCTACTCTCTCTGCATTTTTCATGATCCACTCTTCAAATTTTCAGGGAATGGGAGAAGGAGGAAGGTAAATTTGCAAAGATTTACTTTTGGCAGAAAAAATTGTTTAATGTGCCACCATTAACATTATAATACATATGGAACAAAAAAAACACAATAAAAATTTCAAATTTCCCTGAAGAAACAAGTACATGGTTTCTTTGCTACAGGAAGAATGCTTAGAACCATGCTACTTTCTGATCAACATAACTGATAAAGAATTAATGAAGAAATATTGCATAGGTATCTTAATGTAAATCTTTAATGTTGTATTTCATGGACTCCTGCTTAATACATTCTGTGTTTTTACAAATGTTCAAAAATTTCACAGAAAAATCTTAATTATTTTATTCTCTTTCAATGTTCTCCGTCTAAAGGGTGCAGTTGATCAGCAATGATGCATTTCTTTTTCACAGTCACAGTAAGCAAAGATTTTCCTGATGTCTTAAATTTTGAAATTGTTTGGATGCCTCTCTGCAGGAGGGGGGCAAACCATTTGATCAGAAGAGACACCGGCTGCTTGCAAGTAATTCATTTTTCCCTGATATATCTTCAGATCAATGAGAAAGTGCCTAATTTAAATGTACATATTTATTGAAAAAACATATTTCTTTATCTATTGACAACAAATAAATGCTCTGTGTGTTATTTTATCCACTGTTTTATAAAGCAAATGTTTTGCTATGAGGACATGAATTAAATTATGAAGTTTCGTGTTCCAGAGATGGGAAAAATTTATATCAGTAGCCTTGTTAACATAGATATTTTTCTTATGGTAACTTTTACCTTAATAATTAAATTAATCTTGCTCTTGGACAGAATTTAGTGGATGTACAATTTGCAGTAATTTGAAATTACAGATACAACTCACTAATCATTATTCTATTTTAAAAAAGAAACATTTGCAACAGCTTTTGTAATCACATAAGCCCTTAATTTTTTTGCCAGAAGTACCTTCCTTGTCCAATTAATCACTTTGCTTTTGCCTCTGTTGTCTTCAGTTTGTTTGTTTTTTCAGGTGTGATCCAGAAATGAATGCGGAATATGCTGATTCAATATGAGGAATTACAGTTCTGTTAACCAGGGTGGGACATTTTTTAATGCAACTAGAACTTTTTTCTACATGAATTTCTACAGCAGACATTTTGTTTGCTTATCTTCTTTCTTTGTACAGCAAAAAAAAAAACCCATCTGTCTACGCTCTCTGAACTTTTCAGTTTTTCCTCCAACCTTATAAAACACTGTGGGTGGTCAGCATCACTCTTCAGCTGCCTCTAAGGAAGAAGTCAAGAGGAGCAGAGATACTGCCATGAAAGTTCAGTGCTTGGAGGATCACACCTACACGAAGCAAAAGAAAAGATCTGTCTTCTCAGAAAAGGTTATTCTGTGAAGGTTATTCTGTGAAAAACAAACAAAACAACAAAAATCCAAACCACAACAAAAAAAAAACCTCACAAAAACTCCACAGTCTCATGAGCTAAAGCTGTGCTAATGGTTTACCATGAATCCTTTAATCTTTTCTATGCAAAAAAAAGATATTTGCTTCCTTCTTTTTTTTTTTTTTTTTTTCCTGGAAGCATAATTTGGGGTTTTTTTGCAATTCTTCCTGTGTTAAATAAAAAACTTAAGATGGAATATTGGACAAAAGACAATGCATTCTTTGACCTGTGTGTTCTCTGGTCATTTCACTACTTAGAGACCATTAACAAACGGCAATGCAGGATGGACACTTCCAAAATGCTGCATACCACATAACCCTTTCCTGTATGCATATGGAGTCTTTCCAGGAAAGCCTTTGTCACCATGCCATCTGCCCAGTGGGCCACGGAGTTTAACTGCAAGAACTGATAGATGTGTTCCATCCACATTGGACGTAAGGTATGTGTGGGCTTTCCCCACTGAGGGACATCAGGGACTCGTGGTTTCTACCTGGTGACTCTTCAGCTGTTCTTCAGCGGTGAGATCTGCCAAGAGATACATTTGGCTTGCAGCAGAATAAAACAATCAAACAGCCATTTAAGTGCAGCCTGCGTGTTTTCTGAAGTGTTTTATATGTAGGTTGCTAGTTAAGGAGCAATTGGTGAAATGTCAGCTTTTTGTCAGGGAGACAAGGCACTCAACTGCAAGATAATCCAAATAGAAAACAGGAAAAAGCAACATCTCTAGTCACTAATATGTGGGGTTTGACTTTTCAGATGTGTAAGTGAGTACTTCATGAGACAGGTCCACTGCATCTATTTCGTTTCTAACTTCATTTGGTGTAAGTACTTCTGATAAAAATTTTACGTTTTAAATATATATGTTCAACACTGTTTCCTAATTTATCGGCTTTAAAATGAGATAAAGTGACTGTGGCTGCTTTATCTTCCTGATGACAGCAACAAGTAAATTTATGTTCCCTCTGCACTGACATCAAACATGTACAATGTGGTGTTGCCCTACATGTAGTAAGTGCCAAAGTTAAATCAGACAAGAACTTCTTCAGACTGTTTGATTTTACTGGGTCAAATGAGCCCTAACAATTCAGGTCTTAAGAGAATTACAGAGTCCCAGATTCACAGAATGCTTTGTTCCAACCCCTCTTCCCTGAGCGGGGACCTCTTTAACTAGACCAGTTTGCTCAAAGCCCCATCCAGCCTGGCCTTGAACACTTCCAGGGATGGGGCATCCACAACTTCCCTGGGCAACTTGCTCCAGTGAAGAACAGGTACTTAGATTTTTTTTTTTATGATTCTACACACAATAACTCACATTCTTGAGATTTCAGACCTCCCTCACCTAGGCATCACACTGTGTACAAAATGAATAATGTTATGTAAAGAGAAAAATAATCAAATATCCATATACTTGCCTTAGCTTCCATGAACATAAAGGCACTTACTAGCTATACTTCACACTTATAGTCTTTTAACACTATAACTAATTATGTTACAGTAGATATTGGATACTCTTATTGCTGTTATAGATCACTCTATGGCAAATATATTGTAATTTGAAGCAATAAATAAGAATCCACTACTTGTAAAATTGACTTAGCCATAAAGGTAAAAGAATATATAGGTATATATGTAAATTTCCATATTATATATATAAAATATTTATTAGACCATATACAATATATAGATAACCTACATACTGCATTCCTATTTTATATATAGTATTATAGTAGTTAAAAATAATATATTTATATTATACATATTCTGTATTGTATATATTTATGCTTTTCATTAAAAAGAATGGGGAAAATCTCACCACCACTGGCTTGATTTTATATTAGATGTGTGCATGGATATATATGGTTTATTATTTATTATATAGTATCTATATACTGTGTGTACACATATATATCCATCAAATTTAACTATATATTCCTCAGTATCTTCTGGACATGCTTAGGAATGATATGAGACATTCGCTTTTACTGGTTCCTCAACTATCAGCTCTTTATCTTCCTTAATTGCTTTTGTCACCCTACCTTATTCTTTGGAGCCCATGGCTGTGTTGAGGACAGTTGCCTGTTCGCATGAATTTTTCTTGTGCTATTTCATCTTTTTCTCAGAGAGAAATAGACAGTTCATCTTAGCTCATTCACATGTGGTATCAATGTCTTCATTGACAGGAAAGCTCCATACACCAGGCCAAATATATTATTTTTGCTTTTCAGTAATGACAGAAATCCACCATGATCTTATTTTAAATTACAGATATGACTGATGTTGCACAACTAGTCTTTTTTAGATGTGGGCAATCTATATAACACTGACATGGTTTCAGCATCCAGAGAAGATAATAAAGAGGGAAAATACAGTTACTTTATTGGAAATGTGTTTTATTTAGTCCATTTCACATTTAATAAAGATTCTGGTTCACCTTTGGCAATCTTAGACTTACTTACAGGCACTGTAAAAGAAGCAGTATTAAGTGCAGTGAGATCTCCTCAGACATTTTCTTTTGCCCATGACTTTAGAGGTAAGTACTACAGTCTACATAACATTGACAACAACATGACGTCATGACTTTATGTATGTAATTTAGAAATATATTTTACAAATAAAATAAGAAGTATAAATTTGCAAGTGTCAAAATATTTTTACACTGATATTTTTGAAGAAAAAATATATTCATTAATTCTACCATAAGAAAAATAAAGCCCAGAAATGTTATCAAAAATCATGTAAATCATATTGTTAATAGGTCATTAAAACAAGGTTGACCCAGTTCACTAAGATTTTCCAATTTCCTGTCCCTGTGAGGTGCTTTTCTAAACTTTTTTTGGATCAGACAGGTAAGAAATAACAGATAAGACATGGAGGAACAGAAACGTCTGCCAAGAAATGACCATAGGTGGAGTAAACAGATTAGATGGCTCTAAGGGCCTGAAAGGTAAAGTCACATCAGTCTGATATTGGTCTTCTGGTTTCAGAATCATAGGTCAAACACCACTTCTCTTATTAACATAGAACATCAATCTATTTATTTTCTCTCTATATATACATTACTTTTTAATGGGTTTTCAAGTTTTTCTGACCAGATTTTAGGATCAACCTATTTCTGAATGCCCGTGGGGAAAATAAAATAACAATCATAGGGACTCTACTCAAATTACATTACTGGTCCACTCGTGGTGGGCTAGCCATAAATGTGGTGATTCCCCATGGATTTGTAAATTCTCTAATTGATACATGGGAGCAGAATCCTTCTGTGTTATGCTTCTTTAGAGAGGAGTCTGTTCTTCACAGTTTGAAGAGGTTGTTTTTATTTCTTTTTTCCCAGTTTCTGAATTTGAGCACCTCAGTGACTAAACTCTTATCACTGTTGAATGTTATAAAATGAAAAAGCAGAATGTCTCGCAAGAATCACCACAGAAGATGTAGAGTGTTGAGATATAATTCTGTCAGACAGGGCAGTCCTCCACGAACTTCTCTGATGAGGGTCATAGAACCACAGAATGTCTTGGGTTGGATGAAACCCTAAAGATGACCTAGTTCCAACTCCCTGCCCCACTAGAGCAGGTTACTTAGAGCCCCCATCCAGCCTTGTCTTGAACACCTCCACTCCACAACCTCTCTGGGCAACCTGCTCCAATGCTTCACCACCCTCACAGTAAAGCATTTCTTCCTAACATCCAATCTAAACCTACTCTATTTCAGTTTGAAGCCATTGCCCCCTTGCCCTATTGCTACATGCCCTTGTGAAAGGTCCCTCTCCAGCCTCATTGTAGGCCCCCTTTAGATGCTGGAAGGCTGCTATATGGTCTCCCCAAAACCTTCTCTTTCCCAGGCTGAACAGCCCAAACTCTCTCAGCCTTTCACAGGAGATGTGTTGCATTCCTGTGGTCAGGTCGTTCCCATAGGCTGTAGTTCTTCCCAAAATGCTTCAGTGTGTTTCCATTCTATGGGGTGCAGCCTCTGGAGCCTGATAATTAACAGCCTAATAGCCATAACAACTATAAATTGAACCTAGAACTTTCTAATAAAATCTGTCATTATCTCAAACCCTTTGAGCCCCATGTTGGGTGCCAAAAAGGAATGTCATGGCTTAACCCCAACTGGCAACTAAGCACTATGCATCCACTTGCTCACTGCCCAGCCAACAGGGTCATGGAGAGAACTGGAAGAATAAAAGTGAAAAAAACCCCTTGTGTGTGGGGATAAAGGCAGTTTAATAGGTAACACAAAAGCCAAGCATGCAAGCAAATTGAAACTTCTCATGGTTAGGCAGATGCTCAGCCCTCTCCAGGAAAGCAGAGCATCCAACCACACAGAATGGTTACTTTGGAAGAAAAGAGCCATCAGTTTAATTGTCCCCCTTCTTCTTGCTCCAGCTTTACGTGCTGAGCATGATACCATATGGTTTGGAATATCCCTTCGGTCAGTTTTGCAGAAATTTCATAGAATAGTCTGAGTTGGAAGGGACCCACAAGAATCATTGAGTCCAATTTTTAAGGGAATGGCCCGTAAGAGGATCAAACCCACAGCCTTGGTGTTATTAGGACCATGCTCTAACCAACTGTCCCAGCTGTGTCACCTCCCAGCTTCTTGAGCACCCCCAACCTCCTCGTTGGTGGCTGAGAAGCAGATAAGACCTTGAAACTTGTCAGCACTGCTCAGCAATAAGAAAGACTTCCAATATGATCACCACTACTTTCAGCACACATCCCAGCACAGGCTTATGCCAGCTCCTGTGAAGAAAAGAAACCTACCCGAGCCAAAACAACTAGAATACTATTGGAAAAGATGACTATAGAATTCTTTTGCCCCTACATAGAATCTTTTATCTTAGGAATACAAATTATGGTATCAGCATTGGGTAATTGAGATCCAAGTTCATTTTCACAAACATTATGTATCTTCTCAGAAACATGGACATGCAGCTGGAGCATAAAATTTTGGACACCAGTTAATATATATTTTATCTTAAAATGGATGTGCAGCTCCCTTGTTGGGAGCTGCCTTCTCTCCAGTCTGTTTTGCTGCTAGAACAGTTTCTAAAATATACTTTAGACAAAATGTGATTTGACCTAATCAACTTAATCTAGTTGATTTGGCATGAATTGGTATGTAGCAGTGACAAACATTAACTGTATACTTAGCATGATATTTCTTCAACATTCACAATTTTTCATAAAATGATGGGACCTACATTTCAGAACTATTACTACACTTACTCCTGGTTCAGCAAGTTAGGATATTATGTTGCCTTGGTTTCAGAAACAAGATAATAAATGGGAACACAACTACTTAATTGAAATATTTTTTGTGTAATCAAATGTTCATTTAATTGGTCCTGCTTAATACATGACATTAAAAAATCTTAATTCAAAATTATTTGCCCGAACTTTTACTTATTACACTGATTTTACTACACAAGGAAACCGAATTATGAATCATTTTTAAATTGTCCTAGCTCTCACTTAGGACAGCAGTACATAGTAGATGATGGGAAAAATGATCAGACAGTGGGAGACTTAGTTTGGAACTAAAGATAAAACCGAGTGCTTCACTTGTTTAAAAAAGGCCAGCTGGAATCACACAAAGATTTTGGAAAATAAATGTATCGAGCAGGAATCTTAAAACCCAATTGCATTCCTAAACACTGTATCATGCTTGCTTCATGTGAACACTCTCTTGCACAAGAATTAATTGTTTCACAGAGAAAGATACAAAAGGAGGTAAAGAGTAACATGCTTACTTGCTACCAGTACAGATTACCAGAAAACAAACCCAGTGCATCTTTCTCCATCATGTTTGACCGAACTTTTGGTAACCAAATCAAAATTAAATTATAGAAACTCAAAGAAATGAAATTTTGTGGTTTTGGGAGATCATAAGTAGACTTTCTGATGTACCATGAAAGGCTAGTAAGACTATTAGCAAAGTGTGTGAGAGGAGCTCTGGAACTTCGTTGATGAATGTACCATTGCTTGAATGGTCATCCAGATACTTCAGGTACCTATACCAATTCCCACTGAAAATCTGAAACCATAAAATATTTTCATAAATTGATCTATCAAAGATTGTAGGGTTTTAACATAACAAATGATACAAGACATATTTTTCTCCAACTCTGATCATCCTATAAATAAGGATGCTTCAACACACATATGGACTTTTCCATTGTGGAACAGACGATCTTTTACATAAAGATCATGGGCAGAAACCTTCACAATAATAATAATAATTAAAACCCAGTACACTCTGTCACAAGACATCTATGCTTTACTGAGAAAATATAGTAGCTAAGTAGTAGACAGGGACTTAAAACTGAATCTACACACTGGGATACAGATCTGCTGATATCTTTGTGCAGTGATATCCAAGATTTTAAATTTCCCAAATTTCACTAATGTTGGAAAAAATGAGGAATACTTCACAACACTTCAACCAACTTTACTAGTGGGTTGAGGTACATGCTTTTAAGGCATGGAAAAGAAAATCTTTCACCTAGATTAACAGCTTAATGACTTGGCTACAGGCTCACTTCCCATTAGCTCTCTATATGAAGCAATAATATGCGTAGCCATTAAACCATTTCCTTGACAAGAACAGCTTGTTCTACTTTAGTCCTGGAATTTCCCCAGGATAAGATGTCTACATATTAATGCCATCTCTGTTTCACAAAATAAAGTAAAATATGACATTTTTAGCTCAATTTTATGATGAATCTGAGGAGTTCTACCAGAACTGCCATTTTGGTGAGTTTCGTAGGTTCTATATTGTCTCTGGATTCCAGTAATGAATCAGATTGTAGTGTGATCCAATGACATGTAGTGGATCAGATGGGTCTTGACACACAGATAATGTAGAATTAAAAGGGCTCAATCTTAAATGAAATTTTAAATCTCAGTCTGTAGTATTGCAGAATCTTGAAAGGACTCACGTATACTTTGTTTGAACAACGTAGCCAAAGGGCTATCTTCCATTCATCTACCTTCCCACGAAAAACAAGAAACAATGAGTAGACTGGGCTAACAAGCTCCAATTAAAAAACCAAACCTTTGAATTCCATCTGCCACAGTGAAAACTGACCACTCTGCTACTTGGAAATTGAACAGTTCACACACAACTTAGAAGTCAAAAAGCTCAGGAACCACAGCCAAAAAAACCCTAACAAACCCCCCAAAACCAAATCAAAATAGAAAAGGCCACAAACAAACAAATTGATCCAATGTACAAAACTAAAACAAACTTATCAAAGCCCAAATTCAATCTATTATGATTGAATGTACTCTCTATTACAAGAAAGTCAGTACAATTCTTGAAAAGCATAAGCT
The DNA here is from genome assembly GCA_013399855.1 of Oxyruncus cristatus. Taxonomy (NCBI): domain Eukaryota; kingdom Metazoa; phylum Chordata; class Aves; order Passeriformes; family Cotingidae; genus Oxyruncus; species Oxyruncus cristatus. The sequence continues at coordinate 290,709 of VXAY01000863.1, forward strand.
GGATATATTAGCTTAAGCTAATTAACAGGATTGTGGAACTAATTCAATGTAAGTTTTATTTACTTTTGAATGTAGAGACATAATGCATAAACAAAAAAAGGAAGAGCTTAACTCGAAATTCTAGGTTGCATATGAAAATTTGGCCACTGTGAAACTGACTTTTTCTTGCTTTCCAGAATTTACCAATTTGCTCTAGAACCCCCGTCCCTGCCCAAAACATTAATGCATGATCTTCATGACATTACTTTACAGCAACTCCGTGCTTCTCTTTCCAATGTATTTAGCAACACAATCTTCAGTGATTTCACCATGGACCTGAATGGGCCTTTCTAATTTACACCAAATTCACAAATGACTTTTAGACTATTTTCTCCCCAAGTTATCCTATGAATAGCATTTCAGATCAGGATCTGTCATCCACTTTCCATGCTTGTAAGCAAAAGGGGTAGTTAAAAGACAGTTTCAATACTATAGTAGTATAACCAAGATACCTCCTTCCAGTTCAATGTGATTAAAAGAAACACTGGGATTTTTTAATGCCAGAAAATACTGCATGTACTGGTACTACCCCTTAATATGTATGTCCTGCACATTTCTGCAAAAAGGTAGCAAAAAAATGTGCAAAGTAGGCTGTCTATAACCTTGAGGAACACTAAAGTTCTCTAAATTATTTTTTTCTTTTAAAGTAATTTTTTTTTCCTGTGCTTTTCACTAGATAGACAACTGAAGGCATCTTTTGTGTAAATCTGCTTCTTCAAGTAAAACAGAAAATTGATTTTAGTAAAAAAATAGTTTTACATATTGTGCTTATCAGTTGTTTTTGAAAGCAATCTAAATCTTGCAGCTTCACCTAAAATTCACAGAAGATTCAGAAAAAATAATATGATTTAGAAACTTACAAGAATACCAAATCTGAATTCTTAGTTTGGTTATTTTCTCATTTTCACAACTGAAATAATTTTAAATCTCATCTTCCAAAGAAGAAACACAGTTTAAAAAAGCAATTGTCCATTTTTATTTTGTTTACATTGCACTGAAAATTTACATCATACTTTTACAAATCCTTTTTCATAAAAATATACTTCTTTACAAAAGTGTATGCATTAATATAAGAGGAGTAGCCAGTTGCAGAAGAAACATTTTAAACGATCTCAAATGTATCAACCTTAACATTAATGAATGAATCATAGTTATTGCAGTCATTTGAATAAACCAGAATAAATAACAACCAATGGTATAAAATATAAAACAGCATCCTTTTAGTAGAATACAGTTTGACAGAGTTGTATGAATATTCAAAACAAAGTGTTGTAAAATGGTTTATAAGAAATTCATCAAACATTATAGAAATCCAAGCAGCAATCCTGGGTACAATGATTTTTGGTAGGCACTCTCTATTACGGTAATAAAAAGTTTAGATTTTCACAGAATCATTAATGTCTGAAAGGGACAATAACAGATAATTCACACTGGCTAACACACAGCATTTGTGAGTCATGCTATAAATGGAAGACAATGACCTACATCAAATAAATTATTGGGTTCCCACTGAATACTTCTGATATGAAATAACTGTAAAACTAAAAACTGCATTTCCTTAGAAGTGATTCTGGAATGTCTAAAACTTGTATCTGAGGGCTGTGGAATCTGAATTGTCCCTAAAATGAATGGATTGTCCCTAATAAAATCATGGCTTTATATATATATATATCAATTCTTTTTTTCATTGCACTATGGTAATATATTTAATTTTAAATGAGTTGTAAGGATTTGTTTCCCTTAAGTACGGAATATATAGATAAAATAGATGTGAAAACACAGTATTTTCAAATTATAACTTCCTTTTGCCTTTTAGATCTGATCCAAAGTTCATTGAAGTCTCTTAGAACCCATCAGTTTCAATGGGATTTCATCATGCTTTGTGCATGCATTTTGTTAAAATGCTGAGGGAATAAACTGGTGTGATATGGCCTAGTTTTAACTAACATGGATTGAAAGATGGACTCTTAAATTTTTGATATATGGATTTCATTACTAATGTTACTGTAAACTGCATTTTTTTAATAGGAAATATCATTATGTTTTCACTTTTGAAAAAATGTAAGATGGTCACTCTTAAATGTTCTTCCACATTACCAAACCTAGTCATGTACAAAGCTCAATTCATATTAGCTTCTTGATTGTAAAATTTGTCCAGATGTATGATTGACAAAAAAATATATCAACATTACCATTTGTGGGTATTGTTAATGGAAACACAGAAAACAGGCTTGACTTGGAACATGAAAATGAAGCAAGTTGTGAAGCAGGGAAGGAAATTCATTAAATAAGAATATGAAATTCTATTTTTTTCTTCTGTGGCATGAAAAGAGAAAGTTATAGTTGCTGATTTCTAAATACTACATCCCAGACCTAAAAACTTAACTGTTCTTAGAAAAATAAAATACTAAACAGGTCGAAAAAGGAAAAAAAGTACCAACTCATGAGAAAGATGGAGCATATGACTGTTAAAGAGAAATCAGTGACCTATTGTCTCCTGTAAGTATAGCTCTTATTTTCTACCTATATCTTTTTTTTTTTTTTTAACCCAGTCCCTCTATTATAGTTTTTATAAAGCACAGAATACTGATAGTGGATGCTCCTCCAATATATGCAAATACGTTTTATGTTTTAGAATAACCTCCTTTTTTAAAAAAGCAAATAAAATGTGAGTAGCACTCATGGAGTGCAGCAAATTTTTTTTAACACTCTCCATGGCATACATGAAGAATTCAGATCCAGTTTATGAAAAACAAAATGAAATCAAAATAACTACAACCCATACTTGCCTATCGTCCTCAGGAAAAGGTGACCCACTACATCCTGAAAAGTGTGCTTTATTTTTTTTAATTTCTTTTTTTTTTTTTTTTTATCAGTGAACTGTGTGTGCACTGTGTTGTGTGTCAATTCCCAGACTTTGAAGACAAATCATTACCACATTATACCATTGTGCAAACAGTGTTCAAGTTGGGGTCAAATCGTACCGCTTTCCCTTCCACTGACTTTGCATTTGTGTCGTACATGGGGTTTTCAAAAGCAGCTTGTCCATTATTATTTTCATGTACAGAGCATCCTGTATACTGTGTTTTAGGTGCAGTCCTGTAGAAGAAAAACAGAGCATTTGTAAATGCAGTTTTCCTCACTGCCTTAATGCAGTTTAAGAATCAGAACAGAATTTAGCTCCCAATTCCAGTTATAGGAGTTAAATATAACATCTTGGGGCTATTTTTACAATATCTATGCTAAGAATTAGTACTGTCTTTATTAAAGTTTAAGGGATTTGAGATTCATTAAAAACGGTGTTCACCTAGAAACTTAGTTAACAACCTTAGAAAAGGTTATCCATTGTTATTAGATCCATTATCCAAGTTGTTATTCATTACAGTTGGAGGATCGGATGATAAATAACAAAGAGTACAACAAAATCTTGTAAAGACACAATAATTCCCCCATCCAGATGACTGAGGTTTTCTTTTACCTTTGGAGACTTGACAAGTTTACCAAGAATGAGCTTGTACCTGAAACATTTTCTTTTTCACTAAATAACTCAAAATATCAGAGTTGAAACCCTTAAAAACTTTTTTCCCATATGGCTATACAAAATGCATACTATGTTGTAAATCACCAATATAAAATGCAAAGACCAGTTCTTACAGCATACAGGTAATAGCAAATACATAAAAAATTACATGGGCGATTTTTCATAATCTGAAGCAGTTGAAAACAAGTACTGCTGTTTAAAAATCATGGTACATGTTTTAAACTAATGTTATCTTGTAGAGTATATTACTAGTATTATTGTCAGAATATCATATGTAAATTAACATTTTGGCAGTTCATATGCAATGAATTGTCTTGTCATTAAAGTGATTAAATTTTCTTTAGTTATCTGATGCTTTAAAGCTACAGGAAAAAATTACTTGACACTGCATCCAAAGAATGAATACTGGTCTTGATAACATGACCAAAACTGTTGAACTTAGACTAATGAAACTGAAAAGACTGGTGGCTGTTTGACATAATTGAATATGAACTAATAATTTCAGATGTAGAAACAGTTCCACAATGAAACCTCCCAATGACATAATACTTGTATATACTTGTATGCCAATAAAGAGAGCAGGTATTAAAATAAACTACTCAGAATATGATTCAGTACTGTTACATGAAGAAAAAAATATAGGCAATTTATTGTAAGTACACATGAAGTCTATCAACTATATTATTCATCATATACCAATAATTTATAACATCTATTTTATTATAATAGAGAAATGTATAAAATTTTAAATAGGTAGGAATGCAAGTATAGCACAGTACAACAAACTTATCTCATAGTCATTATTCCAGACCTTAATGGAGGGAGGAAGAAGGTTTGCATATTTTGCAAACACTTTGTGGTTTTACAGATAACTTTACTCACTTGCAAAGATTGAAGGCAATAAAATCACCAACACATAGAGTATTAGAGGAATTTTGTATATATAATTAGTACTTACCTTTGTTTATAAAGATAAAAGCCAAAACCAGCAAATATAAGGGCAAAGAAAGGCACAAGGATAGCAATGGCCACTGAACTACTATTTGTACCATGTGGTTGATTAGAAGAACTTGAACCTTCAGACATGTTAAGACCTAAAAAAAATAAAAAGAAAAAACAAGTAATATCATACATGTGCCTGTTATCCCCAGCACATACTACTCCATAATCTTCAGAACTCAATAACACCTTGTTATTGGGTCACCAAAATGTGTTCAGCAGTATACATACAGCTGTATGCTGAGACCATCGGGAAAGGAAACATTTACCATATTCTGATTAATACGTAGATGGAGTATGTTGGGAGAACAACACATATGCTCTGGTACAGTAAATATCTTACAGCATAATTCTGCATGGGATTTAAGTTTTGGATGTTATTAACACACAATAATGTACTGTGTTAAAAAAAAGTCAAATTGATAATAACGCATATGTTACATTGATTATATTACTAATTATATTTCCATATTTCAGTAATTAATAAATACTATTCGTATAAAACCCAAGCATAATGTCAAGGAAAAGGTCAATCATCTGAAGAGGCAAACTGAAAATTTATTATTTCCTTAGGTGTTATATTGACACACAGAGTAAAAGAGGTAAAGAGCTAAAGCCAGATATTGATGAAAAAATAGGAATATGGCCTTCTGCATGGTTGAGGAATACATTATCTACATTATATACATAGACAGGTTATACAACTTTTAAATGTGAGGGAAGTAACAACAATGCAGGTTCAAAGCTAATTTTTAAGCTTTTAACTGGACCTTTTAAGAATTGCATACATCATTATATCTTCTCACTTTCTTGAAATTACAAGGCAAGATATAGAAATCCAAAAAAAAAAAAAGCCCCAAAAAACCCCCATAAAAACCAAAACCAAACCAAACAACAAC
>VXAY01000863.1:305314-380129 GCA_013399855.1 Oxyruncus cristatus
TATATATGCATATTTTTTTTGATAAAACATCTAGATACTGGACCTGCAAACTCTAAGGAAAGAAATTGCATGATGTGAGTGGTCTGATGCTGTTGATTTGTGACTGCCCAAAATTTATTTCCCTACTTTCAGGAAAACTGATCTTTATGTACTCGCAGTTAATTGGGATTGCACAAAATGAATGAAAACTTTCTGAATGAAAAAAATTGATGACTACCATGCAGCACTACATCATTGACAAACACAGTTTTGAAGTAGTGCACAAAACTAAAAACAAAAAAAAAAAAAGCCCCCAAATGGCCATATGCTAAGGAACTACTTTTCAATCTTATTCATTATTTGCAGAAATTCAATAGGTTTATAGTCAAGGAAACTGCTCTTTTCAAAAAATCTCTTCAGTGGACAGAGAAAGGTTTCTCTAGTCAGGACATCTGAAGACAGTCTTCTTCAGCAAATCTGTTAAAACTGGAGACTTTAGCCAGAATTGGAGAGATTACCTTGTGTCAGCTAAAATTAACTTTTTTGAAGGGCAGGTTGAAAGCTAATACTCAGTATTTAGGTAAAGCAATTTAAATTAGCAACATGTAAAAGAAGTGCAAGACTGTGAAAAAATCCTGTGAAATATTTTTTCAATTATTTCTGCATCAGTAGGATAATTTCTGAATGGGTAAATTGCATTGGATCTTACACAGAACACAGCGATTATAGTGAAACATAACAGAAATTGTATACAGATACAAATTATATCATATAGGCTAGATGAAATAAAATATCGGGGAATAATTTAATTAACTTTTTTCTCTTGTTAATCTAGTGCCTAATATAACACCCTTTATTCATTCTAAGCCACTCAGTCCAATCTCACTAAACTGATCCTCACTGTCTTTTCTATAATAATTGTTTAAAACTATATATACCTTGAAGCACTTACCGCTTAGTTTGGGACTTGGTGTTCCCAAAGCTGGTCTGGGATCCTTCACCAATATTTTGGAACCAGCTGTTAGAAAGAATGAATGACAAAGATAAATCAGTAGCAAAATGTTACTCAGAAATAAAGAAAATAATTTCCATAATGGAATTTATTTGCTAAAAGGCATATAAGATGGTGTTTCAAACTCAAATATGAATGAGATTTCAATCAGTATTAAGCCTTAGTATCAGAGGAACACTTTTACACAGAATTCTTCTGTTGCCACATTTCCTCTTAAGTCAGTCACCTGGATGTTATCAAGTAATTTGCAGTAGTCAAACAGTGCAGGGTTTCAGTTCAGAATCCACATTTCAGAATTTACAGTCCTGGACTATGCACCTAATAGGCGAGATGCCTTCTAATATGTCATCTATGCTGGCTGTGTCACTTAGATCAGGAACTGGGAACAGTGCTTTGACTGGAAGTGAGGTAACACCAAACAGTGAAGACACACATAACAAGGGTGCTTCAAATTATGTTTCTATCCAGGACTTAATTATCTTCTAATAGTACTGAGTGAGACATCTCGTGTTCAAGAATGAAAACCCATAGATGCTGGCTTAATCTCTTAATATTGAAAGAGAAGGTCTCTCAAAAGAATAACAATGGAAAAAAAGAAACAAAAGAAGCTATCCACTGTAACTCCAACTGCTTGAGGACTGCAAGTTGGAGAATTTAATATCTTCTCTGCTTAGAGCAGGAACTCTCCCACCACTGAAGATGATGAACTAAACACCATAGGAAAGTGTAATTTCCTGTAGATGAAGCTATTTAATTCTGCTGAAACTAATTTGGATTCACTGGAACATAAAGAAGACACATAATTCTGTCTCCTAATGTAAAGCAGTCTCATGCAGCACTAGGCTCAATTCCTTGCTCTAATGGTGATTTCAATAATACGTATTTTAGGTATTGGCTCTGAAACCATGCCATTTCTCTCTGATCCATGCTCTAAAAAGCTACACAAGAAAAGAAACTACCTTTCCCCTGAGTGGAGTATTTTTCTGCATAAAAAGAAAACTTTAGCAATAAGGACTGAGAATATTTTTCTTGAGAATAAATTTTAGTTTTTTCAAAAGCTCTTTTCTTATCATGTATGTTAAAACCATAAAGAAGCAAGGGCAGGGGTTGAAATTCAACCTAAAGTGCTCATGGACTATTACTACTGATTGATTAATCTCTATTTCTTCTCTGTTTTGAAAGAAACTTCCTGAACTTCACTGTACATGGTTCACCTGGAGGGCATAGTTCAATAGCATTTGCTTTCTGACTACATTAAGTTTACGTTAGAAATATCTGGATCATACTTCCCACTGGGCTTTAGCACAAAAAGATGATGAGTCAATCAGCCTTGTCAAGTTGAACAAATTTCTAGTCAAGTTCAGAACTTAAATTTTAAATACAAAATAAATTTTAAATACAAATGTTGCATAAAAAATCCAAAACTAAAACCAGCTATATATGAAGTTTAAGTTTCTAGGTCAAGATATTTTCTGAGTAGGACTTCAATTTTGTATTTAAAGGATCAAATTCTAGTTTAATTCCCCTAAATATCTTTTTAGAGTTCTCAGCTCCAAATGTTTTATTCCTTTTCATCCATTTCCAAGTTACTTCTGTGAAGTTCACATTAAGTGATGAGCAACCTGAGCTGGTGCTCTTCCCTGTTCCATAGGAGAGAGATTTCACCTCTCTGTATAAACAGAGATTATTTAAAGAGATTAAAATTGAGATTATTTAAGAGATATTTTACTTTATCTAATTAGAGTTAACACTCGGCAATATGTTGCTCATTCTTAGCTTCATCCACTGCTAAAAAGAAGAAAAACCTCTCTGATTTTAAAAAATTTAATTTCTGTAATATTTTTTTTCAGGATATTGGTAAACTAAGTTATATAACAATGTAAATACACTCATAGCAACTACTTAATACTTTAAAAAAAAATCTTAAAAAGTTTCCCTACTATCAGGTAGTACAAGTGATGCTACTTCTTTCAATATCATCAGCAAAAAAATCTTGGATCAAAATACAACCCATGAGTCACATTTAGCCTGCCATAACACTTTCCAAGTACTCAACAAGTCATAAGCTTCCTGGCTGCTGGCTTCCTAATACTTTCCCAAAGCTCTGCTCTATTTTCCCCTCAGCACTTGCCTGGCATACAATGCCAGGACACCTGTTTTTTAGTAATACAAAATATTCATTTCCTATTTTCCTTCCAAGTAGTAGTGTTTGTCTATAGATGCTTTGAATGTCTCTGTAAGAGCCCTGGGGATAACCACATTTGAAACATTAGGTAACCGTAATCTGAAAAGGCCTTTAATTATTCAGGAAATCAAATTCCAAACAGTTCCTATACTTTAGGATGTTTCTTATCTCACAGGAAAACCACCTTTCTCACCATGACTTGGCTATGATGTTTTTCATGTCCTGCCATGACAAAGCAGGTAGTAAAAATTAGAAACAAAACAAAAGGTTGAAACATTAAGGACAAAGTAGTTACATTACGTTTTCAAGTAGCATACAGTTCCTTCCTTCCTTACTATATTTATATAGAAATATAAAATACTACTAAACCCTATGGTTTAGTTTCACACAGTGATTCAGATATCTTCTTGGACTTCAGACATCCTTCTCAAATATTAGTATAGAAATATAGAATCATTTAAGTTGGAAAAGACCTCTAAGATCATCAAGTCCGATAGTTAACCTAACACTAGCAAGTCCTCTACTACATCATGTCCCTAAATGCCACATCTACACATCTTTTGAATACCTCCAGGAACAATGACTCCATCACTTCCCTGGGTAGCCTAAACCTCTCCTGGCACAACTTTAGGTCATTTTCTCCCATTGCTTGTTACTTTGGAAAAGAGACCAACCTTTCTACAATTTATTTCCAGGTAGTTGTAGAGAGCAATGAGGTCTCCTCTGAACCTCCTTTTCCCCGGGATAAACACCCTCAGTTCCCTCAGCTTCTCCTCATAAGACTTGTGCTCCAGACCCTTCAACCACCCTCACTGTCCTTCTTTGGACACAGTCTAGCACCTCAGTGTGTTTCTTGCAGTGAGGGGCCCAAAGGCACACACACTGTTCAAGGTGTGGTCTCACTAGTGCCAAGTATTGAGTGACCACTAAGCAGGTCACTTTGTCACAGAAGGAGATTTGGTTAGTCAAGCAGGACCTATGTTTCATAAAAACATGCTGACTCAGCCTGACCAACTTGTTGGGCTGCATGTGCCAACTGCAAGTAGAGAAAATTACTGAAATATGACAGATGCAGTGGGAAACAGAAGAGCTTACCTTCACAAACTGGAACTTTCCCAGTCCATGTGCCGTCAGACCTACAGGCTCTGTGCTCTGAACCTCCTGCCAGGAAAAAGCCTGGCTGACAAGTGTAAATCAATGTATAACCAAGCGAGGGAAGATCCATTCCTGCAACGTTAGCATGACTTGGTGTTTCTGGTTGTTTACAGCTGTGAGCTACAAAGAAAAGATAAAATACCCTTTAGTCAAAATGGGGAAAATATTTTTGAAAAAATAATCTATGCCCATTCTGACAGATAATTAACAAAGTAAAAAAAAATCAATAAAAAATTACATTCACATATTTTAATTCACATTATAAGTTACTATATAATCTATAAAATATCACCATGAACCTGTAAATACACTCTTAAACACAGACCTCTCAATTCCAAGGGACCAAGAACTGACTGAAATGCACTTGCATGAACAAAATTAATTGTCTGCATACGAGAACAGAAACAGCAAACATCATACCAGACTTAAAACCAATCATGTCTAGTGATTTACATCACTTACGATATCTGTGTAGCGTTGAATAACAGTAAATAAATGGGTCAGTTGAAAAACACTATGAAAGGTCAAGGAGAAATTTAAGGTGAATCATAAATATCAGGCAGAAAAAATAATTAGCATTTCTAATCTCATGTCAAAAGCTTTATATATTTAACAACCACCAGAATTTTCCAGTTAGGTGTTATCTCAAGGACAGAATACCTCCAAGAGCAGAGTTCACCTTTCAACACACTGAGCTACTGATTTGCTGTTTGCTTAAGATTAACATGAGCACCAACTAAAATAATTTTCTTCTGTATGTTCTCCATTCACTGAAGTGATTCTGTAAGGTCAAATCTTATAAGGTAAGATGTTTCCAAAAAAATACAGCTGACTAGCTGAACTAAAACAATTAATGTCATATCTTCAGTAAATTATCACTATTTACCAAAGTATAAAAGATCTACAAAATTAAGGGCTACTTTCCATACTCAAGTAAGAAGATTTCTATTTCAAAATAAAAAATTTCCAATTGCCAACTCATTTTCCTCCTTTTAAAATGCCATGACTCCTCAATTGAGAAACAGTTCAAACTCTTTTGCTAGAACTGATTACATGCTTTCTTACATATTTTAGAATAGGGCTTTCCAATATGTCTTGTTCTCATTGCCTTCTCTGTGTATTGGAAGGGTTGGACCCTCTTAGACAGAAACTAACCATGGATGAAGACCTGACTATTCTTCTATTTTCTCTCTCTTTTTCTTTTTAATTTTGTTTTATTTCTATAGTCTATTGTAGAAAAATTCACTCACAAAATCACATTTCTAGCTGTTGTAAGCTAGTAATGCAAATGTCTATTAACTTTCAGTTATAAACCATATAGATTAAATTAACTTTAAAACAATGTTACTGCAACCAATAGTCTAGATAAAAAAAAAAAAAAATTGATAGGGAAAAATTCTACCATTTACTTACGTATGCATTCTGGCTGGATTCCACTCCATGTAAGATCAGGAAGGCATGTTCGTGTTGTTGAACCATGGAGAAGGTGTCCTTTTTTACACTGAAATTGAATAACATTTCCCACCTGAAAAGTAGAAAACACAGTACTATTGTTATGAGGAACTATCAGTTGTGATTTTTTTTCCAAATTTGATCGCTCCTTCATGTAACACATACTTGATAAGTTGTGATTCTCTTTCTGTAGGAAGTAAATAAATTTCACAGAGCATTTGATAGGAAATAAAAGAAATGCGTCATTCTCAGTAAAAATGCTCTCTCCCCAGACTCATATCCCCTTTGGAAGAAAATCAAAACCTCGTCTTCTATAGTCTCTCTCATGTGTTGCTTTGGGCCTGGAACAATTGAGGTACTGTGACTTTGGAAACAAAATTTATGGTACCTTCCTAACTCTGGACCAAGGTGGGGTCAGTTAGGCAAAATTGCAGCAAACCAGGGAAGTCCCAGAGTCGAAATGGGTATTAGATTCTACTGGACTTTTGCTGAACTAGACCCCCCCTTTGTGGAATGCTTGATATATTCACAAATTATAATGAGAAATATTTGATTAGAACAGATAGGTCAACAACACTGTCTCCTGCTTCAGAAATTATAATGTTCCCATAATATTTTAATTTTTGTTTTTGGTGACAGGAAAAAAATAACTACTCTCTATACTATGCAGATAATAGAAGCTGGAACACAAGTACACTACAATTATAATAGCAATTCATCTGAGATTAGTTTTTAATTATTATTCTTATTATGGGTATGTGTTGCATAAAAAAGAAAATAGAATTCTTACAGTTTCAGGACAAATATTAAATATTCCAAATACAATGGAATAACCTGTTCAGGATGTCCAGTCATGGTGAAATTGATGAAAATGCATATACTACTTAGTTTTTATCAAAAGCAAGGAAATCAGATTACAAGGATATCATTCAGAGAGCAGTTTGTTACGTAACGGGAGTGGTTAATTCAAATATTAAGGTGCACAGATCATACCTACTCTTCTGCAGTGACCTGTATTAATATATTTGTCAACTCATGTTTAAACAAGAAGTTGAAACCTTTAAACTATCTGTGACAGCCCATTTATGGTTCTGGTTTGGGTTTTTTTCATTATTTTGTTTAAATTCATAATACTTTATTCAGACTGATGCTCAAAGGTAAAATGTGGATTCTTTCATGATAGTTGAGTGCTGGAAAATGGCATTTCACTGATACAAGTATTCATTTGAAACTTTATAGTGCTATTCCATTTCAGCTCGAGCTGCTCATCAGAATGAAATTTAATAATAACCCATGAACTACAGATACTAGCTCATCAACAGAGGATGTGATTTAAAATTCATTTCCTTTTTTTGCTCTTTTTTGTGCTCACTGGACTATGTAATTACTTTTAAAAGATTTTGAAGAAAATATGCTAAATCACTTGCATGATTAAGCACAAAGTAGTAAAATGCTACAAGTTTTAGAAGTTGCACCAAATAGATACAGAAGTATTTTTTTTATTATTTTGTTCTCTGGTAAAGAACTTAGTTAAAACAACCACCACCGATATATTATTTACAAAAAGTACTAGCCTTATGAAACATGTGTTCATGTGACTACATCAGTGGACAAGGGAAGGGCTAAAGACATTTATCTGGACTTCTGTAAGGCCTTTTCACTGTCCCCCACAACATCATTCTCTCTAAATTGGAGAGAGATGGATTAGATGAGTGGACTGTTGGATGGATAAGAGAGTGATTGGGCAGTTGCCTCCAGAGGGTAGTGGTCAGTGACTCAGAGTCACAATGAACATCAGTGACAAGTGGTGTCCCTCAAGGGTCCATATTGGGGCCATTATTATTTAATATCTCCATTAATAACATAGATGAAGGGATTGAGTGCACTCTTAGCAAATTTGCAGATGACACTAAGCTGAGCAGTGTGGTTGGCACCCCTGAAGAAGAGGATGCCATCTAGAGGGACCTGGACAAGCCTGAGAAGTGGGCCCAAAGGAATTTCATGAGGTTTTATTAGACCGAGTGAAAGGTGCTGCACCTCGGTCAGGGCAACCCCCAGTACCGATACAAGTCGAGGGATGAACAGATCAAGAGCAGCCCTGCCAAGAAGGACTTGGGAGCGCTGATGGATGAGAGGCTGGACATGAGCTGGCAATGAGCGCTGGGCTCATTGCATCCAATTGCATCCTGGGCTGCATCAAAAGCAGCGTGGGTCGCAGGTCGAGGGAGGTGATTCTGCCCCTCTATTCTGCTCTGGTGAGACCCCACCTGGAGTGCTGCATCCAGCTCTGGAGTCCTTAGCGCAGAAAGATATGGACCTGTGGGAGCAAGTCCAGAGGAGAGCCACCAACATGATTATGCCTATGAGCATCTCTCATACCAGGAAAGGCTGAGAGAATTGGGTTTATTTGGCCTGGAAAAAATAAGGCTTCAGTGTGACCTAATTTCAGCCTTCTAATACTTGAAGGGAGCCTACAAGGTGAGAGAGAGTTTTTACGAGAGCATGTAGTCACAGGACAAGGGGGAGTGGCTTCAAACCAAAGGAGAGTAGTTTATATTAGATATTAGGAGGAAATTCTTTGTTGTGAGTGTTGTGAGGCACTGGAAAGGTTTCCCAGAGAAGCTGCTGTTGCCCCATCCCTGGAAATGTTCAAGTCAAGACTGGAAGGGTCTCTGAGCAGCCTGGTCTAATGAAAGGTGTCCCTGTCCAGAGCAGGTGGGCTGAAAGTAAATATCCTTAAGGTCCCTTCAAACCCAAACCATTCCATCATTCTATGATTGTATGATTTTATTAATCTATCATATCACAAGAAACACAACCGATATATGTGTAAATCTCAAAGCAGCATCAAAAAAAGCAACAGTTGCCCAAGGGATGAAGATTTTTTAGAGTTACTGCCACACTCTTCAAGACAATGAATAAATGAGAAAAAAATTGAAAGCATTATGCAATAATTAATTATATTAATAAACTATATATTTTATGCATAATAATCATTTAAAAATTAAAGTAATTTTAAAATATTTCATTAAGAATGTTTTGCAATATTTTTGTGTCAGAGGCACCAGGTGGCGCTACAATACAGGGTTCTATGCTCCTTAAAAATTCCCAGTCTTGAGATTCTCTGTTTTGTTTTAATTTTTTGTTCTACAGCTTGAATAAAAGAATTAGTACTCTGCTTTTAGGGAAGAACTGTTCTAAATGCAACAGTGTTTGCATACAGTCCTGAAAAAAAATAAATTTCCTTGTATAACGCGTGATCCTGTCTGTTCCAAAGCTTCTTCTGTAGTGTCAGTTATGGTTTGTATATTCTCCAATCAACATTGCTAACTTTTTTTTTTTGCTAAAAACCAAAGACCATATATTTGTTATTCTTGAACAGGAGAAATAGCAATCTGAGAAGAAAATGTTTAAATATCAACCTGCATCTGGTTATGAAGTATCACAGATAATTTTTTCACCAAATAATATCATAATAATGTATAAGAATTACTAAAATAATACTAATACTAATACTAATACTAATACTAATACTAATAATAATCTATTATCCTTATTATTACTTACATGCCTTATAGGAATAGAAGATACTTCTGAACTGTTATGAGTTACTCTACAATCAAAGTTTTGCTTAGATTTCAGTTTACCAGAGAATATGAAGATACTCTAACAAAATTCTTCAACCCCAGCAATTCATGCCAAAGGATTGCGAAGCTAAAAGAATATCAGTTATTTCTATTCACTAACTTTTAGCATCACATTTTAAGTGAATGAAAACAGGTCTCATTAAGTCTTTGCTATATCTATAGTTCGGTAGTCCAGTAATAGATAATTGCCATTATTAGTCACAGGGTTTTGAGTTACCAAGACGTCTGAGTAGAGGCTTGCCAGGCTTTGTCTTGAGCTGCCTGGAATTTGGTATTTCATTTTGCCTTGTTTGTTTGTTTTTTTTTTTTCTTTTTAAACTCAATTTAGCTGCAAAACCCAATTTTACTGTGATCAGGTGTCTATGACTAATTTTTATGTTGATCTTTGTATGGTACAACCACAGTTTTACTGCTATTCATAGCAGTAAAAAAAGAATCTACTACATGCAGAATGAGCTATTTCCCACTAATGTAATGTGGTACAGAGAAATATAGGCCTGGTGCTGGAATGATTGCAAAGCTCTTGAGAAATGGAGACAAAAGGATGTTGTGAAGCAGACTACAGGTGTGACTACAATAAGAGATGCAACACAGGCTTGGCCCTGGACAACCCATTGCTGTGAACAACTCACCCATGATCGCTGGACAGAATCAGGTTTCAGGAGTAAAAAAAGAACAAGTATCTAACCTTATTGTGTAGATTGAAATACAGTGTGGAGTTGCAGTGTGAGTGGTGTGCAAAAGAAGGAAAAATCACGTTCTTGCCAGTGAAGCACTCCAGACTGTGACACTAACATCCCTCACTGGCACCAGAGACCTCGGGACCACGAGCAGCAGAAGGAACCAGGAAAATTACGTGGTGTCTGATAAGGCTTAAATTACACTTTCATTGATGCAGTGATGGTGCCAACTCTGCTAATGTAGAGAGCTATACTGTGGTAGTAGAGCACTTCTCTTGGAATTTTATCCTACAATTCAATCAACACTGGAAGGTTTTATAAGCATTACATTAACAGAAGGAGATTATTTGCAAGGTTGCTCAACATCTGCAGATCAAGTTTCATATGGCATTTCATAAAATAGAAACCAAGATCTAGCAAGCACAGGGCTACCACTACTGTAATGTGTCTATTTTCCTTTCTAAATTCAGACAGCCCTTCTGCTCAATTTAGGCCTTAATGTAGGGAAAAATAGCTGAATTTCTACAAAAACATATATTGGAAAATTATGAGAAGAAATAAGTCTTACATATTTGACTGACTGCTCTAAGCAGTCCTAAACTGCTTCTTCAATTCAGTAGTATCTTGTGTTACAACAGCTCATGGTGAAAGTGCTATAAGCAATTTTCCATGTTACTAGGAGTATAGTTGAAGAAATATTTCAAAACCAACAGTTTCTTTCCAAGGAACAATTTATTTTCCAGATTACAGTTGAAATCAGTATTCGCTAAGTTCTAAAGGTATTTTGTCTCCATTGTAACACACTGTTAAGGTAGATCTGTCAAACAAAAAATGCTCAGATGGAAGTTAACATCCTAGAAGTATGTATTCATAACAATTAAAGAAGGTGATGGTACTAATTTACCTGCCATGCCCCATATCCAAGGAGCACTAAACTGATATTTTTATGTCCTTTGAACACACAGGAACTTGATCTGCTTCTGCCCAAAAAATTCGATATTTTGTTTTGTATTGATATGTAGCAATAAAATGCATACAAAATTCTGTTGCCTCTTTTTCTACAAAATTCTTACTTGATAGTTGAAACACCATTCAAATGTGAGATGGTGATATTTGTGCTTTTGTTAGTGTAGGTTCCAGGAGGTCAGGTTTAGATACACCTCTAAGTCAAGACGGGAATTATGTTGTGTTTGCCTGAACTTTCAAAGTCTGATTTTTATTTTTTTTTTTAGTGGGACAGAGACATAAATTTAAACCTTGACAATTAAGTCAACTAAATGACCATATTAATATTAGTTGAAATATGAAGTATTTAATATAGTCAAAACAAACAAACCAACCAAACAAACAAACCAACAAACAAACAAACAAACCTCAAAACAAAAACAAAAACACACCCTGTGCTGGTCAGAAAACTATCGTATATTCAACAATAACAACTCATTATGCATTTGCCAATTGAAAATGCAACATTTTGTTTAATTTTGTGTAAGTTCTTTTGGTCTATTGTTTTAAATGGTAGATAATTGGATCTATCAGACAAATGAAAATCAAAGCCATCTCATCTGTAGTATTTTGGAATAATTTAGAATCATAACGTTATAGTATGTATGATAATGTAATATTTCTTTCCAGGATCTACGGACAATAACTTGTCTAGAAGCAATCATTTTCACTGTTGTTTCACAGCTTCATGTTTGAATGATACTTCTACTCCGTTCTGTATTAACTAAGCAATCATACTTAGATAACCAGAAATTGCACGTTTAGTTACTACACGTGAGTGTGAGGAAAAGTTGCTGGCTAGGTAAGGAGACTATAGCTCATAGAGCTTAAATATGCTAGGCACTAACCTTATACCTGTTTACAATTTATTTTTTTTTAGAATTTACAGGGTTGTAAATTCTGCCAGGAGGTACACTTCTTTTAAAAATGATTTGTTAATTGACATTTTGCCTGATATTTTGACAGTTCCATGCTAGCTGTGAGTGATGCTTTTACTCACAACTACAACTACACCACAAATGAGAAAGACTGCATTAGCTTCTTCAGGGACAGAAAGCTCATTAATATGCAAGATAAACTGTGACGATAAAATCATAGAAAATGGTCATTTATTTGTTACATAGTTGAATAAAGAGTTGCCCTCTAGCATAATATTGTATTATAACCAAAGGAAGTTAACCTCAGACTATCCCTGCATATTCTATCTTGACATGAAACAGCACTCCAGTCCCTAGAGAAAACTGAGACAATTTTATTTGCACTTGCATATGATTGTGATCTAGCACAATCTGAAAACCTAAATATTGCTAAAATAATCACTACACAGGAGTAGTACTGCATAATGGTCACCAAAAGGATAAAACAAAGAAATTCTTAGCCATGCAGCTTTGAAAAGTCTTTAGCTACAATCTTTGCTTTTAGAAACTAATTGCATTTTGTAAATTTGTTTAAATTTCACTCAACCCTTTCTTGCATTTCTAGCAATCTGCAGATTTTATTCTTCTGCTACTAGACAGGCACCGCATACATCTGTGGAGCTGCTAGTGTACTCTTCTATCCAGTCCTCCTCACATGTCTGGAGCTTTCCACCCTAACACCAAACACAGATGTAGCAGGATAGATTAGGCTCTCTTTTTGTTTGCAAAATTCCTAGCAAATTATAGGAGTGTATGTTTGCATCTGTAAACCATTCACTCATGAAAATGTCTCACTGACATGACTGTTTTGTGTGAATCAGAAAATAAGAAGCTCAAAATAATTTTCAGTTTTACAATTCTTTTTCCAACAGAAACCACTTGCCACAACACAGCCTTATAGAAAATGTGGCTGACAGCCTCCTGGGATGCATCAAGAAGAGCATTGACAACAGGTCAAGGGAAGTACTTCTTCCTCTCTGCTCAGCCCTGGTGAGACACAAATGAGTGCTGGGTCCATTGTTGGGCTTGCCAGTGCCAGAGAGACATGGACAGTACAACACTGAGTCTAGTGACGAGCCACAAAGTTGATTAAGGGACTCAAGCACCTGGAATACAAGGAGTAGCTGAAAGAGCTGGGGTTGTCCAGCCTGTAAAAAAACCTGGGTGCAGGACAGCCAACAGACTTTTCTTCAGTGGTACGCAGTGACAGGAAATAAGGAAATAATCAGAAATTTAAACATAGGAAATTCTCTTTAAGAAAAAAGTGTTCATTTTCCCTCTAAGGGTGATCAGCTTGGAATAGATTGCCCAGAGACACTGTCGAGTCTCCAACCCTGGAAATATTCAAAACCACCTAGACACATCCCTGACAAATCTGTTCTAACTGATCCTACTTTGTGAAAGAGGGTTGGACTAGGAGCTCTCCAGAGGTGTCCAACAGCCTCCGTGACTCTGTAATTCAGTTGTGGTTCCAAAACAATGTATCAACACAATTGCTCTCAGGAAAATAAAAATCGTGCTTTTTAGAGTATATCTGCATTAGCAATTTGGCACACAGTATACACATTTTTAAGCAGAAAAAGCCTAATTGATAAATTTTAGGGAGCACTTCTATATATTGGTAGGAGATACTGAAAGCTTTCAAGGCTTCAAGCAGAACTTGATCACCAGTTTTTCATGTAGCACATTGCTAACATGGACACAAGATCAGTGTAATCCAACAGCTAGAGGAAACACAGCAACACCGCAGCAAAGAGCTCTTACACAAGAAATTTCTGAACGTATAACCGGACACTTCTAGACTTTGAGATAGTATATGAGTATTTTAACATGGAAGTTAATAAAAAACCAGTATACTCTACCTGATAGCCAAATGTGTTGTTTTGTGACCCATGTCTTGGTACTCCTGGATTTTCACACGCTGTGCGAGTAGGTTCTTAAAAAAATTACAATATATTAAAGACAAAACAAACTACAGCATTTTAATTAAATACATGAAGGTATCACAAAATTAACCTTGTTCAACAACATGCAATAAGCCAACACAGAGACAAAAATAAAGTGATTTGATTCTTAGAGTACAAAATAACTCCAGGTTAATTCAAAATAACTGAAAACTCCTAGAGATTGAGTTCCTTATCTGGAAGAGGAATAATAAGCATTTCAAAAAATTTCAATACATGAGTATAACCATACCTATACATCGAGGAGAAGATCCACTCCATGTGCCATCTGCTTGGCAAATCCTAGTGCTGGAGCCAACCAAAATAAAAGGAGGATTGCAGCTGAAAGAGACTTCTGACTGATAGATGAAGCTTTTGCCTTCTCTTTTCCCTTGAGCTGGTACTCCAGGGTCGCCACAAAACTTTGCTGTGAAAAAAGATATCATAGAAATGGAATGTGTCATTAATTAAAAACCATAAAATTAATATTTAACTGAACACAGTCAAACAATTACTCCAAATTTTATGTTTATTCTATTAAACATAGATCAAATATGGAAACGCTTCATAGGAGTTCAGAGAGACTAGATAGCCAATCTTTAGTCTTCCTGATTGCAGTAGGTTTGCTAGTTCTTCAAAATGCCTTCATAGTGGGCTTGGTCAGTACCTGAAATTTTATAAACAAGTCGACAACTTATTAATGTCGAAACATCCACAATTCACCTCTGCCACAAACTACATCAATCCACCAATCTACAGAGAACAATCAGAAATTATACAAAACTTTCTCAATCTCCCCTCCCCTCCTCCTTTCTACCTCTACCTACCCAGTGCTGAACATTTTTGTGCGATTAAAATATTTGTGAGATAGATTTTAGGAATTGTCAAGTCTTACTTCGGCATCCTTCACTGAAAGGTAAGGTTTGGTATGTATGGAAGTACACCACTTGAAAGTTAGTACAGCTAACAATAACAAAATTTAAAAAAAACAACCAACAAACATATTAAAGAAACTTCTGACAGAATTTAAAAATCAAATACTAATAAACTATTATTAGACAGGGCAAATTTCACTGAAAAAACCCTATTTTTAAGCTGGTATTTTTACTTTATACCTATCGCCTCAAGAGTCTCTATAACATGTCATAACTGAGTAAATGCATTGCTGGCAAGTTTTCTGGCCTTCTGCAGTATAAAGTACTGATCATTGTCAGAAGCTGGATTTTGAATAATTGATCCAGGAAATTAAATCAGCTATGGTAAACCCTGGGTCATTAGACTATATTATTCCCTGACACACTGTGGATTCCAATATTGTGAAGTCTAATTTCTTATCAAACATAAAACATTGTAATAATAATGAAAAAAAACTAACTTGTATGTGTGCAATGACAAATTTCTAAAAATGCATACTGTATAGACAGTGGAATTTTATGCTGCATCTTTCTCTTCTGTGAACAAAATTTATATTACATCTCTCAAACAACAACCATCAAAATGCATTTCTAATATCTCTATCTTTGTCACCTATGTTTTAAGCTTTACAAAAAACCTGCTCACATGAAATGCTCCTGCTCATCCTCTCTTACCACAGACACTGACTGTATGGGAAATCTATGCACACAAACATTGGTGAAAAAAAAAAAAGGGCTCAATCTGTAACATACCAGAAATGCATACAATTTCATCACTTTAAGTGGAATGGACTGTCTGCAGAACAATTGGCCAAATTCTGAAAAGACCTGACAATTGGGGATAGTGCCACACAGTGTACCTCATTGTGTGAATGATCCATCGTGGTTGTAGTATGCTTTCACTGGAAAATTCTGTGTCTTAATTTGAAAATACATGGAACACTTAAAATTTTTAACACAGTGGCTTGAAACTGTCCCCTAAACAGTTCTTTGCAACAGTAAAGTAGCAACTCTCAAGGGAAAAACAAGTCTCGCATTCAAAAATGGGGCTTTGGTAAATTTATTCATTTTTTTCTAAAACTAGGTAAACTCCACCTCTTAGTTTTCAGTCAACTTTACCCAGTCATTGAATAACTACTGAATATCTGCCTTTTATATGGGTAACCATGGAAACCAGGCATCATGGTAAAGCACAGCTGTTTTCCTCTGATAATGGAACAGGGGACTACAGAACAAAATAAAGTTGCAGCAAATTGGAAGCTCTATGAGTGCTTCCACTCTCAGTGGAAATATCCTCTAAGAACTCTGAGAGCCTGCAACAGAGCAGGACCATGGAACTCTGGCACTGAGACTGTGAGGCTAGTTTCATTCTTAACAGAAGTTTAACTAATTAACAGCACGTTTCCTATCAGTGTCTGATAGCAGCAGTGAGAGCGCTTGCGGGAGATGTGCCCAGGTAGAAGAGCTGCTCAGTATGGTGGCAGAGCTTCATGAGGAGGTTTGCAGGATGATGAGCATCAGACAAAGGGATGGACTAGTTCCCTCATATTCTACCATCCCTGAGATGGATGTACCAGCCAACCATGACAAAAGAAAGAAAGGATCCCCTACCGTCTCACCACCAGGCAGAAGGAGGGGGCCTAAGAGATGAAGGGAAATGAAAGTGGGTTAATTCCTACTCAGGGGGGGCATGCAAATTCCCTCCCAGCCTGCCTTACCTTCCCAGGTACCCTTATACAACAGGTATAAGGCACAGGAACTGAATGGACTGACAGCTGAAGATGAAGATGAAGGTCTTTCTGGGATTGGAAGGGTCATCTAGGGCAAGATCACCTACTCCTGTATCATGATCACCTCTGTCAAATAAAAAAGGGTAACTTCCACAGGTGACTCCCTTCAGAGGTGAAACCAAGGGCCCAATATGCCAACCAGACCTAACCCATAGGGAAGCCTGCTGCCTCTCTGGGGCCTGGGCAAGGGACTCTCTAGAAAGAAAACTCTCTAGTTAGGTAGAGCCCTCTGGTTATTATCTGCTGTTCTTCATATCCACGGAGATAAGGTAGCAAAGCGAAGTCCAATGGTGATCAAAAGTGATTTCAGGGCCTTAAAGCAATTGTTTGAAGGAACAGGAGGACAACTAGTGTTTTCTTGACCCTTCTGGTAGCAGGGAAGAGTATCAAAAGGAACAGGTACACCCAACTGATCAACAGATGGCTCTGAGGATCTGTCATTGAGGGAAGTTTGGGTTTTTCTCATTGATGGTATGCATCCTTTTCAGAAATGGAAAAGGATTTTTGTGCAGGAGTTAGCAAGGCTGACCGATAGAGCTTTAAACTACACTGGAAGAGGGAAAGGGAAGAAAACCAGGTTCACCTGGGATCGCACACAAGCAATGGGATGGCATGCCAAAGTTTGAGGAAGTGCATGCTAGTGAGATCCTTCAGTCTGCTTCATGAGGTGCTGGGTGCAATGAACAGTATTTGTAATGTTCCTACACCAACACATGCAGCATGAGGAACAAGCAAGATGAGTTAGAAGCCTTGACTCAGTCCCAGAATTATGACATCCTTGGCATAAGCAAAACCTGGTGGGATGAGTGATGTGACTAGTGCACCTGGATGGAGGGTAACGCACTCTTCAGAAGGGATAGTTAGGGCAGGTGAGGCGAGGAATGATGGGGGTGGAGGAGTTGTGGAGCTTGCAGTTGGTTATGTGTCATGGTTTAGGAATGGTACACAGCAATTAAGTGCCCCCACCAAGACTCTCCAAAACCACGCTGCCACTCTCTTTTGCTCCCTGCTCATTCCCCAACACCAGGATAACGTTGGGAATTGGAGGCATAAGAAGCAAAGGTCACGGGTTGAGATAAGAACAATTTACTAGAAACAGCAATGAGAAAAGAAAACAAACAGTAACAGCAACAATATTAATAACAAAAGTGTACAAAAGAGAGGGGTGATTTACATGCAAAATGTTCACCTCAGAGCCTGACCCAACCTCCAACAGTTTTCATGATCAGAAGCCCTGCCCTTCTCCTCTGAAGAAAGAGTCACCTTTCTCCCCTGCTGCAGTGAGGTGAGGTGCTATACAAAAACATCTGGGCCTTAGCCACACCCCCTCCCAGCTACTGCAAAAAATTAACCCTGTCCTGGCCAAAACCATGACTTTATGGCACGTTAAGAGCCTTTGGGTAAGGATTAAGGGATACACATAAAGTAAATTTTGTCATGGGAGTCTACCATAGGACACACAGCCAGGATGTCAACACTGACAAATTATTCTTTAATGAACTAAGGGAAACCTCTAAATCAACTGCTCATGTCCTTATGGAGACTTCAACTTGCCAGATGTTAACTGTGAATACTACAGGGCAACCCTGGATATACATCCAGCCTGGGGGACTGCTGCTGGAGAGCAGCACTGCAGAAAGGGACTTGGGGGTCCTGGTCGACAGCAAGCTGAATATGATGCATCAGCATCCTGGCCACAGAAGGGCCAATCATGTCCTGGAGGGCATCAGCTGGTCAAAGGATGCAATTGTCCGACTTGACTCTGACTGGTGCAGCCTCACCTTGAGTACTGTGTGCAGTTTTGGGCTCCACAATATAAGAAGGATATTAAGCTATTAGAGAGTGTTCAAAGGAGGGCCAGAAAGATGGTGAAGGGCCCTGAGGGGAAGCCACACAAAGAGTGGTCAAGGTCACTTGGTCTGTTCAGCCTAAAGGAGAAGAGACTGTGGCAACACCACATCATGGTCTCAAGGAGAAGTGGAGGGGCAGGCAATCTTCTCTCTGGTGAGACATTGAAAGGACGCAAGGACCATGAGGGAATGGCATGAAGATGTACAGGTGAGGTTTAGGTCTTATATCAAGATTCTTCACCCAGAGGGTGGTCGGGCACTGGAACCTCACAGACTTAACAGAATATTCTGAGCTGGAAGGGACCCACAAGGATCAGGGAGTCCAACTCTCAAATGACCTTAGTCCCATATAGGGACTGAACCCATGACCTTGGATTATTACCACTGTGCTCTAACCAGCTGAGCTAATCTCAGGGTCAACAGGCTCCCCAGGGAAATGGTCATGGCACCAAGACTGCCAGAATTCAAGAAACATTCAGACAATGCTCTCAGGTACATGGTGTGATTCTTGGGGTTGTTCTGTGAAGGGTCAGGAGTTGGACTTTGATGATCTTTGTGAGTCCCTTCCAATTCACTATATTATATGATTCCATGATAGTTCTATGCTTCTAAATTATATCTGTAGTTAGGACTTTTCTGGCATGAGTAATTTAGCAAACAAATTTACAGGGTCAAAGATGGCAAACACTCAATCAGGGACACGACCATATTCCATTCTGGATAATTATTCCATGTTATAACTAGACATTGCATATCTTCAGCTATAGGCTCTAAGGAACCAAGCTGGGAACTAAATTTCTGATGTCAAGAATTGCTTAAAGATTGCTCATTGAAAATGACTTTCACCAGCTCCCTCTCATTTCTGCCAGATGGCAGCTAGCTTAAGTTCTTTGACAAGTACTGGCTGCCAATTGTTTTCTCTTGCAAGCCAATGGGTTACCACTGCACACCAACAACATTCAGTTAATGTAATCACTGCATGAAACAGCCTTTAAGTCCCAGGCAGCTGCATTCTGTGGTAAATTTACCTATTAAAAAGTTTAAAGGTGGAGCCTACTTTTTCAGAGGATATTGCAGCACTGAGTATTCCAACCTCAAAAATTACAAATAGCTTGTGGTATACAAAGAATTAATAAAGAACACCATATTTCAATCAGGAACAAATTATGAGAATTATTTTTCATGTCTCTGTTGTTCATAATACAGTGGACTCTAAAGGAGCTCCACATAGAGAACTTAAGCAACAAAGGGTTGGTAGGGTTTTTTTCTTACAAAAAAAAAAGCCTTTCATCATGTTCCACCTCTGGCACATACAGTTTCAGCAGCACTAAGAAACTGTTGTTGATGATACAGGAATGTAATTGGGAAAAAAAAGGAAAAGAAAAGATGATCTATATGATATGCTTTTATAGCAGTAGGATATAGCCAAAATAGAGAACATTTTTGAAAGGGAGAGATTAAAAATGCAAAAAATGGTAAAATAATAGAGAAGTGCTTTTTGCAACATTTAGCAAGCTACCTGGGAAGCTCAGCTACTTGGCAAGTTTGAATTAAACAGCAGAAACTGTAAAGGCAAGAATATGATATTATCTTTTCCAGTTAGACTCCTTTCTCAATACCATTACAGGGTAGTATAGCTATTTTACAAATAACTACAGTACCTCCTTCTTCAGTGCAATCAACTGAATATCTCTCAGAAGAATTACAATTACTTTAAAAGATTTTTTAAATAATGACTGGAATTTGCTTCTGTAATGAAATTTGTAACAATATAAAAATCCATCAATGTTATAACTTTCAGATTAACAAAATGTACTGCATAAAATATATAACTTAACTTAGTGTAGGGGGAAAACTAGACAATTCTCACAGAATCTCCCTGGGGCCTAGTCAACATTACAGGTCGACAAATTTCTGTGTGACATTACCGAAAGTTTAGGATGAGTAATGAGGAAATAAAAGAGACTATAATGAAAGTTATTCTATTCTACATATATTGGATCTGAAAACAAGACAGCACCTCTTAATCTTGGATTGCCTTAGATTATGTTGTACGCATTGCCAATAACATTTTTTGGTGTGTGTTTGTGTCTGAGGACTCCTACATGCACACATAGGATTTATATTCCTATGACTTCCTCAATCTACTATTTACACTACAATTTTTGAAAACTGTAGGAATTTTAGGAATTTTTGAAAGAATTGTACTTGTCCCAAGTTTGAAATTAATTAACCCACTGCAGGAAGGAGGGGTGAAAAAGGACTGAGGAAAAAGAAGTGAAAATTTTAAAAAATACTATAGCTGAACAGCAAAATAGAGGACTATAAAGCAAATACTTACGTAAACACTGAGGTACTTCACCACTCCATGTTCCATTCCCAACACAAGTCAAAACAGCAGGAAAAGAGAGTTCATATCCTGGAGAGCAGACATAGCTAATGCTAAATCCCCAGTCCAAGTTTGTTCCTTCCAACCTTCCATTAGAGATCTGCGGAGGAGTTGGGCAGGTAACAGCTGCAATAATATTCAAAATAATTAGGCCCAGCTGCTGTAAATATCCCTGGTGTACACAATTACTAGAAGAACCATATGGGCCAATTTCACCTTTTTTAGAGGACAATACAGTCAGGACATGCTATCTTCCTCACTGTATTCTTGCCACATTTCCTGAGGTTAGTACTTCTGGTTTCCTCCATTTAGGAGACAGTGGATGATTGATGAAGTGTGTTAAACAAACCAAGATGCTGCATCAAATCAAATAGGAAGACTACCTAAAAATCAGTATGGAAATTATGACGTGTACAACATTTAAGATATGTCTGGTAGTATACTACAAAATTATTTTGTTTGTCTGTTAAGACAATATAGAGTACAAATACCTTTTATTAGTGTGGTAGTAATCAAATATTATCTTCCTGGTAAATATCTTTGGCATTTGCTATATATTAATGCTTAAGGTTGAAACTCCACGACAACTTTTCCAAAATAATGCTTGAAAGCCTCTTTCTAGTAACCACAGTTTAGTTAGTAATTGCTTTGTGAGTAGCACCTCACCAAAAAGCATCTAGCTTCTAGCTAGAGGGAGAAAACATAAGGATTTGCAATCCCCAGAAACTGTTAGTGTTGCTACCTCTAAGAAGGCCAACAAGAAGTATTTCAGTATAATTTCTAATTTCCAGGCCTCACAGGAAAAAAACAGATACATCTTCTACTCAGTTGTAGGGAAGATGACTGAAAAACAGGAGGAGGACAGTAGAAACAGAGATGTAACTGTTGTGATGAAGATAAAGGTGATATTCACTGGATAATGGTGTAATAAAAGACAATTGTTAATTAAAAAATGAAAGGAAAGAGGTATTAATGAAATGAAATTAGAGAAACTCTGAATCAAAAAGACAAAGGGCAACATTTAGACCAAGTTACTCGAATGAATCAGATAGATAACAGTGGTAAAACAGAGAAAGTTTGGAGAAACTGCGCTGGCAAAAGAGAAGGCAAGCAAATAAAACTAATACAATTTAATTAAATGAAGTAAATGAGAAGATGTGGTGATTAAAAATGAATGGAGGAAGTTAAATACTGCACCCATAACTTTTAAACTTATGTTTAGACAGCTGCCATCTTGTGAGCTCGAAAGAAGTTAGAGGCACTAGTTTAGGAGTATTGTGTATTTGAACGTGATCTGCAGACGGTTCACTATGCACCATTTCTCCATTCTTATTATACTCTTCGGTGAGAGAATCTCAACTATGTGAACCATAAAGGTACTCTGCAGCACCATTCATAGCTGTTTGAGAATGCTGGATGAAAGTAGTATTGTTACCAAATAACCCTTTGCCAACCACTAAAAGGAATCTAAATTTTGAGGCCTTGATTTTGTCCCAGAAAAGGACATGAGAGCTTTTTCCTCACTTCTATGATGTTTTAATAAATGTACATCAAAGTAAGTACTCCAAGAAGCAGAACTCTGTCCTCATTCTCCAAGAGCTTCATGAATAGTCCTTTTATAGGGGTCTTACATAGTTTTAACTTCTGAAGTGATTATTTAAGGAGGGAATACCAGTGAATAATTGGGAAAGGGGAGAGAAGAAGTAGCATGAAAATAGGTGCAACACCAGAATTTTGAGGGGAGAAAAGCAAAACAAAACAACACCCAGCAACAAGCCAGAATGTCTCTCTATTTTGGTCAGAGAGTTAGGCGTAAATATGTACAGCAATGTTTCTCAGTTTAAGAACTACAATTATATTACAAATGCAAGTCTGCAAAAAAGACAATGCTTAAATATTCAGTTGCAGATGAACATGCATCCTTTTCCATCTAGGCATAGCAGAGAATTATTTATATCTTCTCTTTCAATGGCACAGAGAAAATTACACATCAATTTTCTGCCCAGTTCATTTTCCAATTATTTTAACTAAATGGTACCAAAGGACCCTGGTACTTCATTCTGACAGTAAGAACTAATTGTTATACATTTCAAACACACTACCGCATATAATATATTACTTAATTACAATATTAACTTATCTAGTGTACTCACACAAACAAGTAGAATGAAATTCTGAGAACACTAGAGATTCTTTATATGGTTATTAAACAGTATTTATACAAGCCTCAAATATGTATGATGCAAAATCAGAAAGACTCAAAAATTCAAAGTTAAAACTGACAGTATAACTCCTTCTTTGTATGGTTCTGTTTGAATCAAATCATAGTCAGATCTTCTGCTCCCACTTAGGTACCCTGTAGACCTTAAGAATTTGAGGATGGGAGACTATATATAGTATATAAATACTTTTTCTGTCTTATGATCTTCTAGCTGTTCACTTACAGCCACTCTTAGAGGCAGACTCTTGGTCAATAGTACCACTAAAGCTGTTCTTCTGTTCTTAAAATAAATATTCATTGAAACCAAGGCTGCCTAAGAGCACAGTGCAAATAGAAAAAAAAAAAAAAAAAAAGGTGAAATTTAAAGAAAATCAANAATGTTAAGAGAATCTCAAAGTTTGATGTCCTCAAGAATGTGTCAGGAAATAACTTTAAAAATTCATATTATCAAAGCTGAATCAGCATTAAACTGTACTTGGTAAGATATTGAGGGAATTGCACTCAGCAGGAAAAAAGTAATTGCAAATGGGGTGAAGATTTGAAATTAATTTGATATATTTTGATGAATGAATTCAGGGGAGGAAAATGAGAACTGCTGAACAGATATGTTACTGTGCTTCCTGAAAATGAAACAGAAGGAAGATGGATAAGAACAAAACAGACACAAACTTAACTAAGTTTTGAAAGAATAAAGATCAGACATGCTTAGTGTGAACACAGAAAGAAAACACCAAAATGGTAATGGTGCTTCTCTGCAGACGTAGGATCAGGAAGAGTGAGAAAAATTACTCTAGAGAGAAGTTGGTTTAGGGTTTAGCAAGTGAGTTTCTCAGAGAAAATATTTTTGATGAGACAGATAAGTTCGTCTTTCAGTAATATTCAGAATCTTTGCTGTTTAAATTGCAACAGAGTACATTAAACAAAACAAACAAACAAAAACAAACAGAAAAGGCAGGTTTGCAATTAGAAGAAAGAAAAAGATTTTCTTGAAATTAATCCTTTCAGTTTTCACAGCAGAGAAAGTAACATGAAGCAGAAAAATCTTTATTGTGAAATTTGCTAGAAGGATTTAGTCTTTTTGTAGCACGGTGATGCTTAAAGGTACCCATCTAATAAAGGAGGGATCAAAGGAAAATCTTAGTATTATAGGTAGGGTAGCTCAGAACAATTTGCCTTTGACAAAGTTCAGTTTGTATATACGAAGACCTTTCCCAAACGTGTCTTTCACATGTTTGAGTGTTCTTTTTGTAAATGCAGGGAGATACAGAAGGTTATTTTTATAAGACATGCTAACTTTAACAAACAAACAAACAAATCTAAGCCATCATTCCATACTGGATGATTAAATTTAGCAGCAAAATAATAAAATGTTTTACAATAAGTTTCAATTTCTGTGGAAATATGCAATAAATTAACAATTTACAAACAACAGCATATGTAAATGTAATAGAAGAAATAGCTGACAAGAAAAATAAGTGTTGTACCTTTGCATGTTGGGATTACTCCACTCCACGTGCCATTGCTAGTACAAGTGCGAATTAAGGAGCTATTTGCTTCCATTGTATAACCAGGTTGGCACATATAAGTAACATTTTGTCCAACAACATAATCATCACCATATCTCATGCCATTGGCTGGGACTCCTGGATCTCCACAACTGATAACTGCAAGTAAATAGTTGAGGAACATATTTTAAAATCTAAATATGATTTATCTATATGTGAGGGGAAACACATAGGACAAAACTAGGCATTTATTGACAAAAAGAAGGAGAAGAAAAAAGTATCATAAATCTTATCTCCAACAAGAGAAGATAAAGATATACGTCATCCTAATTAGCTGCCAAACATATGTGGAGCTGTATAACAATTATATTTGGAGAACATAAACACTTTTGTTTAATGGTAGAAGTAAAGGACTGTACAATTTTATTCCACAAAATTTCAAGATTACAAAATGGAAGAAAAAAAGGCAAGAAATTATCCACATGGCACTGCCACCCTTTGATACCCTAAAATTTTCCTATCAGATCAGTTTCATTATTAAAAAAGCAGATACCTATGATTTAGTTTATTTCTCCATGGATACATTCTGAAAGAAAACACAATCTGGAAAAATTAAGATATATATCTGCAAAAACTTCATAAACGCTCACTTTTGCTATGTACATAAACAGATGAGAATATCAGCCAACCCCCAAACATGGACTGTGGCTTATGTAAAAACTAGGTTTATGGTACTTTAATGAGTAGGAGTACTTGTAAAACGTCTTGTGACTTCTAGTGTCAGGAGACAACCTTCTAATGAAATAAAATATTCCTAAGGAGTTTTATACCATTGTAATCTGAAAATAATGTTAAAACAGGTAAGGTTCTTTCAGATTCAGTTAATTGGATCTATCAACTTCTGTTCTCAGAGGGGGGAATCTAGTTCATATAAAATATTCCATGTGTTTTGTGGTTTATTTTTTTATTTTATAGTGAACTTGACAATACCCCTACAGCTATGTTCTTTTTTTCTGGAAACCTGTTGGAGACAGTCTCCTGGACAGAAAGCATATCCTGTCCACTTCTAAGTCAATGCCAAAGCATGACAGATGTGAATGGCACCCTCTCTGTATTCTGCTCTTCAAAATCACACAAATCCATGACTACATATTTGTGTTGTATTCTGGACAGCTCCATTGACCTAATAACTGAGAATCCAAGGTACATATAGTATATATACCTTGCTCTACAGTTTATCACAGTTTGAGTGATCAGATACTAATTATGTGGCATATATCAAAAATCTTAAGATGTCACATGTAATCACTGTCTATGGGTACAGAGGAGACTAGAAAACATCACAGGGTTATCTGGGCTAGTCTACAAGTAGCTAGAGGACTGATAAAGGAAAATCGAGATCACCCTAATTTAGTTTGCCTATTAACACAGTAATTTTAATTTATTTAAAAACTAAAAAGTCATAGATTTTTCATGGTCACTTTTCAAATAACATAAAGCTGGAAAAGACAGAAACACAAGCATATTCAAATACTCTCCATATTCTACCTTTCTCTATTTAACATATTCCATTAATTATCCTTAATGTTCAAATTTTACTAAAATCATCCTCAGTATTTTTCCAGGTATACTATTGTTTTGACTGAATTAAAACATAAAGCTAACGCCTTTATCCTTTTTTCCTCTAATCTTTGCTCCATTTCAGTTGGATCACCTCCACTTAGGTCACTACGGTAGGCACAAAGCAGCTTAAAGTATTGTAGTGATCCTGGCCAGAAGACCATTGCTCACTGATGAGTCAGTGAACCACAGCGTTTAAGCTGGGGAGCCCCAGGCTTGTGCTGCCCCGTGTGGCACATCCAGCGTGGCCGTCAGACCTGGGCCACACAGATCTCTTGGCCAGGGCACAACCTCAGACAGCTCATGGCAACAGAGTTGCTGCACTCTGCTGTGGAGCCCCCACTCCAAGATTACACCTTGCTGACTGCAGGTCCTTACTTTTTATTTAGCTCTTGTGCGAACATTTAACTGCAGAAATGATATTGTTGTTTCTTCCTAAGAAAATCCTATAATAACTTGCAGAGTTGAAAGGGGAGAATCTTTGCTATAGGTCTGCATGACATGTTGCACATTGGGCAGTCTTACTCGATGGTACACTGTCCAGAGCTCCCAGCACCTAAAGGGTGTAAGATGATCTATGCTGTTCTCTTCCTATAGTGTTAGCTCTAAAACCCAGCATTTTTGATGATATGCAAGAAGCAGCTGTAATAAGTATGGACTGGCTGTAAATTTTGATAAGATCTGGACTAAACAAAATTGGCATATCCTGAATCTCCTTCCTTTTGTTTTATTAGGATACTTCCTCTATTAAGATATTCTCCTAGGTTTTAAGAAAAAATCTCATGTTTCTACCACACATTTTGTTTTCAGAAGACTGTTCTGGAATGTATTTCAGTAAGATGCTATTCTAAAATAAAAGAAAAAATATACGTGCAGTT
Source organism: Oxyruncus cristatus (assembly GCA_013399855.1). Lineage (NCBI taxonomy): Eukaryota > Metazoa > Chordata > Aves > Passeriformes > Cotingidae > Oxyruncus > Oxyruncus cristatus. The sequence continues at coordinate 332,457 of VXAY01000863.1, forward strand.
GACATCACAAAACATCTTTATACTCGGTACAATTAACTGATTCTCATTATAATTTGGAAAATAATAAATAAACAAAAAGGCTTGATGACTGCAAAAATAGCTGTTCACATGCTTACCAATAAAGACTGATTTAAAAATAACACAAGAAGTTTTATCATCTAAATTTTGGCTTCTATTTGGGTTGCTGTAAGTATGTTCAAAATTTAAACAACAGTTTGCTGTACCTCTGATGAGGATAGTTTCCTCAAAATGATAGGCAGTCTCATGCGTCACATAAGTGTAAAATTTTCATAATTGTTACTAAAAGATGAACTAGGACATGTAATAAAGCAAGAACAGATGGGTTTGAAAATAAAGTGTTACAAAATGCTTATTATGAATGTGAGAGATGCTGAAATAGCTTCTGTTAGTTGAGTAGCCAAAGCAAGTTTAAGGTTAATGAAGAGGCCAAGCAGAAGATGATGTGTGAAAGCAGGACAACATTTTGACCTTGGAGTCACTACAAAACAATTCTCAAGCGTTCAAGACAAGGTTTTTACCTTCTACCCTCTGGAAGACCAGAATATTATTCTGCTAAGTTTTCAAGATGAAGTAAAGCAATGAAAATAAAAATGTCTGAATATGACGTATCATGATACACAAACGAGATAAAAAATATATATACTAGGAAAGAATTCAGGCAGGTAGATCATGTAACCATGCAATTGCTTAAACTGTAACAGCAATCTGTATATTTTACTATATTGTGTCTGCCTTTAAAAAAACATATTCTTCACATTTGCATACCATTACATTTTTTAAAGTATTTAATGCAGGAAATAATGCAAGAAAAAGCTGAAAACTTAATTTATTGCCATGCAACTTCTATATTCTACTTTATTTTCTGTCAGAGGAGAGGCAAAACAGAGACTATTCATTAGAAATGTGTCTTACTTGTGCAGTTTGGCAAGGATCCAGACCATGTTCCATTGGCAGTGCATTGTCTTACAGATGATCCAGAAAGTATGTATCCTTCCACACATGAATATATGACTGAATTAGAGAATGTAGTTCCATCAATACGAAGTACTTTTCCATTAGCAGTTGTTCCTGGATTACCACACTGCACAGCTATAAAGGAAAATGTTAAATATTTTTCAAAATGCAGTAAAGGTGATTTTTGAAATAGGAATGTCTAAGAATAATCCTGCTGCCAGCAGTGTTATGGTGGAAATCCACACTATTGTCCTGAAAAATGTACATTTTGCCATCTACTGATAAAGCACATTGTACAGTAAATAGTTGTGTGCATGAATTACTAGTTTTTACTGGTTTGTACATAGGGAAACATAACCTAGAGATTTAGCTTTATAATCTGCATTTGTGAAAAGCTAATTTAGCTGCAAAAAACTAATCCCAGTTTTAAGAAACTACCTGATCTGCAATTATCATTGTAGATTTCATTTTTATCTATAGTATGTTTGCATTTCTAGCATCACCAAAATATTTTTCCTAATTCAAAGTACAGGATGGTGTCAAATACTATTTCATAGGCAGGTGGAAGCCTTGTTCTTCTACGCTCAGTTTGGGAATTTGAATGTGCCTTTCTTATGTGATTACAAATATATATACATCTAATTTATATGATATAAACTAGAATGATATACCTGTGCATGCATCGCCCATATATATATATCTGTGAACTATAATTATCATTTCAAGAAAAAAAAAATCACCAAAATTATCTTAAAATGTAAAAGAGCTAGTTAATCTCTGTAATAGATGAGATCAAAGAAAAATAGCAGCTGGTTCAATTGGACTAAGCATATCCCTTCAGATATCAATATAAATATATATATAATAAAAAATATATATTTATATTTATTTAAAAGGATATTGCAACACCAGTTTGTGAAATAAGTTTTGAAAATGACATCACACTTTCATAGAGGTAACAAAGTCAACAATGAGAAAGTGGAAAATAAGAGTAGAGGTTCTCAAATTATTTTCTGCTTTTCAGGAAGCTTTTATTTGCAAAATAATCTGTTGGGAATTATCTCCTATTTTAAAGCAAGATAATTTAGGTAATAAATTATTCTCCATAAATATCCTGTTGAAGCTTTCTTTTATGGTAATTCTTCTTCCTTTAAATTTGTAAATTATTTTTTAAAAATAAATTTATTTCTGCATTTTGTTTTCTTTTGAAAAATAATGATGTCAACAGTATTAGTAACTGAAATTTTAAGCCAATTATTTATACACAGGTATATCTAATGAAATCCTGACACTGACATTCTCTTAAAACTGAGCTCTTTCATCTGAAATTCAGGTGTATAATAGTTGTGATTAAAGGTCAGGTTATGGTGAGATTTTTAGGTGAAAAAATACTTCCGCAAAAAATTGAGTTCTGGAGGCTTTTCTAATTTTTTTTCTCAAAATTAGAAAACTTGAAGTTTTATGGGTGCCAAGAACTGGTTTCAAATTTGTCACCTGCTGCCGAGCCACTGCTATAGTTTAACAATTTATTTGAAAAAATTTAATTCCAAAATCAACTGTGTACCATTTGCTAGGGGATAGAAAGGCCACACAAAAGGAGAAAAAAAACCTCCTGATGGTTTGTGGGAAAACCCCAGCACCTGATCTGGAGGTAACACGGCCTTTCCCCAGCGCCCCCCCGCACTGCCCTTCCCCTCCTGAACATCCTGGCTGCCGGGAACTCAGGGATTGGACCCTTGGGCCTATTTCATCTGTCTATCACCCCAAATTAGTTTATTGAATATAGCCACTCAAACTGCCTAAAGAACAAAAGTATAAAAAGACATTGGACCCAAGCAAAAAACAGGGAGAAGTTCACCAACTCTGCGGAGGGAACTGATGAGACACCTTTTTTCTCCCTCCACCTTCTTGAGATGCCTTGGGGTGAGCGATCGCTTTACACATACTGACTAATTTTACTTTTGCTCCATAGCACTTTAAAATTTTTCCATATTACTTCATTGCAAGTTGCTTTTGCTTTACAGTGTGTATTTAAGGTTTTTTGCTTTACTTATTCTTTGTATGTTGTTTTATGTCTCTGTAAGTTGCTTTTGTTTTAGCATATGCTTCGCTTTATTATTATTACTACTACATAGTTTAAGTGTGTTTTGCAGTTAGACCCTATTCCAGACACAAAGAACCCCATAAATTGTCACAAATTTGTATTAATAAACGTGTTATTTTGTGAACTGTTAGAGTCAGTTCGCTTTCAGGTGCTGGCAGTTTTGTAGACAGAAAAATAACTCATAAGAGAAACCTGCTGAGAGGTTCTTCTATCGCTTTTAAGTGCAATCCTTATATAAAAAGGTATCAAATGTCCTTTCCATCTCAGTGAACCTGTTAAGCAAAGGATCTCATTAGGTGAGATACTAACGGATTGTTTTGGACACTAAAAGGCTTTGATCTCCTGGTGGGGGGATAGTGATAGACAAAAAATAAACTAACACAGGTTGGACAGAAAATTCTTTTTCTCTGCCTCTTTTAGCATGACACCATTCACAACACAAAGCCGCCAATGTAAAATTGGTTTTCTGATTAACATTAATAAAAATACAGTTTAAAAATAGGATGGATCTTCTTTGATTTACCTTTGCACTCAGGTTGTCTTCCTGTCCAACTTCCATTTGACAGACACGTCCTTTCTTCTGAGCCATGGAGGATATATCCAATATCACAGCTGAAATGTATTGTGCTTTTAATTTTAAAGTTGTTTTCTTCTCTAAACCCATGACCTGGGATACCTGGATCACCACAAGAACCAGCTGTATCACCTAGATTGTAGAGAATAAAGATTGAATAATATCAAATGTTGTTACAATACTGGATTGAAAACATATGTTTCTATGTATTTAGAAATAAATTTATGTTTATATTTTAGAAAAAACCTCTATCTATATCAGTGGGAGTGAGTCCCTCTAATTACAGAATTACTTGATTCTCAACTAATTTCTTCGTACTTATATAGCAAAAAGAATTATAATTACCTCTAATTCCCTTAATACTACGCTAAACTTTCAATAACAAAATCAAACAAGAATAGGGAAACAAAAAGACAACCACAAAAATTTGGTCATTTTTTATTTATAACAGGGAATTCTAAAGGAAAACCAAGGTCCTGACTGTAAAGATAATTTTCTTCTTTGTGTATAACTAGTATTCAAAAAATATTTTTATAATTTTTAATACAGTTTTATGGTGGAATCATTAGAGTTTTACAAATGAAAGTCCTAGTCAACAATTTTATGTGCACTAGACCTGAAGCATTTCCCTGATTTATAGAAACATTGAAAGATTCCTTCAAAACTGCCTTAGTCTCCCACAGATAGAAAATTTTAAGCAAATTCCAAGATAGAGTGTTAAATATTTTCAACTATCTGTTGCATATAGATCTTAGCATAATCAACATGGTAGTGAAGAAGGAGGAAAAGGAAGAGAAGGAGAATAAAAAAAATATTATATATTTAAATCTTTAGTTACGGTGAGAATTTTTAGTAAGCTCTAGGTAACACAGTATTTGAACAGCAGGTTTGAGTTGTTTTGGTTGTTTGAGTCCTTTAATATATACTTAGGATCTTCTGCTTTACCTTTTTAAAGACCTTTAAGACAGTTTTCTATGTCATAAGAGATGAAGGCATATTATATTCCTGAGTTTCAATACTAAAGAACTGAATTCTAGAATTCTTGGAGTTGCACTGTTCGGGTTTTTGCCCATAGCCTACTTTTTTCTTTAACAGCTTGCAAATAGAACAAATGTCTTCTATATAAAAAACAAGTAAAACATAATAACATTTTTGTGAGAATGTCTACATTATTTTGTAATTAGTTACACTATTGCAAATAAGGGTGAAATATTTCAAGAATCAGCTAGAAAGAATTATTCAAATTATGTAAAGGCTGCATTATCTAGAATGGCCATACTTTTCTGGTGTTTATCTAAGTTTAAATAGCAATAATAAGAAAAATTCTTATATAGAAATAGTAAATAAAGTTGCCTACTCCAAGTATGCAGAAGACCAAAACTAGAGGTTCTGTGAGAAGACAGGTGCCTGGAGTAGCACATGCAGAGTAAAACAGAGCTACTGTTGTCTTGGTTGGCACTGTCTGTGTGTAACCAATGCTGGTGAGAGTGAAGGGTTGGACACATCTCTTTACTGACAAAAGTATATACAGAACTGAATAGTCAAAAGAAGAAGAGCAGTAAATAAAAAAAATTTATAAGCTCTCAAAATACGTTGTGTCCAACCAAACACCCCTCTTGTTTGAAAACAGTCTGCTGCATCTTTTTAAAATATCAAGATTTTTTTTGTTGTTGTTATTTTGGGAATCCAGATCTTACATTTGCCAGTATTATTTATTTAGACCAAGACAAAATTTGAAAAGGGCCTATTCATTATTCTATACTTGCAAAGTCTTCACAATAACAGTTCAATTTGTGACAAGTTACTTGGCAGTATGCCTAAAATAATTTTATGATGAAACAATTAAAATAGGCTATTTGCTAAGCCAAGTAGAAATCACATATTCCTCTTCCAAATGAAATCATGTGTTCTTTCCTAATGCCTAATTATTACTGTGAATTATCACACTTTTAATCTTGGGAAGGTTAACCACCAGCTCTTTTGATTGAAGGTTACAGAAATAATTTTTCTAAATGACTAATCACATCAGGAAGTGACAGTGATATAATCAATGATATCATAAGAGAACATATTTTTATTACCTCATGCAGACTCAACTAAGTGATTTTTACAGTAATTTATCAGCCATCCTTCATTCACATGTGTAACAAATTCTTAGCTGGCATTTAATCTTAATGAAACTGAGGGTATTTAGACTACTATGTATAAAACCCTTGCTGCACCTATGAGGAATTCTACGTTGCAGAAAATTTCTCACTCCATCTGATGGGCACATGATGATTGAAAACTGCTTCTGAATGCCAGTGTATGTCAATGGGAGATGACAATTCCTTCTAGCTCAATATCATGTGACAAAAAAGAAACTGTCAGAGAGCTGATGTGAAATAATTTGATTACCTTATTTTCACTGACCTAGTATTTTCTATTTGAATTCTTTTTCATATACGAAAGGTCAAGCATGCTGTAACTTTTTTCAGTTGAACAGTCTATGTTATTCATTATCAATAATATAAAAATATGCAAATTTCAAGGCTTTATTATGTGTTAGCAGATGATTTTACATATTTTTAGACACAAAATATGGAAGTTCTGTATAGTGAACTGCAAATTATTTTATGATGAGAAAATATTTCAGATATACAATTTGAAAACAAAATCTCAAAACTGTACTATGCCAGAATTATAGTTAGGTACACTACAGCTACAGAAAATAAGAGAATGAGAGTTTGTGTTCTGTACATTTTGATTCAATATGATTAACATTTAAATCTATGTCAAGGAAATGTTTCTTCATGTATTGAGAAAAATTAAATAGATTTGATTAGAGTTTCCTATCTGTGGGTACAAAAACCAGAAAAAAAATTTAATGTACCTCACTTAGAAATGCTTAACCCAAGATATTTCAACACTTATTTAATTTGACAGGAGAATTACTATAAGAATAGTTCTATTCTATTTTCAGTAAGGCTCCTTTGATATTGTCATGTGCATTTTCAGGCTTCCTATTTGTATTCCTTGATATTTTTGTCTACTTCTTTATTATTTTTGTATTTCATAACTTAGATTTTTTTTTTCTGTCTTACGAAGATCATGGAAAACTACAATAAGTAGACTTAGATTTTATCTAAAGATGAGTTTTTTTTCTCCAAAACAAATATCGATGCACGTAAATTGCAAACCCACTTTTTAGTAACATAGTTCGAATTTGCAAATTACATTAATATATCATTATTTATTAAATAAGATTATTTTACAGTAAGGTGTGATTTCTAGTGCATAGCTCTAAACATCACAGCTTATAAGAACTTGATCTTTGTTCTAATTGTGTCAATTTTCCTTCTGCTTTATTTATAGAAAGTTCAGGCATTAAATTATGTGTTCCATTTTTCTAGGTTCTGTCCCATTTTAGCTTCCTAAAAGTTAACAGATGAAGGTTCAGACACTGAAAAATTCTTTCAGCACTTTAGAATTTAATGCAAGATTTAAACCAAGAAATTTTATTTTAATATTTCATAATTTTTTCAACTATTTCTGCCAAGGGCTGTAAAATTGCGTGCTCTGAAACTGTAGCTGACATAATCAGTTTATAACTGAATACAGTGCAGAGATGAGGGCAGGGGAGAAAAAAAATAGGATTGGAATACATGAGACCCCCACCTTGACTCCTGTATCCATTTCTGAAGTTTCCTATACAACAGGAAAAAGGGCCTGCTAGAGCAAGTCCTGAGGAAGGTCATAAATATGATCAGAGGGCTGGAACACCTCTGTTATGCAAAAAGGTTGAGAAAATTTGGGATGTTCAACTGAAAAAAGGGAAGGAAGGCATGCAGAAGACCTTATTGCAGCCTTTCAGTTATAAAATATATAAGAAAGATGGAGAGTGATTTTTTTATCAAGGTCTGTAGTGACAGGACGAGAGGAGATGGTTTTAACCAAGAGAGGTTAAGTTTAGATTGGGCATAAAGAAGACATTTTTTTATGATGAGTTTGGAGAGACACGGGAACAGGTTGCCTGGAGAACTTGTGGATGCCGCATCCCTGGAAGTATTCAAGGTCAGGTTGAACGGGGCTTTGAGCAACTTGATCTAGTTGAATATGTCCTTTGTCATTGCAGTGAGGGTGGACTAGATGATCTTTGAAAATCCCTTCCAACAAAAAGACTTAGATGAAGCCAGTGGAAGATGTCCCTACTAGGCTGGACTAGATGATTTGTCAAGGTCCCTTTTGACCTGAACCATTCTATGATTCTATAATTTATTAATACTGCAAAGAACTTCGGATTTTTAGTGTGGAACTAGTACAGCAGTAGTCAGATTTGCTTATCATTTTTTTTTCACCTGTAGTTTTGGCATAGCTGTAATCCAAGAAAAAACATGTCACTTGTTTCTTCTTATTTTCTGCCATTGAAGTTATTTAAGTGCTCTGAATTACATAACTTAAAAGAAACCCCACTGATTTCTTTAAGTTATATAATGAAACATGAGAATGACAAGAAAGAACCTCCCCCAGTATTTACTGAGAATTAAAACTAATAACAAGGTTAGCATCTATCACAATATTTGTTTACATAGTCTACAAAAACAAATGAGATTTAGCCAAATCTCACATTACTGTGTGACTTGGATCTACATTTTTCACTTGATCACTGCTGTTAAAGTGAATCAAACTGAAGTTGTGAAACACAATATTCCTAAACGATAAGAGGTTCAGAAAACATATCTTGACTTCAGTAACGGTTAATCTATTATTTCCTAAAAAAACAAGCATCCTATCTTGAAATTATTTGGAGCTCATTTGGCCTTATTATACAGCAGAATGTATCACACAATGAAGTTACACCTGAGGTCTCACCAAATCAGTAGACATTTTTCAAGCACCAGTTTCTTTTCACAGTCTGTTGAATGTGAAATTTCTTACTACATTTCATATTAAATTTCACCAAGAAAGTGTACTTCTTCCAGACTGTTTTCTTGGGGATACTTTTGTACTTATTTTGGGGTTTACTTTTTCCACTTCTACTGAGATGGTACTTCAGTTCTATACGTGATTTTCCAGACTTTTAAATCATCTTCTGAAAAAATCAAAATTTTAAACAACTTCAGGATATACTCATTAATTCAGAAATATTACCTGAGCAGTGAGGGAGAGATCCACTCCAGTGTCCATTTAACTGACACGTCCGAGATGACTGCCCTAACAATGATCGTCTACCTGTGCAGCTATAATGGACAGTAGACCCAAATGTGTACTTATCACCAGACAGGACTGCGTTAGGAGGAACTCCAGGATGTCCACAGTCAATCACTACAATGCATAATTATTGGAGATAAAAAAAGGTTATTATCGCTGATCAAACAGTTTGTAATTTTCATTTTCATAACTGCATACATAAACTTTGTGAAGGGGTTGACACTTTTAGGGTGTGTGAGAAGGGGGAAACATCATGGGATTAGAATGAAAAATAGACTTCAGACCAAAAGCTGTGAAACAAATGTTTGGAGATGTCAAAAAAAAAGGTAGATACAGATGTCAATATCCAAAACCACTCATTCACTGAGTTGATCTTTATGGCATGAACACATGCACACACACAAACACACATTCATGCTTGTACTCTTCAGAGAAAAATTACATATAGACAGTATCTGCCCCAGTCACTGCTGTGGTAGAGAATGTGCAGAAATTCATCTCTCTTAATAACTGAGATCAAAGAGTTAATTTAAAAGCTAACTAAATATGTCAAGTTCAGGAAACGCACAGTTAAAATTCATAAACTAAATTCACTAGGTTCACAGAATTAATCTAGGCCTGCATCTTTAATTTCTTGTTACCTTACACCTGCCCATGGCATGTGGCTTATCTTGGCCAAAGATATTTGTATTTATGTACCATGAAACCCACAAATTAGAGCTGCAAATATTCGGGTGTAGAACAGGCCCTGAAACCATACAACAGTAGCTTTTATCAAAACTTCATTGTATTCAATAATATTTTCAGCAGAATTTTTTTATTTAAAAAGAAAATTCCAGATCAGAAGCCTGATCAGGGTTGAGGATGTATTCAATTCCATAGCATTTCAGATATAGGCAACAGTACTGTGATTGTACAATACAGCATATAACCAAAATCATGTGTGATTTGTCTTTCTCTAATAGTTATCCTTGGTCTTAGAGCTTTAATTTATGTATATACGGATCTGCACTTAATATATATGTTCTCCCAGGGGTCCAACTTCCAAGGTGCGGAACCTTCCTGACAGCCCCACAAAGGATTTAGGAATGTGGTATTGAAGCCCAAAAACGCATATACATAAACTGCTTAGAGACAGAGTTTTATGTCCTTAAACAGCAAGGTATTTATTCGCGATCGCGGGAAGCCCCCAGCTCGCGCTGGACAAAGAGCTTCGAAGTGGTCAGTGTAAAGGCAGGTAATTTATACAGTTTTTGAAGGTGATTACAACATCTTTACATACATATTCATACTATTACATTATTAGATTACAATGTTGATAGCAGGTGGAATTAGGGTGGAGTCCAGGGCCTGGTCTTCATTTTGGGGAATAATTTGGTGGTACATCCTGTTACTTCATCACTGAGTCTGGGGTCCCCGAAGTCTTCCTCACTTTGACCTCTCTAACTTTCCATTGTCTTTGCCCCAGTCACTGAAGCTTGGAGAAAGCCTCGGCTTCAGGCCTACTTTACTTATTCAGATGTCTACCCTAGCTTACTTTGCCTTAATTTATTACCCCTAATATGTTGGGAAATGTTGGGATTGTTACCCCTAAAATGTTGGGAAAAACATTCACAGTTTTTCAGACTACTTTATTATCTGTATTGTTCTTGATTGATTCTTTTGACCTATTCAGATGTCATGGAGGGAAAGTTAAAGTCATACTGGAACCTTATAGCTTCCAGCTTTGGGCTTTTCTATACACAATTCCCTTTTTTGTTTACATTTATACCTAAAAGTCTTGGATCTCTAATAACTGATTTTAAAAAGTATAGTACCCTTAATGCTACCCTTAAATTGATTATACATTCTACAAACTTTAATTTGAAATTCATATTTTCAGGGTAGGATTTCATATGAAGAGTTGATTGGATTTCTTTTTTTTTCTGCTAATGCTAATTCATCCTCCATTTTATTTCCAAAAAGTTCTTCTTTTCTATTTTGCCACCCTCACTGAAAAAAAGTAAAATTCTTCCTCATATATAAACAAAATTGACCCTTTTTAGTTTAAAACCATTACCCCTTGTGCTATCAATACATGCCCTTGTAAAAAGTCCCTCTCCAGCAATAATTTGCAAAATACTCCACAGGCCGAACGGTTCTTACAAAAAATTTGAGCAGCTGCAACAGAATAAGTTTGAGTAAGCTTGTGATTACAAAATATCATGGACAGCACCTAGGTAGAACTCATTGGCCTCTTTATATAAACAACACAAATAAAGCTGAGGATGCCCTTTCAAAAATACAGATAGAACTCTTACTCCCAAGGCTCACTTTAAAATAAGAGTAAAAGCTGTATCATTAAATTACTTGTGACAATTCAGAAAAAATGACTGAGAGATAAAAATACAAATGTGGAAAGAAGAAATCTTCACAACTTTACCTTAAAATTCCACCCTCTTTGGAGCAACATTTCTCTTTTTGAAATGGTAATGTTACCTTTAAATTTAATGTGAAACCAACAGACACTTCTTTTTTAGTTTAACTGTGACTTGCAATCAAACTATTTATCCCATCAAAGAAAGGGAAAAGTTCCATAACTGAAAGTTTTAGCAGTAAGAAAACAGTTTTATACTTTTTTATTTTTAGAGAGAGAGGAGTAGAACTAGAGAAGCCTCCTGAGAACAAATATCTACAATATTGTAAATATCAGTCCATAATTCTCAAATAAGAAACCCATAACCTGTTTTCCCTTTAATCTCTAGAAAATAAAGCTTTCAGCCTTTCTCAGAGAAAAATTTTGATCCTAAACCAAACCCTTTTCATAGACTAACACAGAACCAGGTAAATCAGCTGTCCCAGCCAATTAAAACATAAGAAACATCTCTGTCTATATCTACATCACAGTTAGAAAGCTCTTTATGACGAGCCAGAATAGAAAGAACCTATTTGTGTGGATCCACTTGCCTTAGTGGAAAGGTTACATATAATTATGATGTTCAGGTACATCTGCTACTATGGCAAACTGAGGACATTATCCAGAGGACACTTTAGGAGTTCTACAGTGCTATTACTCCTTGCTTGGCATCTTCATATATAGTCTGATCTTACTGCTGTTCCATGAGAGGTCCAGAAATTACTGTGTAAGTCAATAATTGCATACTGTAGGTTTCAGGTTTCAGCGTGATAAGAACTCCATGGCCAATAGAAGCTACATTTTGGCAAATTCTATAGACATGTTTTGACCTTGTGTTCCTGCTATCAGGGACTATTACACTGGAGCATTAAGAGGTGTTTGTTTTGACTGTTGCATGTCCCATTTGCTATGTACAATAACAATATGACTGCTACTTCAGCTGCTATTGAGCCCTTTAATCAGTACTGCACACACACAAATGTATATAAAATATGAATATCATAATTGCTGTCATGAGACTGATCGAATTGTTGTGTAAAATAGTACCCAGTCTAGCCCACATTCTTTGTAGAAGCAAACTCATTATCTACTTACTAATACATTCAGGTAGAGGTTTGTCCCAGTGGCCATTTGGTTGACAAATTAAAACTGAAGAGCCAAATAAAAAATATCCAGGATTACAGTCATAAAATACCACTGTGCCATATGTGAAATTTCCATGTTCAATTTTACTTTCTCTTATAGAATTTGCAGGAATTCCAGGATCAGAACAATTGACCACTAAAAAGAAAAAGAGCATAGACTTGAGAGTCATACAAATACAGTCTCCTAAAATGGTCTTTAAATGGTCTTCTATCACTTATGTCAGCTGAACAACCATAGAATCATAGAATATCCTGCATTGGAAGGGACCCACAAGAATCATTGAAGTCCATTTCCTGGCCCTGCATAGGACAGCCCCAAGAATCATACCATGTGCCTGAGAGTATCCATGTCCATGTCCGTGTTACTAAGCATGCATTTAAAGTAATGAAAATAATCTATTAATTAATCTGGAATAGTGGGCACTTAAACTAAAATCCAAGGAACTTTGACCATTTCAACAGTTTTCCACCATTATTGTAGTTGGCTAGGAAACGAGCTATTTAGCATAGTTGTATAACAACAAGTGCACTGCTGAATTTACATGACAAGTGCAAATTCAGTCTTCATAAAGGTGTGTGGTCTTTTGTATAATATTTCATTTTAGGCAGTTTACAAATACTCAAGGTAACATATCATTATTGTTATTATTGTTGTTGTTGTTATTGTTATTTAACCTCAAAGCAAATAAAATTATTTTCATTAGAGTTGATTTCACTGCACATGTCAGACACAAATAATGATGTCCTACACAAAGTTATTTCTTTTTAAAGTCTCTTCTAAAACCAGTATAAGATTTCAGGACTGTAAAATTTCAAAGCATAACTGATCGACTTATTTAGTGATCCCTGCAGGCCAATAACTTATCATATACATTGATGCATTATTCTGCAATACCAAAATACCAAGGTGATTGAGAACAACTGGACTGAAAATGAGATTAAGTAGGCACCCTAAACACACAGTGTTTAGTATTGTAAATTTTAAAAATAATATCTTCTCATCAACAAAAAGTCCCTTGGAAACTGAAGTTCTGTAAACTATTTGGCAGCATCACTTAAGACAAAGTGATCAAATGAAAGTGCACACCTATTAGAAGGAAAATACAGTAAATAAAATTCCTATAAAAACATTACATGACTTAGCTTTTGCACAGATAAAAATCTGTAGAATCTGCAGAGAAGATGCTGAAAAACAATACTATTTCTGCATATATTGAAGCAGGTTACAGCAAAAAAAAGTATTTTTCTGAATAAAAACTATTAAAATATTTAAAAAACACATAACAACAGATTTTAAAAAGACAATGCGACAAAACTTTTCTAAAAGTGCTTATGAAAACTCAAAAAGAACTAATTCCATAATACTTTTTTTTTTTTTTTTAGAATAATATCTAGAAGCATTGAGAACCAACACAAAGGAATTACAAATTGGCTAACAAATTTGAGTAAAAATCAAGATGCTCAATGGAGCATCAATGGAAACATGAGAGAAAAAAACCCATAGGTTTTCTTATTCATCTACTAGAACTATGTTGGCTAAAAATGTAGAGAATGTTATTTCAGGATTTAAGCTCTTAACTATCTCTGCATAATTTCGCTTAAGGAACTTGTAGGAATGATTTTAAAAAAATCAATACAAACCACAGACACATGAGAAAGTTTCTCTGCAACAGTTATCCTGGCAAGCTGAATGTGAAAAATCATAGAAACACAAAATATCCCTAACAATATGATTATTATGCTAGTTAGTCAGTCTCTCTGTTAGTAAGAGAGAGATCACTTTGTCTTGATAGCGTCCTTTTCCTCTCTGTTCATTTTTCAACGTGAATTTCCGACATTTTGTTGGAAATCTGTATATTCTGCATTCTTACCTTTGCATATCGGAGGTGGATGACTCCACTGTCTGTTAGCTTGGCACTGTGCTTTGGTTGGTCCTTGCATAACATACCCAGTATTACATGAGAATGTCACAACATCATTGAAGTTGAAACCATTTCCACTTGTTCTTCCATAAATAGGACTACCAGGGTGACCACAGCTAACAGCTAACATAGCACAAAAAAACCAAGAAACAGAGCGTGCTGTTATCACTTTTCATTACTTATTATGTAATAGATAATAATTATATAATAGTATCGTATAATAGTATTTTCAAGTTTTGATATTATCAGATACTGAGTACTTCCCATGATGGATTCCAATTCAAAAACTTATTTAAAACTTTAAATAAACTGAATAGAATTTGACATGCATTAGTGAAGGCAAATGAAGAAAACCGTTCTGAAGGAGTAGGAGAAGAGCAAGCACTAGATTTTCCTTACATTTAGTCTGAAATTTAAAAAAAAAAAAAAATTTCAGTTCCTCAGGTAGTATTTCTTACAAATAGGTCTTAATATCAACTCAATATTTTATCTTTGAGGCCTAAATATTAGTGAAGTTATAAATTTATGACTGTATATATGAAACATTATGGGTACGGTTAAATTTTTCTTATACTTATACAAAAACTGACTAGAGAAGGTAAAGTTCATTCTCTGTGCCCATAAAAAACAGATGAAAAAAACAGTAAAGAAAATCAGACAAAAATTAATTTTCACAAAATTATTTAACAAACTTAATAAGTATTTTCTTCTATGTTGTAAAAAATTGCAGTTTTTGATAAAAAAGGGATCATCATTAATTTAAAATAAAAATTTAAAAAATCACAGAATAAATTAATTAGCATTGAATACTATGATTCATCATTGAGAAAGTTTCTGCCACAAAGATAGATAAATAAATAGAATATTTAGAGGCAGATTAATACAGTTTCAATACATCAGTGTTACTGAACCTGAAACATAGTTGTAATTCACTTGAGAGTCCTTCAAGAAATCTCAAATTTTCCTAAATTAAACACAGCATTTTCTGTTATTACTTAAAGGTCTTTTAAGTGGTGTGTTGGCACACCTATCATACAATAGGAAACAAAACAATAGCATCTCTGTGAGGAAGAGTAAGGAAAAAAAATATAACTTTTTGAAGAAAATATTTTAATCATCAGTATAATGATTATTAGTATAATCATCAGCTGACAGTATAATTCAAGAATATATACTTATCTATCAACAGTGATAGTAAATGTACATTAAATATTTCCAAAAGCCACTGCAGGTCATTGTCAAATTTGAGTACTGGTGTTCCTAAGTCCTATCACTTTTTGAAGAAGTTTCATATCCATGCATAAATACCAGGTATTTAGTAGTCAAAAGATGTAGTGGAAATTTTAAGTGACAACACTTAACTTCATCTGATAGATGAGTTACAGAAGTTTTGTAGCCACATACTTTTCAGGATCTGCTTTAAACTTTTTTTTTTTTTTTAATGAACACAAAGCTGCAAATTCAATCCTCATCTTTCTGACATAGATATTCCAGTAACATAAATCCATATGTGTTGCCATTCTTACTTACGCACACAGGATGGAAGCTGACCAGACCAGTTGTGATCCTGTTGACATATTCTTACAGAAGAACCAATCAACCGAAAACCAGGACTGCACTGGTACACAACTGTGTCTCTATATCCATAATTTTCTCCTATTACTTGTCCATTGACTATAAGATCTGGAATACCACAGTGACCAGCTAGATTTTTTCACAGTAAATAAAAATAAAAATAACAATTAAAAAAACAAAACAAAACAAAACAAAACAAAATAAAAAAGACAAAAAGAAAAAAAAAATCAGTAAATATGCCAGAGAAATTTTAAATAAACATCCTTAACTAAAACAAAGAAATGCTGAATATATTTCCTTTTTTTTTTTTTAATGGACTTAATTCAAAGCTTTATTTTTATTGGGGGAAATTGTAGTATTGCATTTGTATAAGTAGAATTGTACACATATAAAGTACAAATAGACAACATAGCACACAGATTAAATGTTAACAATTTTTTTTAAAAATGACTAATTCCTTTTTATTATAACCTGCAAAAAATCTATATTATTTCCTTTAGTTTTATTTTGGTTATGATTAAACTTAATAAAGGTAACATTTAGCCATCATGCATTTAAATAAGTATAAAAAGTTCCATAATAATGTAAATAAAATAATATAAATATTACAGATATCAACCCATGTGGACATTATAAATATAACCTCCTTACAATGTAAAAAAAAATAACTTGGACAATTTGTTGTTGGAATCTGACTCTCTGGATTGTTTTCTATTCCTTCTGTCCTATTGACCCCAGGGGAATCCCAAAGAGGTTAACATGTTTTGGTTGAAGGCAGTCAGCACAACTGCTGCCAAATGTCCTGCAATCAAAAATCTTTCTGTGTCTAGGCTTAATCTTCTACCATTTATTCTCAAACTATGAGAAATACTGTATTTATTCCATGAAAGCACTATGAAAGTCACAAAGAGACATTTCATCTAGAGAGAGGCTGGGAAAATGAATGAACTATGTGTCATTCGTTACTTTTTTTCTTAAAAAATCCTGGAAAATGGGCACTGTGATTCAGCAAAAAATTTGTTGATGGAAAAATCCTCTAAGAACAATTGACTTCATGAAGATTATGAAATATGGTAGAGAACTCACTGCAAAAAAAGAGTAGACAAGCAAGAAAAACAGGCAGTGTTTCAGCCAGTACTTTTGTGAAAGAAATCATTACCAGCCACCCAAACTCCTCTGCTCTTCTTTTTTCCTCTACTTCTCCTCGAATAGCCCCCACAAACAAACAGCCAAAGCATGGAATTGTAAATAAGAAAGGACATTTAGAAGCAATATGGTTCGATTGGTTTTTTTCCTTCAAAATTCTAAGTGCTTATAATAGCGTGATGTAATTTTCAGCATTTTGCCTCATTCATTTGGGTCTAGAAATACTTTAAAAAATATATATTGAAAATCTTATATTTTCTTATAAATTGAGCCTTGTATTGTATTTCGTTGTATGATCCATGATAAAACCATCAGAATTTACAGTATTTACAGAATTCACACTTATTAAATTTATGATTCCAATTCTACTTCTGTATAGTTAGCAGGAGTCCAAAACTGGTACTGTTTAAGTTTGTTTTCTACTTTGTTTGTCCCCTCCCCATTTCCCTCAGTGTTATGTAAGGACCAGGCATACTTGAAATTTGTTTTATGCTTTCTAGGATTAGATGGCATAATACATGTTTATAAAATTTTTGTCAGAGTACTTTTTGGTTCTCCAAGAAGTTCATAATCCATTCAGGAAGTAGTAGACTTTTTTGAACATGCCCCACAGGGACTAATTTCCCTGTCCTATCACATTTTTGATGATAAACAAGACTAACCAGAAGAGGAATAAAAACTGAGCTGGAAAATATTTGTTTCTGTCAGAAGTGCAAACAGACAGTCTGCAACGATTCAGATCAGGTTCAAGGAAATATTTTTCTAGTTCCATTTAATTACAATATATGGCTTGGTTCTTAATTAAGAATTCAGTGTTGCTTTATGGCAGTTGCTTTATGGCAGAATGGAAGCAGAATACATCACCAGAAAAGTCACGCTCTGTTTCACGTGCAGAGAAGCAATTCAACATGTGATCCCTGTGACTAAGATCAGACAGCAGCTTCTGCAACTCTGCATCGACATCACAAAAACATACACAACTTCAACAGGTGAAAATTGATTGTAAATCATCTGCACCTCTTGCGTTAATGTCCCTGTCTCGTTACAGAAAATTTAAAGTCATTTAAAATTCTCATCCTCTTGACCTACTTTCTCTCATTGTCATAAACCTCTCAGACTTCTTTTGAGTTTCTTTTTAGTTTATTCTTTTCTTTTGACTTTCTTCAGCATATTCTGTTGACAAGAGGAGGGCAGTTGATGTTGCTTACCTGGACTTCAGCAAAATGGTGTATTTAACACCATTCCACACAGCCTTTTCCTGAACAAAACAGTAAGATACAGGTTGGGTGGATGATCTGTAAGATGGGTAGAGAATTGGCTAACAGGCTGCACTAAAAGGGTGATGATAAATGCTTTTTCACTCAGGCTGGCAGGAATCCCCAGGGATAAATACTGAGCCCCATGACATTGAATATCTTCATAAATGATTTGATTAATGATGGGATTGAAATCAGCCTCACAAGTCTGCTGATGACACCAGACTAATAGTGAGGTGGACGTGTCAAAAGGAAAAGCCATCTTACAGAGAGACCTAGACAGGTTGGAAGAGTGGGTGAGCAAGAACTGTATGAGTTTGTAACAAAGACAAGTGCAAGTTCTGCACCTGGGACAACATAACCAAAGAACCCAGAACAGGCCATGATCTGTGTGGCTGGGGAACAGCATCACTGAAAAGGACCTGGGGGTTTTGGTGGACAACAAGCTGACCACAAGTCAGAGTGTGCGGCTGCAGCAGTGAAGGCAAACTGGATCTTGGGCTACATCTGCAAAAACATTACTAGCAACAGTAGAGATGTGGTCATCCCACTCTACTCAGTGCTTGTCAGGTTGCACATGAAGAAAAATGTGTCTATTCTTGTTCCCCCCAAGACTGCAGACAGACTGGAGAGGGTCTAAAGGAGGGGCTTGAAGATAATCAAAGGGCTGAAAAACCTGTCCTGTGAGAAAGGCTGAAAGTGTAAGTCCCTGAAGAAGAGAAGTCTTGGGGGATCTCATCACAGTGTTTCAGTAGTTAAAGGGTGGCTACGAAGAGAATAGAAGGTCTCTTTTCCCATGGAGTCATGTGTGGAGGACAAGGGGCAATGAGTACAAGTGGCCCTGGGAGAGGTTTCATCATGACATAAGAAAGAATTTTTTTGATAGTAAGAACAAGCATTCACCAGAGCAATCTACCCAGGGACGTGGTGAGAGTCCGTATCACTGAAAGTTTTCAAGGTGTGACTGGGTAGGGTGCTAGATGATCTCATTTCAGCTCCCTTTGCCAGGAAATGTTGGTGAAACGAGAGCAAGGCCTAAGAAGAGTTAGCCAAGGTATCCTGCTCTGAGAAAACCCTCCCCTCCATATCTGCTCTGCTTGTGTTGCTAAAGGAAATTTTGTTCTGTTCTGTTCAATTCATTGGACCCAAACTAGAGAAGAACGTTAGGAACATTATACAGTGGGCTTCGGGGTAATAAATTAGGGTAAAGTAAGCAAGGGTAGATATGAATAGGTGGAATAGGCCTGGGCTCTCTCCAAGTTTCAGTCACTGGGGCAAAGACAACGGAAAGTTAGAGAGGTCAAGCTGAGGAAGACTACAGAGACCCCAGACTCAGTGATGAAGAAAGGTGGATGTACCCCCAGAATTAAGGGCCAAGAAGAGCTCCGCCCCAAGCTCTGCCTGGGCTCTGCCTGTGCTCCACCTACTATCAATAGGTATGATTAGATGTTGCAATCGTATGAATATATATGTAAGATGTTGCAATCATAGAAGTTTGACTGTATAGATTACCCTGTTTTGTACCGCTACCTTCGAGCAAGAGCTCGGTGGTGCAAACCACAGTTGCTCCTGACGTCGACAAATAAATACTTTGCTGCTCAAAAGACCAAAAGCTTCTGAGCAGTTCTTTTACCAGCTTTTTTGGATTCATTGGACCAGATGATATTTAAAGCTCTCTTCCAGCTTGGGCTGTTCTATGATTCCATCACTTCAAATCCCTCTGTCTTGATTATTTCCTCCTACTCTGTATAAGAGTTACATCTTGAGAGCACTAACTGTATTTCATGACCAATTATGAACTTCTCATTACTATTAAAGAAATTGATATTTTTAAAAGACTAGAACCTACTCCTATCCCCATGTCAGATTTCTAAATGGTAAATAACTCTAAATGCATGAAGAATATTATAAAACTGTATTATAAGACTGTAGTTCTATCATATCAGAATTCTAAGTAAACCTATTGTGACAGTGTTGAGAAAGTAAACATCTTTTAAAAACAAGATATGCCAGACTTGTGACACATTTTTCATCACAAATCTAAAAAGAAATAAAAAACATTTGGGATTTGCAGGATTTTTCTCCAGTTTTCACTTTGCTTTCTGGGGTATGTTTTGTGTGACTGAGAGACATAAAAAAAAAAAATATTTAAACCAAACTAAACAAACAAAGCAGAAAAAAACCCTCAAAACAACAAAAACAAGCCAACACCCTAAACTGATGGGTTCAGCTTCACTTGTTTTATTTTCAAAATACCATCTGTCATGTAGGTGCATGTGGTAAGCAGTTCACTATGTTTGCTATGAAAGTGTATATAATGGTATACAAAGTTCCTGCTAAGAGAACATTTGAGAACACTATTGGAATTTCTATTGATTCATGCAGCTGAGTAAATTCCCTAAGATGCCATAAAGTTATAAACTCAGTAATTAATTTTCATAACTTTTATTCTTTGCTTGTTTTATTTTCCCACTCTGTTTCACACATCCACAGAGATGTTCTCTGTCAGAGGAAATAAAGACCTTCAGCTTATAATAGTTGTTATAATTTCTTCTCTATATGGGAAAAAAAAAAAACATAGAGAAAGAAAAAATAAAAAAAAAACCTCCTATCACCATGCACACCCATATGTGGAAGAGTAATTATTACTTAATTTCTTTTCAATTCTATTCTGGTTTTGTTGAATTTCTTCCAAAAGTAAGGTGCTTGTTCATTTTTCTCAAGAATATTAGTAGAATTCTGCCCTTTAACAATTTTGTATTAGGATACCTATGAAGAAAAGAATTCCAAAATGTTCATTATACATTAAAGATATGCTCATACTCATTAATTCTGGTCGTTTCCATGATCAATTCTGCGGTTAATTGTTTTTGAGGACTTCAACTTAAACTCTTATGCAAATAAATTCATTTTCCCTTATTAAGATTCCGAAATGAATTTTTGAAGTGCCATTCAGTAGCCTTTTCTGCTTTTCATTGTGCATTATGTGTTTGCAACATATACAGGTGCTCATACATATAAAAATATTGAGTTTGGGGCTTTAAAGGGGTTTTTGATGTGAAAAGTTTTCAAAGCTTTCAGATTCCTGTTGATTCTTTATTAGTATGAGGGAAACAAATACTGCACATGTAGAGTTTTCTGAGAAACTGCGTTTGTTTCCGAATGAGACATGCTTATTGTTTTATGGCATCAAAGATCAACTCTATGCCTTCAATTTATCTCACGTTTACCTCTAAAACTTTTTGCCACTTGCTTGTATTATATATATCTCTTGTCTACCATGTAACTGATGTCAGTTTTGTCATACTGGTAAAAACAAGGAGCAACATACAATTTTACCACAGCAAAAACATTGTGCAAACACATAAAGGGACATAATCTTAAATCTATTGTCATTTGAGACATGCCATACTTTTCCCAATTGAATGGGATAGGATACCAAAGATGAAAATTTTAGCTGTGGAACTTGATATAATGAAACTGAATAAAATGATAGCACTGATTGTTGTAATAGCTAGCCTTGATTCATAATAACCATAAGGTCTGGTTAACTGTCTTTTGCAATAAGACAGACAAATTATTCCTCCTAAATGTAATTCAGGTACAAAACTGCTCAGGAGCTAAGCTCTGAAGGTGTAGGGTTTTCAATGAGGGCTGAATGCAAATAATGCAAAATGGGTATCATATTGACAGAACTCTCCACTAGCATGATCAAAATAGATGCAAAAAGATAAGGAAGTAAAAAGAACAGGACTGCTGAGGAAAACAACCTAAGAGTACTGCAGGGAAATCAAAGGATCAAATACTGACCAACAACGTTGTCCCTTTTTAGTTTTCTTGTTTGCCAGTAAATGTATTTTGCAAATAGATGAGAAATTATTTAAGAAATAATTATTATGTTATCATTTTACACTCCTGTTTGAACAACCAATAAGTCATGGAATATTTGAGTATCTGGATAAAAGACTTTAATAGTAATGTTATTATTACTTAATGGAATACACTTTTTTATGCCCGAAGTAATATTCAGATTCTAAGACCGATTACAAGTGAAACCAAAACTGTTGTGGTCACCTTGGAAGGCTATTGAAAACAAATAATTAAAAACAATTAGAAAAGAGTTGCGGGAAATATGGGACAGAGGGAGTAGTTCAAGCAGTAACATCAATACTGTACTCCTGACCTGCATTTATCAGCATGAAAGAGGCAGAAAAAAAGTGAACCCTTGCACGATACATTGACAAATACAAACATATAACAAATAGAACACTTATTGCACTGCATTAAGGACTGGGTAATGGATAGAAGAAAAGCTGAAAAAAAATTAACAAATGTTAAGCAAAATCTCTATTCAACAATTTCCAACAATTGATTATCATAATTACTATTACTGGGGGAAAAGGTATATTCTAATATGCTAGTAGTAAATAGCTGACTTCACACTAGGTTAGGATTCTAGACTACTTTAGGTTAGGTTACTGTAGACTGTTCTCATGATAGCTTTGTTCATTGTCAATGTCTCTGTTTTGATGCTGTACCAGAAGACGGGAGGTAGTTCCATTTTTATTATGATACGGATATAAAAGACCTATCTAGCAGTTCTGTGAATTCAAATGAGACCCCCAGGTCTTAATGTAACCTGTAATTTATAATACTGAATCAACAGATGTCACTCTTGTAAAGACAACAAGTGAAACCTCCAAAAAAAAAGAGACTAAAAGGGACTAAATGTGAAGGTTTTACAGAGTAGCAGATTTGAAAGGAGAAATAAGCAGTATAACATACGCAATTTCCAGACCAGCAAAACAAATAAAGAATAATTACAAGAAATATTATTAAGAAACAAAATTAGTCAAAAATTAGGAATGAAGGATATTAATAACCTGTGAGCACCAAATAAATTATCTAATTTGACATAAAACACAGCTCTACAAATGAAGAATGAGCCTAATAACTTCGTGCCAGAACCTTTGAAACCTTAGCTGTAAATGATGTTTCCTTTCTGCAGGTTGCTCTCTGAGATGAAAAGAGTAGGAATAAATGAATACAGAATCTTTACATTAAATGGCAAAAATGTGCCTGTGCTTATTTCAGTTTGTCAGTAGTGTCAAACATGAGCATAGTAGTGAAATAAATCTACATACCAATGTATTATTGAAAAAAGAGATTTAGGTTATTACTCAACAAAGTTAATTAACCTGTCAAGATGACCTCAGCTGAGGAGGGAAGAATTATTTCCTGGCATTTTTTTTTCTTTACAGGGCTTGCATTTTTTATAAGGATATAAGAAGGCGCAGTCCTGGACAAAGCAGGGTTTGGGGTATTTCTCCTGCTATTTTCAGAAGATCCTCATCTTGACAGCTGTTCAAGCTGTACTAAAACTGTTCAAGATGACTGGTAAAGTTCTTTTAAATCTTTTTTAATCCATGGCCTACAGAGGGAAGTTTTTTGCTGAATTCCACGAAACAACTGAATAATTTTTTTAAAGATGAAACATCATATACCTAATTTGAAAGTCCAGTTGTTATTATTATGCAGTAGTACTGAAGAACAAAGAGAAGCCTATGGCTAACTCTAGATATATTAATTCAATATCACTGGAGATACAGATTGTCCTTTAATTGTAATAACAAGATAAAGACGGGTGTTTAAAAAAAGCGAAGACAAGTTAGTTGCTTATATATTTTTCAAGTATGAAAATAGTGGCAGAAAGATTATACTTCAGAGGCTACACACCCACAGTAACCTTTCAGTGACTGAAGGTTGATTGGGAAAATATGAAAACTACCACTGGTAAATTAATGCACTGAATATTTTTCACTGTCAGCTTACCCGGTTTCTTTGCCCCAGACAGTGTGCCTGCTATTCTTTTTACCCTGTCAACAGCATTGCTCTGTACAGAGCTGTTTGATGACTGTTCTTTCCTTTATGAGTAACAAGCTGCCACCAAAGATTCATTAGTGTTTAAAACTGGTATATTTGTATGAAAAAATGAAGAGTTGATGAAAACTGGGGTAAATATTCCCCAGCTAACGAGTCAAAGGTGATGTATACGTTAGCATTTTGGTTCATCTCTTCCTTCTAACTCTTAAATGTGATGAGTGGTCTTACTATGAACAAATTAGCTTCCTTTCAGAGGAAGTACATTGAGAAGTTCATCTCTAGGCACACAAAACAAGTGTTCCATCTCCTTTTGAAGACAAAGTGGTCAACATTATTGGCAGACCCTTTTGACAACTTAGAATCATATAAGTAATGATGACATTTAGCCCAGAGGACAAGACCAGATACAGTCCAAGGACAATTCTCTGAAACACATGTAATGCAGATGTAGAGAATTCAGAATCAATTATTTGATTCAAGAACCATTCTTTAGACTGGATTATGTGTTAATGCAAACAAAGACACAGGTTTAGTATTTCTCTTAGGAGAACAGATGAAAGGTATTCCTGATATTATTATATGGGAAGTACAAATCCTAACATTTAATATACCCTCTAACCCAAATAGCTTTTTTCTGCTACCCATCTGTCTGTCTTGAAAACTCCTCTAGTATTAGCCCAGTATTGGAACCACACTTCTTTATGCCTTATTCATCAAGTAAACTCCATTTTTCATTTCTGCATTTTTATTCATATGGACACTTAGCATTTTATAAAGGCGTCTTTAGCTCTGTAAGTGAACTAAAATAATGACCATAACTAAAATAATGCATTTCATTGTTTGTATTGATTTTACATTTAATACCAATTTGCAGAACTGAACAAAACTATTGTTACAGCAGTTGCTGAGTCTCTCCCTGTAGGAAATAATAGCAATAACATTTGGTAAATAAAGGAGACAATATAAATCATTCTATTTTATCAATATGTTTAGATGTCATGAGGAATTGAGAAAGAAGAAGGAATTAAGTAAAAAGTTTTAAGTGCAGTACACCTGAGATGAAGAGGACAGAGTCACAACTTCAAGAAATGTGAGAACATGGAGTAAGATCACCAATCAACGAAAAAGAAGAGTGGGCATAAGATAACTTCCCTCTAATGAGTTTAATTATTGGTCAAAAAGAATTTTCCCTGTTTTTTCACATGGTTTTCATTGATGAGATGTCTAAACATCTTTTAAAATTACTATTAGTCACATAACTGAGAGAAACTCAATTAAATTACATACGCCCAAAAGAGAAGTATGAAATCTGAATGCTTTGGAATAATCTAAGAAAAATAAGAAGAATTGTATCCAACAGAAAGACTTTTCAAAGCATGCTATATTTTTGTAAGTTTTACTTTGTTAAGTGTTTTGGACTAGGCTTTCTGAAATGTTAACCAGAATAATACAGGAAACATTTTACAAGGCAACAAATGCCATCAAGAAAATTCCTCTGGGGGAAAAAAAAAAAAGGAAAAATAGTCCTGATCCTCAAATCACGATGTGTAAAAGTAATGATCTGATACTGTTTCTCCATTGAATTAACAAAAAAATCTGAAAATAGTGCTAATGAGTAAAGGGAAAAAATTTTCTATGTTAGAGAAATCTTGGGAAATCTTCGGAAATGTTCTTCACCATTCACATACCAGGTAATCCAAAAGTTAGGCTCAAAGTACTATGGAGTTATTAAAGTAGACTCTATTTGCTTTCACTCTAGCAAATGCCTATTTTAATAACTATCTGATAATGTCATTAAAAGAAATACATTTAAAAAAATCAAAACTTTGCATAGGTATGAAAATATATGTTTTAATGATTGATGTTACTCCTGTCATTAAATAAAGCAAATAAAATTATTGTCATAAAGAAAAAAATGTAAAAATGCAAAGTTTTCATATAAAAATACACAAAAAATATTTTCTTTATTGAATACTTAAATATTTTTCCAAGAGAAAAGTGTGCAACAAAATCACAGATTTTTCAGTCTCTTTTTATAATTAGGATATTCAGCAAAAATCTGCTCTATGTTTCTGAATGTTTGACCAGGATTTATTACATAGACTTTCCCTCAGAAACTGTTTTAATGTTTTCAGTATAGAAAAAGATCAAGAGCAATCAATTGAGGGGCAGTCTGTAGCCAAGAAGACACAACAGTCCTGATTTTTATCTTTGCCTGTAATTTTGTTCTAAAGGACTAAAGTGATTTTTTCTCATATTTTGAAATATTTGGTTTGAAAACTTTGACAACAGAATTACTTCAGAAGCTCTCTTCTGTTTTGTTTTATTTTTTTTTCAATTTGAATATTGTTTCTTGTCACCAGCTACGGAGAACAAGATCCAGAACTCGATTTCCTACCACATTGTATCATATCTTGGATTATTTTGTGATGACTCGTGGAGATTCAGAAAGGAGGGCAGTTGTGTTAAATGTTCTAATTTTTGCAAGAGATTCAATATCCAATAAGTATTATCCTTCTTTTTTTTTTAAAAAAAAGAAGGCAGAATGAAAAAAAAGGCAAAAAAGATCTGTGAAATAAAGCTTACCTCTATTTTAGTTCTCCTCTATATCTGATTAGGTTCAACAGGAGCTAGTTTCAAGTTCTGCTACAGATACTTGGACTCCTGTTTATTTCACTTTCCATACATTTTTCAAATTACACATAATTGGAATGAAAATCAAGTTGTCTAACACAGCAATGAAATTCAATCATTTGAGTAGCACTTTTGAAAAAAAAAAAAAAAAAACCTTTTATTTTTAAGCAGAATTGTTGGAAAAGGGTATTATGTTATCCTGTAGGATTTCATTAATGTCATCTGAGTGATTTTGAAGGACATCTTCAAAACTTAAACCAGAAATACATTGGCAATCATCTCAGTCCAAGTATAAATACATTTCTCAGCAAGTAAAAGTGATAAAGGATAGAAAAGATTTACAGCTGTAAGCAGAAAAACTTTAGAAGTAGAAAGTGAAAATAGATTTTTCTTACTATTTTTCAGTTATTGAAAAAAACACCAGAATTTACTGATAAGTTGCATAAAAATTCATTTCTTGAACCATTAAAATACCAATTCTGTATTTTATATCCTTTCTCTCACATTCTAATATTTCTTTAATGTCTTCCATTTCCTCCACCTTCCAACAGCATTTTCTTTCTCATTCTTCTTAAAAACATTTCTGACTTCTGATTTGTCATTAGCTCAACCCATCCCTCTATCTTAAGTCTCAAATTACTTGTGGAAGAAACAAGAATTGAACTGAGTCTTTGCAGCACGAAGCTGATTTCTGCACAGGTATATAACAGCTTTGGCCAAGCTATACGTGCTTTTTTGCTTGCTATATATATGATGTCAACTACATTCTGTTTCTCTCTGTAAAACATTTATTCATGCTATCTTCAACAATTTGCCATCAATAAAGCTTTGAAGATATACGTTTATAGATTTACTGTATTCCTATTTGTCTGACACAAAAGGTGTCTTTTAAATTACTGTTTTCCCCTGCAGTCATACAGTTGTTTTCTTAACTATTTATTGTTCCTGGACATTATAGCATATGAACTTAATTAATATTTTCTGAGAAACAGGGGTCTTCTTTAAGTTGCAAGTAAAGACTATGCAACCTGTTACTACTATTGAGATTCTATTATATTTTTATTTCTACAGGCAAATGTAGGAGAAATTCAGTTCACTCTGTGCTGATCTTTACTTGGTATGAAGTTATTTTGGCAAAATTCTTAAATGCAAGTATTTTTCCAAAATATTCAATAGAAGGCAATTTGGCTGTTTTTAGATTAATATTTCTCTAATGAATATTTTTTCATTTCTCCAAGCTCCAATAGCTGTAACTTTTGCAGACAAATCAGTAAAAACAAACACCCTCCCCAAACAAAAACAAAAAAACCAAAACATTTTGATTACACACATACTATGGTGCCTTAAAACTTCTGGATTTAAAACAATCTGTCTTATAATTGTTGACAATTTAGAAGAAAAAAAAATATATCAAATTTGAAGATCTTTTCTTTTTTCCCCCTCGTCTGCTAAATGGTTTACACATTAAAAGTGAAAAATAAATAAATAAAGACTCCGTCCCTCTCAGCTGTATGTCAGGAAACATTCCAGCTTCAGACTTGTACTTTGATAGGCAAAACCTTTGCTCATTCATGAGTCATTCACTTAAGAGCAGATTTGCACCAAATAAGCTGTATTAGATAAGGAAAATTATTTTGGATGGAGAGTAGTTTAAAAAGGTGAATGGCAATCTGCAAAAGAGATATTGCAACAAACCGCTGCATTTACCATATACACTAGTTCAGATTTTCTGCAAGTCTCTGTTTATGGATATTCTGTAATATACTCATGCCTCCACAAATGACAAGACACAACATGACAATGTATTTCATTCAAAATCAGAACACTATCACAGCTTTGATTTCAACTGAAATTAAAATTTGACAGCATATAGAGTTAAAATCAATGTCTCTACAGTAAATACAACAACCCAGCTCAAGGTACACAAGATAATGATGAATCAGAAAGAAAACCTGAAATTGTTTCATGTGTTCATCTCATTCAGGGACTGATGTCTGAGTATTCTAAATAGGTGAAGATACCTAAACATGTACAATTGCATAAATAGTGGCTGGATAGCAACTTTCTCTTAGAAACACGGCTGCAGTGGTCCTGTCAAAGTTTGCACAAACTTTTTTTCATCTCCTTCTGTATCTTTTCGAGAGTACAGTTTAATTCTATAACACTACCACTGAGTTCAGCCTACTATACAGATATGAGGATATGTATTAATGCTGACACATAAGGAATCAGTCTGTCTTGCTTTTTATGTATAGTTCTACTTTGAAGACATACACATAAATACAGTAGCACAGGTTTTGCATGTTGGGAAGATATTAAAATTTCTGAAAAGGTAATTATATAATTTGATAATTTCTTATACTTTGGTAAGAAAAACAACCCACCCATTCACACATATGCAGATCTCTCTTAGTGTCTCTTCTAACAGAAAGAGAAAAGCTGATCACTCTGCTTACTTTTGTTGCTAGAGAGAAAGAAAATAGGAAAGTCATGACAGTAGTATCCGTACCTAAACATCTCGTCTCCATTCCTCTCCAGAGTCCAGATGACAGACATTCCCTCACTGCAGAGCCGACTAGCATGTATCCTGAGTCACAGGTAAATATAGCTGTAGATCCATAGGTGATTTGAGTTCCAATCTTATTTCCATTGGGAGGTGTAGGAAGTTCTCCACAGGAAATAACTTCATGACAAAACCAAAACAAAACAGAAATGTTCACAAAAACACATATAATAATACTTATCAACCAGTCAACCAGTATTGAAGTATTTTCGTTGTGTAGAAAAAAATAGATTAAAAACCGCAAACAAAAATGATTACTTCCCCAGAAATAATACTTAAAAAAGAGAGGGGAAAAAACAATTAAAGTTGTTTCTGTAAAGTTAAAAAAAGCCATTAGGAACATTATTAAATTCAGTTTAATTACCTTGGTTTTATCAAGCACTTCTCTTGCATATTGGAATATCACAATTGTTGTCAGTTTTAAAATTATGTTTCTCTGGGCAGATGTTGTTTTGATCTTCTAGTTCATAATGAAATGCTTACCTCAGCATTCATACATTGCATTTTTATAAGGAGTGAATCATATTTATGGAATTCCTTGCTATTTGTTTACAATTCAAAGCATCTTTTCATTCAAAATAATATTTTTTGTTATCAATTTTCTTTTAATATAAAAATAACTTTACTATTACTAAATAAAAGGGTGAAAGCAGCTAGTGCACTTTATGCTTAAAAAAATTGGTAATATTTCAAACAAAACTTTTCAAAACAGTGAAAAGTAGTTTGTCTTTTAAAGAAAAACGGGTAAAATTTATAAATTTAGTATGTAAAACATCTATATACACAGAGGGAGATATAGACACAGACACATACACAGTATTTTTAATACTAGCAGTGATGAAATATTGCAATTAACTTTTGAAAATACTCTAAATTATAAATTATATTTCCAGTTATAAAGAAATCAAAATTAAGGTTAATTTCCAATGTAATAATACCTGGTTTTGAAACTGTGTTTTTCAACTTCTTTTTTTTTTATTAGTTTTGTGTATATTGTGAATAAATTCTAAATATATTCTAAGTCACAGTTATCTGGTTCACCTACAAACTTTTTGGGTATGTTTGGATTTATACACAAATGTGCAGATTTGTTTTTGATATGTGCTCCAAAAGCTCAATCATATCCCACTCTGTCACAGTGTACATCACATGGCGTTCCATAAAGAAAGAATTCTGAGTCTTCAAAGTGTAACCAAAACCCCTCAGTTTTGAAAAAGAGGTGTCTAAATTTAAATGTATGAAGAAACATGCTTTTCACAGGGGTGGGTGCGGGAAACACATTTAGTTGGTTTAATATCTCAATATTCATTACTTATTTTTTGAAAATTAACTACTGCAGGTTATCAGCACACCAGCTAATGGTAGAAATTATGTGGATGTGTGCAAATGCACACTAGTGTGCAAACGTAACTAGCTGAAAAGAGAGATTATTTTTATATCAAGCATGCAGACAATACACAAAAGTTTTGCATTTTTCTAGACCATACAGCATTCCTGACCTAAAAGAAAATATAGGAAAATGTTCTCTACTACTTCCTTTTACATTTATAAATTTAGAGACCTTTAAAATCCAGAAGTGTGCTTACAAATATGTCCTTGTCATTTGTCAATAATAGTCTTTTGGATACCCAGGAATTCCAATCGAGAAACACTTTTTCTAATTAACTGTTTTAAACATTTAATTAGCTATTTTTTGATTCACCCAATAAATATTTTTTTCTGATGTCTGTACAGCAGATGAAGATACAGCATGTACTCACTTTGGCAGTAAGGTCGCTCATTTCTCCAACTCCAGGTGCCATTAGCAAGACACTCGATAGATGCTGGTCCCAAACCATAATACCCTGGATCACAGCTGAAAACTACTTTTGTTTTATACTCATAATGTGATCCATTCACTATTCTCCATCTTCCATGTTCCAGTGTAAAAGAATTGATGCTTGGACATGTAACAACTTCCAAAATAAAAAAAAACACACATAGTTATTTGTGGCTTAGTACAGGCAAATTGGGAAAATCTGTACTGTTATTAATTCAAAAGTATATATTAAACACAGTGACATAATCTTTGAAGACTAAGGCTGTATTTGAAATTGCCTTTGGTTAGTAGGTGTGAGTTCTCTCATGTAATTAATAATGACCTAGCCAGAGCAGGGATTGTGTACTCAGAGTGATGCAATCAGTGCAGATAGAAGCTATAGCGTGGTTGAATTCACTGTAGATGGACCTCCTGTGACACTTTACATCAGGCACCAGAATCTTTACTAAAGTGTTAGCTATATTTAAATGCAGCAATTATTTTTCTACCCAGGCAAACTCCGTGAAATTTGAGAGGCTGCACATTGGTGACAGATAAAATAATATCCACGTCGAAGTTGTTTTTTCAGCAGCTATACATTTTTAATCTCATGTCTTAATTCTATGTCTTCCTCCTCCAGAAATGGAACAAAAATATTGTACAACTCCAAGATAATAAAAAAAAAAGTTTAACAAGCATAACAATTTTTCCTAATTTATTTTTCTCCATTTGGATTGGTCCTTTAGAAAGGGGAAAATGCATGATAGAATGCAATTTAAAAGAACAAGAAAATAAAAAAGGAGAAAGAGAAAATCCTTGAAAATTATTTTAGGGTATGTTTTCTTTCATTTCCAAAATTCATTGGGTGAGACAATCAAAATCCTAATGTGCATCAGATACTCTGACATTTCTGTAACAATCTTACAATCACCTGGGTTTTCATATCCCATTTATAACTGCTGGTTTCCACTTCTCTTTGGGAGTAAACAACTTTACAGTGATGTTACCCCAAGTTCAGATGGTGTAGGATTATAATGATGGGCTGAATATAAATTAGAAGCAGAAGTTTCAAACAAGTATCCCAGAGGTTTCGCAATTCTGGATAGTAAATAGGGTTTGTTAACAGTATATGAATTTTGGAACTCTCACTGAAGAGATAGCTTTTGCATAAACCTCTGCAACCATTAACTTTGATTTAGCCATAAATTAATTATTAGTTTGATTGTATTCTATAAGCTCTAGCGTATTTCTTCTGTTGTCACAGCATGTCTTAGTTACATACATTTCAAATATGCATTTCATAACAATTTAATACCAGCAATAATTCATAGATTAAAGTAACCTGAAGATGAAAGTTTAAGTAATGTGAAGATTTATGCCCTGGATAAATAAACAAAATGTACGTACAGGTTCTTACTGGAGACTTTTTACATGTTACTTACCTACACATCGAGGTGTTTTATTGTGATTGCTCCAGGTCCCATCTGGCTGGCAGACTGCAGTAGTAAGCTCTTTGGCTGATAGCCTATATCCATCATTGCAAAAATAAGTAACTCGGGTGCCAACTAAGTAATCTGTAGTTAATATCCCACCATTTAATGGAGCTTTAGGAATTCCACAAGATATTGCTGAATAAAAAGAAAGACACAGTTATTTTACGTCTTCAATAAAAGTTTCCACTTCCCTCATATAGTTTATGCATTGCAACATCAATGGTTTTAAAGTCACAAAAAAAATAATTTTAAACTGCTTAATATGTGTTTTAAGCATGCAAATAAACTCTTAAAATTTTAGAGGATTCAATCAAACTAAGATTTTGTCTTTTGGAGGAGAATGAAAAAAAAGAAAAATGGTCCATAACTCTGCAGCTAACCACTCAAAAAGGGAATAGAGAATATCTGGATAAAATACGACCAGCATGGTTGAATGAGTAGGACACCATCTCAGAAACTACAAATATGGTTGGTAGTTCACATTTCTTCCATCAAATGTACTGTGAGACCTTTGGCAAAGCACTAAAATTAACTTTCAACATTCTATTTTTTCCACCTGCAAAGCATAAAATACTCTTTTGAAAATATTGAATCATCAAATCATAGAACGGCCTGTGTTGAAAGAGACCATAAAGATATTCCAGTTCCAACCTCTCTGCCATCAGCAAGAACAGATTTCACTAGACCAGTTTGCTCAAAGCTCCATCCAACCTGGCCTCAACACTTCCAGGGAGGAGGCAGCCACAACTTTTCTGGGCAACGTTTTCCAGTGCCTCACCACCCTCACATTCCTTCCGGATGTGTCTTTCATTTTAAAACTACTCGCCCTTTTGCTACCACTGCATGTCCTTGTAAAAAGTCCCTCTCCAGGTTTCCTACAGGTTTGCTCTAGGCTGGAAGGCTGCTCTAAGGTCTCCTTGGAGCCTCCTCTTCTCCAGCCTGAACAACTGCAACTCTATCAGCCTGTATTCACAGGAGAGGTACTGTGGGCCTCTGATCATCCTTGTGGCCCTCCTCTGGACACATTCCAACAGGTTCAGGTGCTTCTTATGTTGGGGGCACCAGAGCTGGACGCAGTACTCCATGTTGAGTCTCACAAGAGTGGAATAGAGAGGAAGAATCAACTCCCTCAACCTGCAGGCTGTGTTTGTTTTTATGCAGCCCAGGGTATTCTTGGCTTTCTGGGTGATGTTGAGCTTCTCATCAAACAACACCAAGTCCTTCTCCTCAGGGCTGCTCTCAGTCCATTCTCTGCCCAGCCTGTATTTGTTCTTGGGATTGCCCCAACCCACATGCAGGACCTTGCACTTGACTTTCTTGAATTTCATGAGGTTTATGTAGGTCCACCATCCAGGTCCCTCTGGATGGCTTCCCTTCCCTTCAGTGTGTTGACCACACCAGTTTGGTGTTGCTGGCAAACCTGCTGAGGGTGCACTCAATCCCAGTGCCCAAGTCACTGACAAAAATGTTAAAGTGGGATGGTCCTCATACCAAGCCCTGAGGGACACCACTCATCACTGCTCTTCACTTGGACATTGAGCCACTGACCCCAAATCTTTCAGTGAAGCCATATATTCAGTTCCTTACCCACTGAGTGATCCATCGACAAATCCATGTCTCCCCATTTTAGAGACAAGGTTGTTGTGCAGGACAATGTCAAATGCTTTGCTCAAGTCCAGGTAGATGACATAGTTGCTCTTCCCTTATCCACTAACACTGTAATCCTGTCATAGAAGTCCACCAAATTTGTCAGGAATGATTCACCCTTAATGAAGCCATGTTGGCTGTCACCAATTACCTCTTTATTTTGCCTGTGCCTTAGCACAGTCTCTAGAGGAGTCTGTTTCATAATCTTGCTGGGCATCAAGGTGAGATTGACTGGCCTGTAGTTCCCTTATTAAAAGTGCAGGTTACGTTCTCCCTTTTCCAGTCAATTGGAACTTCACTGGAATACCACAACTTCTCAAGTATGATGGATGGTGGCTTGCCACTTTGTCCACCACTCCTCTTGGGACCAACAGGTGCGTCTCATCAAGTTCATGGATTTGTGTACCTTCAGGTTCCTTGTATGGTCTGGAACCCAACCTTGTCCTATGGGGAGAAGTTACTGATTCTCTCAGCCCTTGTCTTTGCCTCCCCTACATGGGAGGTACGGATGAAGCACTTGTCAGTGGAGACTGAGTCAAAAACTTTGCTGAGTCCCAGGTCTCCTATTTCCTTCTGGAGAGGGCCCACAATTTCCCTAGGCTTCTTTTAGGAGCTGTTCTGGTTGCTCTTGACAACCCTGGACAGATTTCTTTCTATCAGAGCTCTAGCTTTCCTGATCTGATCCGTAGCTGCTTGGACGATTTGTCCATCCTTGCTTCCACCCTCTGTAGGCCTCCTTTTTGTGTTTCAGTTTGTCCAGAAGCTCCTTGCTCATCCAGGCAAGTGTCCTGGAGTTTTGTCTGAATTCTTCTTTGTCAAGATGCAACATTTCTGAATTTGGAGGAGGTGATCCTTGAATATTAACCAGTTATCTTGGTCCCCTCTTGAATCTAGGGCTTTATTCCATGTTACTCTACCAAGTAAATCCCTGAGGAGGCTGAAGTCTGCTCTCCTGAAGTCAAGGTTAGCAAGCTTCTGTCCTTCTCACTGCTCTAAGAATCTTGCACGTCTCATTTCACGGTCACTGCACCCAAAGCTGCCCTTCAGCTTCACATTCCTCACCAGCGCCTCCTTGTTGCTGAGAAGGTCCAGCATAGCACCTCTCCTCGCTGGTTCCTCTACCTCTTAGAGAAGGAAGTTGAAAAGTGCAAATACAAGTGTAAGGTGTGTTAATTTTTTTCATCTCTTTCTTTTTTCTTTGTTTTTGTGTTTGTTTGTTTGGGGTTTTTTACCAGAAAGAAAATACCAAGAGAAGATCTAATTAGTGCTCTGACTGTTTTGGGACACAAAAAACCCCTAAACAACTAAACCTTTTCCACCTCCTAACACCATATATCTAATGTAGGTCAAAAGAAAAAAAAAAAAAAAAAGGAAAGAAAAGGGCTTAGGCACTTAATTCTGAAATACCTTACTTTGAAGTGGAATCTTGAGCCATACGAAAGAACCCACCATGCCTACAGAGGAAAGTTAATCCTCTCAGACTACGTATAAATACTTGGAAAAAAAAATTAATCTATTTTTGCCCCTGCTGAGAGCTGATCTGATGTAAAACTGAACTGCTTCATAAGCAATATAACAATACCAAAGGCAATAATCACAGCTAAGACACTGGTAAAGCACCAGTGCTATAATAACTTTCAGTTGTAGTAGTATTGGAGTTAGCATATGCTTCTATTGCCACAAAAAAAAAACCCTGCATGAGATGTAAATTAAAAAAAAAACAAAACAAAAACCACTGCACAGACACACTGTGTTGAAAAGATCACAGAAAACTATTACTAATTTGCTATCACCTTGTCTGTGCAATAAATATAATACTTATAATAAATATAAGACTTATCTTATGCATAGCTATATTAATTATTCTAATGTGTATGAATATGACTATCTCAGACCTATGGCCATGTCTAAAAAACCTAAAAGTAGAACGATTATGCTTTACCTATCAGATATTTTTCCACAATATTAATTTTTTATAAAAGCATAACTCATCATGTACCATATCTAAGCATATATTCTTAGTATTCTATTTAATTATTCATTTATTTATCTTTAATTTTTTAATACTTTAGTATAGCTTGCATAACAATCACCATTTATACAACACTATGTCTGCTCTTATGGACAATTACATTACTGAGGTAGAGAACTTTTCTTGATATAATGTTCAGTTTTAAACTTCACTTACTTAAAATCTCTACCTAAAGTTTCTGTAAAAGCCCACTAGCCACATATGATATTATAAAGCACTAATAATGATTTCTGATGAGACCTGTGTGAGACAATATTTATTTGGAAGAGAAATATTTCATAATTAAAACCAAGAATCATATCGTTCTGGAATAAAAATGGAAATGCAAAAAATAACTGAAAGAAAACCAAATGCTTTAAAACACTTTGAATCTTCTGAGATCTATGATCAGTTTTAAATATTCAACTATTTATATGAACTCATGTTAATTCCTGTACTCAGATAGATCAGGGCAAATTTGTTCATTCTTTCAAAAGTTTATCATGATCAGACCTTATAATTTACCATGGGAAACTTTTATTGACTCAATATCATTAAAACTGAGATGAATACATAAGTAACAGTAATTTAACATTATAGTTCATTTCATGCATGTCTATATAAAAAGAATAGTAAATATCTAATGGTTAGAACATTAAGGTTGGTAAATAATTTGTATTATTTTTACCATTACATGATACAATATTAGATTTTGAAGACCCTTTTCAGACAAAGGGTCCTTTTGTATTAACTTGGAAACAGGTTTCAGTTAATTGCTGAAGTCTGGTTTGAGGTATTTCTTTTTGACTCCTTACTACTGCATTTAGTCTCTTCCACCGAGATATATTTATTTCTATAAATAATGTAAAAAAAGCTCTCATCCAGGGTTAAAACATTGTCTGGATGTTTCAGGTTCTCCCAGTCCTGTAGTGCAAGTGATATGAAGAATGGTTGGTATTATCTGTTTAGAGGTTCAGAGATCAAGATTTTTAGTCATACAGGTGTAAGAATAAGAACATTAAAAATTGCTCTAACATTACTCATTAACTCGGAAAATAAAAGTTGTAGTGGAAAAGGCTGTTGATGTCAATTAAATATAGAAGACAACTCACAACAATAATGGTAAAGACACAGAATGAAAAATGTTAACACAGCATTAGTTTAGATAATCATGAAATATTCTGAAGGATGTACAAATGTTTGCTAGGTAATGCAATTAGTATTTCTATAAAAACCCACCAAAGCACCAAAACCCAGTAGCTGTGCAGATTGTAGGGGTATCACTAAATAATAGATAATTTTGAGGCCTGAGATATCTTATTTCTTATAGGAAATAGTCGTAATTACTACTACTACTACTGTGATTTCACTGGCAATCTTAATTTTGGAAACAGACAAAAAATAGATTAAAACGAAATGTGTTGCCTTGAAAGAAGCTGCAAAATTGCAAATATATTTTTTTTAATTTGAATATTATATAAAAAAAAACCCCCTAATACTTTTTTTTGATCTGTGCTAAATGGTCATTTGTGGCAATTCTGTATTCGGATATGTGAAGGGACTGATTAAAACGGCTTTGAAATTTATGCTATAAATGATAGAGAATAGGAAATAGAAGTTAGGACTGTGACATTCTCATCTCATGATATCACCTGGAAAAACAGTTGGCAAATTCTGACTGACAATTATAATACTCGTTAAAACAAGGTGTTCATACTCAGTATCATTAA
This sequence comes from Oxyruncus cristatus, assembly GCA_013399855.1. Taxonomy (NCBI): domain Eukaryota; kingdom Metazoa; phylum Chordata; class Aves; order Passeriformes; family Cotingidae; genus Oxyruncus; species Oxyruncus cristatus. The sequence goes on from VXAY01000863.1 coordinate 370,498, forward strand.
GTTCTGAAACCTGCTAGCCCACACTTAAAAGAGTTAGAATTTGTGGTGAAACTGTTCAGTGGTAGGGGGAATGGCAAATGGAACAAAATTTATACATTTTGAATAAACACATCTGTAAATTTTCATGAAAAAAAAGTCATTCTAATAGTTCACTGAATAGAGACATAGGCAAGTTATCAGAACAATAGCATTATTTTCAGGAAAGAAAGAATAGGAATACAGTTTTTATGGGTATTAAATAATAGTTTACATTTCCTTGTTAGGTAGAAGATGTTTGATTTCATAAGACAGAAGAAATTAAATATATGGCTAACCTGTTTCATTATCTTTTAAATTTCAATTTAAACCGCAAAACATTAGAATAGCATGATAGGCAAAATACGCCATCATAGGCAAAACTTGGTCCAGTTTCCTGTTCTTGGAAATGTACCAAGGTTCAGGTCTTTCTTTTTAATTATTTTTAATGTAGTTCTTAAATCATAATAAATGAACTTTAAATATATTCAGTTTTAAATGAGCTTTTTGAACAATTTCATATTTTAAATGTGTGTTAGGGGAAGGTTCCCTCACAGTGAGGTAGATTATTTTTAGCATCTGCCAGTCTTAGCAAATTCTTATGAAATACTGTTTCTTAAAAACGCATTTGTTTTTAAAACTTTTATGAGGTAGAAAAATTTTGGTACAGAAGTATGACCATTAAATGTTTACCCACCATTCATTTTAAGTCAGAAAACTTAGAAAAGGAAAGTTTCTTAGAGTATTTTTTTTTTTTTTGAATGAAAGAATTTACCTTGACAAGCTGGGACTGGAACATCCCACGAGTAATAACCATATGGAGACTTCCTGCATACAGCAGTACTTTTCCCAATGAGCCGAAACCCTCGATCGCAGGCCCAGCGAACCATACTGTTGAGCTGTCCACCTGTCTGACTGACAATGAAACCATGTGGAGGGGACTCTGGAGTACTACAGTAGAGAGCTTTAAACATAAATATCAAATAAATAAAATATGCATTTAAAATTCAGATGACAATTCTTGAAAAATTCTGGTTGAATTCAGTGGACATCTGATAAGAAGCTGAGAAAACCACTAAAAGTTTTGTGGCCTGATCATGCATGCATCAAACAATATGACAAAATATAAAGGTGAAAAAATAAAGCAGTTTAAGCTCCTTATAAGCTTCAGGTTTCAGTAGCCTCAAAAGAAATAGAATGGTAGCTCACTTTTATAACTGGCTATTATTTTGGAATTTTGTTCTGTTTTATATTTTCACCATTTTCTTTTAAAATCAAATAAGCTACAGAATTTTAGTTTATGATGAAACTGTTTGCAATTGTACACATTTCAGTAGTATACAAACTTTTGAAAGGAGGAAACATCTAGTGCATCCTGGGCATAACTCTTTCCAAATAGTCTTTTCTTTCTGGTCCTAAATAAGTTATTTCTTTCAAGTTCTGTGATAGAATGAACTGAAGTGAATCAAAACATTTAATATAGATTTTAATAATACATATGAGTGCCACCATAAATCCATGGCAAAAATACTCAGTCTGCTTTTAGTTGTTGTTGATTTATTTAGAACACATTAAGTCCTACAGAAGTCTTATCTAGAGACCATGAAAAAAATCAGAAATCTTTATGAGAGCAAAAAGTTATCTCTAAGTGATACAATTGCTATAATCTGAAATTATTTATGTACTTCAAGACTCTCTGACATTAAACACTAGTTGCATATTATATTTCCTTTCTCTCCCTTGTCCGTTAAATCCATGAGTACCAAGTCACTCGTGTTTGGCTACGGAGTGAAGTCTCTTGTAACCTGGTAACCAGTTTAAGATAAATGTTGTTTGTGTAAGAGTTTAACTTGGTCTCTAACTGGTTTGATTTAAGGCTGCTAGCCAAGATGGACAATTTCCTTTTTTGTACAAAAGAAAATTATGCTGGAAGTTCCAAGTGCTTCCTTTATGCTTTGAAGAATGTTTATAACTATTGGCATTTATTTTCTCAGGCAAATAGAGAAGTGCTGCTTCACTTGGTCTTTAAGCCTTTCCATGTTCCATGACTTACTTCAGGTCAATGTTTTTCTCAGGTGAAAGCTTCCTCTATCCAGAATAGAGTTTGATTACAAAAAACATATTTTAAACATATTAAAGCAAAGAGCAAAATGAGAAGCACTGCCATATCTTTCAGAGCACATACTATGAAAACATTTTCTTCCTTACACTAAATTTCTCCTGCTTTACACTCTTGGAAGAATCAGAGATACAGACAGCTCTACTTCTTCAGAGTATAAGAAAATACACAGGTATTTTCTGAGTAATACAGGTCGCAATTAAATATTTCCTGTCTACCTCTCAATAGTTCTCTCACTGCCCGTAGGGAAAGAGTTGGAAGAATTTCTTCCTCTTTCTCTTTTAACAGATCCAACAGGTACTATAGGAAATGAAAATAGGTACCATATAATATTTTGTGTCTAGTGAACAGTGAATGTTATCTAGTTAACAACAAACATTTTAAGTCTGGGAAAACTATCCTCTCCTAAAGGGAAAGACAACACCGATGCTGTTTCACTGAATATTATGAGCCAATTATTTTTAGGCTCATAACTGCAATTGTGGAGGAGCCAAAAATCGAGTACAGAAAACAAAAAAAACACAGCAGAATGAATTTTATATTTATTCTCTATTTCTTTCTTCACTTAGTAAAGTGAAATTGCTTTATGCCAATAACTTCTCTAATATCTAAAGATACTATCCCTAGTACTTTTCATTCTGCAAATTTCATATCTTTGGTCATCATAAAAAAATCAAATATAGATTTTGTGCATTGCTGCAAATTGCAACAGGTCTACCTAACCTCGATTAATTAACATAATTTTCCAGTGAAATTCTTATATAATAATTTTGTAAAAGCAATTAGATAATAGCAATCATTGTAAAAGCAATCCTATCGTTGTCAAGTACCATTTTCACAATTCATCATTATGTTAGTTTGAATTAATAACACATACAATACTGGTATTTTTTACATTCTACTTGACCTGTTCTAATACTGTTTGCTACTTCTGTTGAACCTTAAATTAGAGAGTTCAATCCTTCAGGCTCTCAAATTTTCCTCTTTATAGCTGTTCACTCCTGACTTGTTGCCATGTCTTTTTCTGTCCCACCAACATTGTTAACAATGAATTGCATAAAGATCCAGTTTGGAAAACACCCCAGGAGGCACTCGAGCGGAAATAAATGCTGGGAGAGAGAAGAGGAAAGCTTTTTTCATCTTTAGTGCTGGTTTATGCCATCTTAAAGCCCTGTGAAGCATTTTCTTAAATCTCTACAGAGCACATGTGTGAGGTATTTTTTCCTCACAAGATCAGTATCATCAGGTTCATATAGAACAAACTGGATTTCCTTTCAGTTTGGTTAATTAAAGATACAAAACATATCTTACCCTTTTCACATACATAAATGTTCTGTTTGAAATTTTATACATACTGTAGAGAGTCACAATTACATACCTATATACCTTATCCTGAAACCTTTTTTATTGGTGCCATGATCTGCTGACCAACGGAGAAATACTTCGTGGCCGTTACTGGTTATATTTAGAGAAGATGAATAGTCCCCACTGAGAGATATAAGCAATGGGCTATGACTATTTGGACCTTGGTACAAAGGGAGGGGAAAAAAAAAACAAAAGAAAAAAGGAGTTACAAAGTTTAAAATAACCTACAATAAATCATATGCACATCATTATAATTACATATATAGACATATATATATATAAAGCATCCTCCAGCAAATGGCAAATTAACTTGAATTAAAAATAGAAGTTGACATTACATGTTATTCACTAGAAAGTATATATTTGCCCAAAACAAAATTTATTTCTAAACATAATTTATGCAGTACAATTTCAAAAGACAGTAATCCAACAATTCTTTTTAGCACGATGGATCAAAATAATTGTTTTTTAAAAATCTTTTATACTGAAAAATTACGATGTGCATCAACAGTAGTGATTACCCAGATGCAATATAAAAATACAATTATATAGAAAAAGCATCATCCAAAGTTATGCATCCTATAGTTACCATCAAACACCTCAAGTATATCAAATTCCTTTTCTGTCTGGAAGAATTCAAAGAACATGCTGATATTATAGCCTTTTTCCACGGTAATGGTCCATGCACACATCTGGAGATTGGGGTAGCTGTCAGGATATCCAGGGCTCAGTATTACTCCTGTTGAATCCAGACGCATTTCATTGGCTGGGCAGAGCACTGCGAAACAGAAAGATTGGCAAAAAAATCTGAAGCCCACTATTTCTGTTTCATGTCATTGACAAGATTTTTCTGAGTTTCAACATCTTAATTACTCATTTTATTTACATAAATTGAGCAAAAAGGTGTTTAAAAATATGACATAGTGGTTTAATTTTGAATTATCTGAATTCACTATGTCTACATAAAATAAAAATCTCATTAAATAGAAATAGTTGATATTACCATGTTATTGGAACTTTTTTCAAAAACTGGTTTTGCTTCATGATATATGAACAAGTGCCTACAGTATATTCAGAACTGAATACTGCTAAACAGGAGCTTTGAAATCTGTTTTTATATTGACAACTAACTCAAAAATTAGTTAGCCCTGAATTACTAGAAGTTACACAAGAAAAATAATAGGATCTTAGGTTTCTCAAAAACACTGAAAATAATACTGGCTTACTAAATACAAAAATCAGGTTTTATGTTGAAAAAGTTATTGGACTATGAAGAGAAATAAAGAACACAGAAAAGTAGAAAAGAGAGAGAAAAAGAATAATTGCCTCCATACAAAAACTCATAAGAATCATAGAATGTTTGGGTTAAAAGGGACATTTGAAGGTCATCTAGTCTGACCCCCTGCAAACCCATCCAACCTGAACTTGAAAAAGTGCAAGGAATCTGCCAATATATTTTAAAAAAATATTAATTTCTCACTTGCAAATTAGCATCTAATTGCTAAATTTAAGAACTTGTTTCTTATGTTATGTGTTTGTTTTTAAGAAGAAATTGAATAAAACACTTCCACTCCACCTGAGAAAACTCACATGGCTGGAATCTGACTGTCAAACTACAGTGCTGTGCCAGTTGTGACACAAAGCTCAAGAAAATGAATGAATGAACTGATCCACTCAGCTTTATAGTACATATATACATATATAAAAATTATATATAAACAAAAATGTGTGGCAGAAAGAGCATAATACTAATCTGTCTGCACTTGTCATTTGCAGCTAGTTTTGCTGTCTCCATATTATTCTGCTTTGCAAATTGTCCTTAATTTAGGGATCTTCAGCTAAACATCCCTCAGGAATTTTACAGACAGTTTAAAGACCTATTTCTGTAAAACAGATTCCCTTGGAAGCTGGGTAACAAAGTTTTTTATGAAATAAAAAAAAATTATCTGAGATATAGTTAAGAGTCATCATTCAAGGATTTTCTGAAGGTCCCTTAATTATTATGCAAAATACAGTTTGGATCTTCTTATTGTGAAGTTTTCACTTATCCTGAAAGTAGAAACTAATTTAAAGCAAAATTAAGGACAATGTTACATATTGCATACGGAAAATATTTTAACAAAATAAAATTATAGCCATTGGCATATTGTGTAATTGAGTGATTATTTTCTCATCTAAAGAAGGAAATCTTCAAGAATTTTAAGAAATGATCATCCAACCGATCAATTTATTTTGAGCTCAAAATTAAAGTAAAAATTCAACCTAAAGTCATTTTACACCAGCTAAAGCATACAACATACGTACAAAATTAAGGCAACGGGAGTTAACACGATGAAATCTAACAACAAATTTTCGCTCTACCCTGTGAAAAGAATTAGTAAATGGTATAAGAACCAACAGAAGGAATGTGTTTTTTCCTTAAGAGTGATTGCACAATTAAAGTATGGTGGCTTATCCATAGATCAGTGTGATATACCAAAATCATGAAAACCAGAAATTTTAGGCATGTAATTTTGCTGCCTCTAGATTCAAAAAGCTATTTTCTTTCCATTCATCATTGAAATTTTACTTATATATTGTGATCTTGAAACTTAGATATTATATAAATAAATACAAATAAAAATTACGCTGCTGTTTATTCTATGTGTCCAGTTTGCCTGGCCATTTGTAACACAATTTAACAAATTCCTTTGCATTTTTCTTTTTGATTCTCTAGATCTAACCCTAAAAACTATGTGAATTTCACTCTGCTTTAAACAGAAATTATGAAAGCACTGATTTAATATTCAGTATTGGATCCAATGTTTAGCATTTATATCTGACAGTTAAAAGATTAACTGTGGTAGCTGAAGTCATCGTTCCTGGGTTTTTGTCTTTGGTCTTGCATTGAATACAAATACGCCTTTAGCAACACATGCTGACAGAATGCCTCAGGATCAGCACATATGTCTCTATTTGCCCTATCTAATATTACATCATTTTAACAGCTAAAGCAATGCCTGGAGGTTACTATGGTTTTTCACCTATTAAATTCTATGAGTCTGCCAAGTTGGGATTTTAAGTTTAATTGGGGTGTTGGAGGCTATTTCTAGAAGTAATTGTGCCTAAATAAATGTATGGATTTTCAGAAATTATCATGTTAAACTTCTTATGAAGCTCACATTTCAAGATCACTTTGCATTTTTAAGGGCTAGATTTATCGCTATAAATGAGTTTGTCTCTAGCATAGTTTTGTGCATAAAATCAGGGGAAAATAGTTTATTCAGCTGTAATAGTAGACACTTCTGGTTTCTCAGGAATGCAGGAAAAGGGTATATTTATAAGACAGCAATTTTTTTAACTCTCAGCTGAAAGCCTAGGTGGAGATTACAGTAATAATTAAGTTCTAAAAATTAATATACTGATGTTTAATTTCCTAACATCTATACTGTGCACCAGTCTGAAACTTTACCAATTTCTAAGAAACAGTCAGATATTAAAGCCTTATTTGTAAAACTAGTAGATTTATTGCCAATTAATTTACTATTGCAAAATAAATCTTTCAACATCAGCATTTTATAGATATGTTAATGAATTAACATTACTGGGTGAAGGAACACCAAAATATTGGATTGCTAGAAAAAACAGAACGCAGTATTTTTTCATATAATACAAATGTAAATCAAATGTATTTGTTAGGACTGATATGGGAAAGTATTTTAATCCTGTAGTAGATGTTAGAATATTAAGCTCAGAAGTAGATGGGTCAAAAATGAGTATCACAGCAACCAGCAGAATCCAAAATGACTGCTGTTTACTTATGCTTTTAGGAGGCTATGGTGTCTTGTTTTGGTCTTGTTTTATAGAAACACTTTATCATACATGTTTATAACTGAAAGTCCTTATTTATCTTTTTGGAAATAAATGGAAGAATTAATATGAAAACATAAACACATACACATCACTGGAACTTCAAAGAGAGTCCATTTTTTAAATAGAGTATGTGCAAGGCTTATCCTCATTAGCTTCTTAATCAGTTTGATATGAAAGAAAACCCTCACATTTTCTTTAAAATTATGGAAAAATTATATTAAAGTGTAATATCAAATTTCAGTTTCATAAAGACTAGTGTAAACGGTGATGTTAGTGGTTGGCAGGACTGTAATCTTGTTTTGACTTTAACAATGAGGTGGTATTATACCTCTATTGGCAGTTTTCAATACTTCACAAAGTAGAGCAGCAGTCCTTTAAACTTGTGAAATTCACTTAAAGGTTATTAATTATTTTTACATTAATATCTGACATATATGAAACACAACAATGATATATTGGGAATAGCATAAAAAAGTCTGAAATAGTTTCAGTATGCCATCTTTTATGTGAAGAGAGAGAGGAGGGTGTGTGAGGAATCACCATTCAGCTGGACTGGCAGCAGGAAAATAAAAACGAGAAAAAACCTTGACAAGAAGGTGGTGCTCCATCCATCTGAAGTCTTTCACCCAGTCGGCATGTCAGAATCTCATTACCAACCAATGTAAAGCCTGGTTGACACTGGTATCTTATTATGTCTCCTGTTTGGAAAAACAAAACAAGACAAAACACAAACAAACAAAAGAAACATTAAACAGCAATTAACTGAGACTTTTAGCTTTGAAAACACTATTGATTAATGAAGTTTCTTGCCACCAACATTTAGAGGGCTAAATGACCTCTGGCATAAACAACTTTGATTAGTCTAAGAAACGTGGTAAATGAGTTTTGTGTTGCACACTGTGCTGCATCTATCACTGTTTTTCACCACATTATTTGTTGAATAGTTTGCTAATTTGTCTAGGTTTGACTGATGCTGTGTGAACCACACGTCCACAGAGCTTTAAGCAATATAATTTATAGGATGACCATCATGAAACTAAACAAAGGTATTAGATCAAGTCAGTAACTCATACAATCCTGAGGGGGGAAAATTAAATAGGAACTGGATTTAGTTGATGATATCTAAATTTGGTATGGTGAGAATAAGAAATTTTCATTTTTTAATTAAGAAATCAATAATTCATGTGGGTTTATATACCAATAAAAGTGTAATTTTTATATCTCAGAAGTTAGTTCTCTTTGGTCCAGATTACAGAGAAGAAAGGGGAAAAAACATTGTCTCTTTGTTACTTATATAACTAATCAAATATTGCTATATACTAAAAACAAATTTATTTTTCTTTATCACCATATGAGCAAAACTAGCTTATCAGACATCTGACATTTGAAAGAATTGATATGATCACACATCTGATCATACAACTCAAATTTCTTTGAATTGTAGGTGGCTAAGTAATAATATTACATGTTTCAGGAAGTCAGAATGTCATCCCCTTCTCTGCTCCTCATAATTTTCACAAATTTGATTTTACCCTTAAGGTCACACAACCTTTATCCTGGTACAGAATATACCATTTTCTACGTGTTTTCTTATGGGTTTGTTTGTTTCAGTTTAATACAATGTTCTATATTAGAGAATATGAAGAATGTATTTTAAAATGAAGTCAATTACAAAAGAGTTACTGTATTACTTATATGTCATCTCTGAAACATCTATGGCATTCAGGAGGTATAGGGAAGAGGAATGACTTCTTAAAAAACGTATTTTCAAATAAAAATATAATATATTACAGGCATGATTTTCATCCTGAAAAGCATCCCGTGCACAGCAAGCTTATTTTTGAAACAAATGTTGCTTCTGTTTTCTCTTATATTACCTATTTCGAATTCATCATCCTCAGTTAGAATTTCTGCATTTGGTATATTTGCTGGAGGCTGGCAGACCCGGAGCTGATAGGCTATAAACAGGAACAAAGCACAGCTGACATTCTCAAACATAGTTAACATAGCCATTCAAACTTGATTGATTTAATACCCATATTAGCAGGATAAAAATTAAAACCTCTATTAATTTATTTTGAATCAAAAAGAAATGAAAACATCGGAAGTTGTGTCTGTGTTCTCAATTAGTTATTTATTTTAGTGGCAAAGCCCTCATAAATAACCTAAGAACCTTAGAATCGGTTGCCAATTTTCTCACTTAAGTGATTTAACATAAAAAATAAATATTTTTGTACTGTGAAACTATTGTTTTGTTTTTTCTGAGTTAGTTTTTTTTTTT